>CAUJNA010003760.1:1228607-1343607 GCA_963377175.1 Effrenium voratum | reverse complement strand
TTTGTGGGTTCAATGGAAAACCCTTGATTGCCCAAAAAGTTAACGTCTAAAAATCCAGCCCAATAGCAAACAAGAGTAGTCCTGCCTGAAGCTTGTACATCCAAACCCGTGCGCAAAGGGCAGCCAGCCGTCGGCCTTTTTTTGGTCTCAAAACCTCTGCTTTGTGTCAGAAGCGATCGGGGAAGCGAGGGCCGCTCAAGGCTCGGGCATCATGACGTATGGCGTGGGGGCAGATTGGACGGCGGATTCGTCCTTTGGCTCCTCACGAGTTGAATTCACTCCTCAAAATGGGAGGTGGTTCTTTGGTGTCCCTCAAAAAAGATACCAAAAACAAGGTTACGGCGACGTAAACGACGCGGCGCGGCACGTGTCGCGTACCTTCCAACAACATGTACTCGGAACCTTGCTGGCCGAAACAAGAACGAGTGCTGTCCGTGATGCGCTGGCGTGATCAACGCGACAAGTATGGGGCACCGCGACAAGCACGGGCGAGTGCGGAGGGGCTGAGAGTTAACAGCCTCTCTCCGGATCGCACGCAGAAAAGATAGGCACGTCAGCGCTGCGTCAAATGCGCTCCTCGCTTGCGAGTGATGACGCTGCATCATGCTTTCACAAGGCATGATACTGGACGAAATCAGAACGAGCGCTGGCCGTGAGTTGGATGAACAAAAGTAAAAGCAATGCTGCACTGGCGTGCCGAAGCCCACAGGAACGGGCGAATGCGTACTCGCGATGCGTTCTGAACGTGACCTGCTGCTGGCTCAGCCTAGTATCGCAGACTCTCTGCGAATCGCGCGCAGAGAAGAAAAGGAATATGTATATATATATATATATATATCATCAATAAGTCAATGAATGATGAATGAACAAAAACAACACAATACATATTTGAGGACCCACAACAAATACCACCAGCAAATAATAGGCGCCTGCCGCAATATTGCCCGTTTCTCATGGGATAAAAAAGTGGCTATGGAAAAACCCTTTGGGTCCCAAGTTGCACCAACTAGTGCAATCGTAGGGGGGTACAACAGTGGACCACCAGACATATCTTCCCAGCCTTGGTATGGTATCAAAAGGCTTGTGTTTCTGCAGCCTCCTACCAGGTATCAGAACAACTGCTTGTTGCAGCCTCCTACCAATGAAACACACCAACAAAGCAAAACACATGCAACTGGCGACGCACTTGACTCACTTGACTCCGTCTCCTCGTTCTCCGTCTCCCGGGCAAAGGCCTTGCCCCCGCGGGCGTAGAAGGCGTAGGCCGCGCCGAAGACCATGGTCAGGAAGCCCAGATAAAACCTCGCGGCGATGAGTTCAAGGGACCTTTTGGGGTCGAGCATTTGGTCCACAGGGTTCCCTATATTTCCCCCAAAAAGCTTCACCCCGAACAAAGGAACTCACCTTACCAGGGAATAATCAGTGATGCTTGCAACCACCAAAGAGGGGAATAGAGAGACCCAAAATTTATTCTTTCTATCATACCATTTCAGCTTGAACAAGCAACTGGATGCATTATGAATAATAAGAATAATAATAATCATGACAATAAAGCGACAAAAAAAAACAAGTTGTAAAAAACATGGTTCTTTTCTCTCTGGTCGAAGGATTTGTCGCTCCTTTGTCTCTCCTGGTAATGTTCCATTCGCGACGACCATACCATGATCAGACAGAGCGAGCCGAGAAAGGATGAATCCTTAAAAAGGGGCACACATTGAGTTGAGGATGAGGGATCAGTATTGCGAAAGTTGGGTTGATACCCAAATGCAGCACCGACGCGTCACCGGTCAGGCTTCCCTAGGTCTGAACTTGCAATTGGCTGGCGCTCTTCAAGTATGGTCTGTTAGACCCCCCCCCTCAAGCCTTACGCTTGGCGCCCCATGCTGTCCCTTCTTTGGGTACCTATGTATTGCTTTCAACTGGAGCTGGCTGGCTATCTCACAAGGCTTTGCTAACGGGAACCATAATCTGGGCTTAGCTTGCTTGTCGCCTGATCCCAATTCATAAACTTGGCAGACCAGGTCTCACTTGAGTGGGATGCCCAAAGTAAGTGGAAACTTGTTGTTTACCAAATGGGTGCAGCTGAAAACTAAACAGCTGGGGTTGCGCAGGTGTCAGTCTTTGTTTTCATAGGTGCCATTTAAGTACCAGTTTTTGTGTCACTGACAAATGGCCTTCCAAACAATTGCAAGAACTTTCCAAGCCTTCCATCTGGGATGTTAGCACGTTTGTTCTGTTCTGTGCCATCCCCCATGAACATGAGTATGCATCAAAATAGGTGGCCACCCCAAAACATGGGCGATATTTTTGCTTTCCAGTCAAACCAGCATTAAAATACTCCCAAACACCGGCCATCGCGGACAAATGCATGGACCTAACCATAGCCATCCCATGACAGCTTTTTGTTCAAAACTCCCTAGTATTCAAACAGCATTCTTTCCTTTAGGGGTTGGAAATGTGAAAACTCATCCCTTGGGGGTGCTGACAAACATCGACCATCCTGGTGTTTGCTTTTAGTTATAATTCAACCGGACATTGAGCATCCTTCAAGGAACTCCCTTGACTCCTTGCCGAAAAACAGAAAAAGCAGGGAGTTGTGTTTGCTTGTGCTCACAGGGCAAAGAACCAACTACGCCACCTTGCCAGGAAAGGCTCACGGAACCGCCTTGGCGATTCCTACGCGGGTTATTAAAGTTGGTAAGTAGAGAGTTCCTATGGCTCCTGAGTTGGAACAACCCATCCCCCCCCCTCCCTCCCCAAAAAGAGAAAGGGGGGCGGGGGAAAACGCTTCTCTCATGCCCTGGGTGTCGAAAAGTACAGCCCAGGCGATTCGTCGCAAGCCAGGAAGCCAGAACATGTTGAAGGAGTGGTAGGTCATGTCCGCCTGCCAGGAATCCGGTTTCAGTCTGTGCAACGAAGCAAAAGAAGAAGCAACAACCCAAAAAGGGACCAAGCACAACGAAAACCGTGCGAACCAAACAAAAGCAGGAAACGCGGTGCACAAGCAGCAAACCAACACACACACACACAAACCAAACAACAAACGATACAAGCCGAACAGCAAACGATCAACACTGCGACAAACCAACACACATACCAGTCAGAAAGCGAATCAACGCATCAAAAGGAAGAACAAACAATGAAACGCCGGGAACAAGAACAACACAACAGCGTTATATATATATATATATATACACAAAAATAAACACAAAACACATGCAAACTGCCTGGGGCCCAAAAGAAATCACCAAAAGCCACAAACAATTGTCATATTGTGCTCAAAGAACAAACAAACAAACAAACAAAAGCAACGCACACATACACACCATTCTAAAAATTTCCCTTCTATGAGTGCAATTAAGGGCTTGTCCCCTGGTGTTTGGGAATTTCAGACAGTTCCCGAGATTTCCCAAAAACAAATGAGGACATTTCGACCAAACCTCGTTGACGAAAACAACAAGCCAGGGGCCAAACAAAACACGAGGGGGTGTCGCAAACAAATGAGATCGCAACAACTAAATTCACAAGGGCCACAAGAAAACAGAATCGCAAACCCACCCAACCCAACACAAAAAAGGTCCCCCCCCCGCCAAAAAAAAAAAAAAAACACACACACGGAGAAAAAAAAAAAAAAACGCAAAACCAGGGGCCCCCCAACAAATCGAACACGACGTTCCCAGCATGCCAAAACCGCTTGCGTCATGGAACAAGCGATTCGCCGCTTCGCCCCGATACGCCTGGAAGTGGGTGTCGGGCCCGTTCCAGCCAAAGAGCCAGCCCACCGCCCAGAAGGCCGCCGCCGCGATCACGAAGACCAGGCCCAAGGTCAAAATGGACTCCCCGCACTTGCAGCCGCACCTCTCAGCACCGGGAACCGACTGACACACCCCGCGAAGGCTCAACATGGATCCTGATCACTCGCCCCAAAAATCCCCAAAACGTGGCAACAGGAAACCCTTGAAGTTGACTATCTTAGGGAGAGCCCTCCAAACAAATCTGTTCAACACCATCCCCTTCCCTTCTCTCGGACCGGGGGAGGGGCTGGTGGTGAAGCCCCGGGAGTGAACGAGTTGAGGTTGTTTTCTTGAAATACTTGAAGCGACACTGAGATGGTCGAAAGAAAGCGAGCAGAAAAAGAGAAAATGAGGTCTCTAAATTTCGGGGGGGAAAAAAAAACATCCATTTGGTTTCCACTTCTGGAACAAGCTGATCCTTTTGCAGCTCAACACTCTGGGGACGGGTTCCCCGATGTCTGGTTTTCTCTTCCCCTGGAAGGGCTTTGCCCGTGGCTTCGAGCGGTCCGAAAGCCAACGACCGAGTCCAACCGAGATGAAACTCCTCGAGGGCTAGAGAAAAGGGGTTCGGGAGCCCAAACCCGGACACAAGGATGGAGTCGTAATATTGGGGGGGGGGGTTTTAAGGGACTCGCCCATAACAGCTAAGACCTGGGAGTCCCATAGGGTTTCCACCTCTCGGTTTCCTCCGAACCGCTACGTGAAAAATTGGTGTGCGACTTTTTCCGGCGGTGCCCTTTGGGGTGGGTTTGCGGGGAAACCAAAAAACCATTCTGGGGTCCGAGGCCCGCCTATTTGAACACACAGGAAACGGAGTGCTGTCAAAACATGGTTTCGATGCCCAAAGGGGCCCAATTTTAACACTCCCCCCCCCCATGTAGGCATCGAGGTAAAACCGCAGCGAAAATTGAGACCTTTCTTGAATTGCTGATTCCATGACTTCAAGAGTGGACCCAAGGTGTTCTCACCCTTTCTACTTGTGCAAACCATTTTTCCAAACCTGGTTTAAGGGCTGAGTTTATCTAGGCCTTACTAGAACCCCCATAAAACCTCCCTCAGGCAGAAAACCCATGAGTATCACTTGCAGCGTTCACCCACTGAGTCAAAGCCTGATTGTATACAGCGAATCCATTTACTGATTGGGCTCCATGGAAACTGTAACTGTTGGAGGCCACCAAAAGTTGAACCTTGAGTGACTGCCTTTTCCAGCCCTATAAAGAAACAAAGAACGCTTTAAAAGGGGGTTGGTGTCCTTTGAGTAGTACAACCACCCCAAACTCACCAAAGGAATTCGAGTTCTCGCCGAAAATTTGGTCTTCCAGGACCCCCCTGCCAGGTTCCATGTTGATTTGTGGGGGTACCAGAAGTGAGAAGCACAGTGACCAGGGGGGTCTGTTTGCCACCTTTTGTGGACAATTGATCGACCCCCTCGTAATGATTGATTCCTTTTTGAGGGGGTCGGCCATTTTCTCACAAAAGGTGGCAAAAGACCCCCCTGACAGGGACGAACCGAGCGCAGGTTGGTGCGGCACCTCTCATCGTTGCACTCTGCAGGGCAGCAGCAGTCTCCACCTCAAGGATGGACGACCCACCAAACTCAACCAACCAAACCAAGCAAACCAACAAAACACCAACCAACAAAACAATCAAGCAAACAAGCAAACAAACAAAAAACAAACAAAAACAAACAAACAAATAAACAATCAAACAAACACAATAATATAGCAAACACAAGCACACAAGAACAGGAAACACACAAAGAAACACACAATCAATCAATCAAACAAGCAAGCAAGCAAACAAACAAACAACAAACAAACAAACAAACCAACAAACAAACAAACCAACAAACAAACAAACAAACAAACAAACAAACAAACAAACAAACAAACAAACAAACAAGATGACAAATAACTAGCATAACCGATAAACACCAGGAGAACCACAACCAGAATCAACCAGAACCAGAACCACAACCAGGAAACAGCAGCAGGAGGAGCAGCAGCTCACCAGCAATGCAAAGACTTGTCGCTTTGCTCACTGACAACCGGTGTGTCTCAAAACCAGGACTCCAAGTTGGTTGCATCTTGCATTCTCTTGGCAATAAAACAAAACGCCACCGCCACCGCCACCGCCACGGCCACCACCACCGCCACCACCACCACCACCACCCCTGCTGTTTGCAGGTCAGCAGCAAAAACATATTGCTGCGTCCCACTGCAAACTGGTTTGCAACAAAAACAAAGATCTAAAAACGCGACCAACAACTGCACAAACAGTGAAACAACCCAAAACCACGCAAAGATCTGAACGAAAGCACCAAGCCACATGTTGGGGGCATCGTGCGGTCCGGGTTTCGTCGGCACTCCGAGCAATTCGAGCCAGAATGCTCATAGTCGACAGGGCACAGCCTGTTGAACCCTGCTCTCTGCTTGAAGAACCCGTCTTAAAGATATGTCCAGAATGTCCAGTAGCAAAAGATTCCTTTGGAACCTAACCAGCAGGGGAAAACAGAAAGCTATGATTTCAGCAAATGGAAGAACCGGTAATCCGAAGATCGGCCAAAGGGTCTGTGGACCAGGACAGTTGCGAGACGCGGGTCACTTCTTCGTCAGTGGTTCGACAAGCGCAACGGCCAATCCTCTGAGAGGTTCGGATCTCAATGTTGAAACAAGGCCCGGGGTATTTGGCGACTGTACCTGTTCGATTGCCCAATGCCTCCCATGGAAGTGTTCAACCCCTTTCCGGGTACTCCTAAAAACAAACGTTCTGGTTCTGTCTCATCTTTGGAGAAGACTAAACCTGTCTTGGAAAGGGTTCCAGTGCACCCTCGATTCAGAACCCAAACCTCGCGAGTGAACAAACCCGCTGATATCGGACCAACCGCGAGAAAAACCAGGACCCCCTTCCATGGGGTGGCTTCTTATGGTACCCTTGGCATCGTGGGGAAAGAAAAAGGACACCTTGGCCTTCTTGGAGGCCCCCGAGGGCTTTTTCAGCAAGACCACCATGGGTCTTTTTTTAGTCTTTTGGGGCTTTGATGTTTTTCTGGACGATTTAATGGTGGATATGGTGGATTCCGAGGAATGCGCTCACTTTGGACTCTGGACTCTGGCGAGCTGCCTCTGGATGTTCTGCATCAAAACCAAACACCCAGCTCACCAACAAGCCGCCCAACAAGTGAGTCGTAAGAAAAACTTGGTATCAAAAAGGTGTACCCGGAAACCATGTACAGAGTTAAAAGGACAGCTATGTGTTTGTCACCCATCTATGGTTGGGACTATCCCTTCACCGTCATCTACCCGGGTTTTGAGAACGTGGCTCAGAACTTGGAGTCGTATAGGACCGAGAAGAGGCAGAACAGACTTACCGGAATCCGAGCAGCGTTGTGCCAAGATGGCCAAGCCGCTAGCCACAGTACCCAATTCCGAAAACACGCATATTACATTGTATATATATATATATATTTATTTATTTATTTATTTATTATATATATATATATATTTATTATATCTATATATATTGACACATACATATATGCAGTAGTTACACATGCATACAACATCTGCATCTGCATCTGCATCTACATACACAAATGTATAACATATATATATATATATATTTATATATGGTCCCGTGTTCCGTGTTGCTACCCCCCCCCCCCCATATGGTATGGGTCCCCCAGGACCCCCCCCCCCCAAAATGGTTATAAGGTTGGTTCTAAGGCAGGGTGTTTTCAGTTCAAGGTTTCAGGGTTCAACACTACTTTTAAACAAGCAAACCATTTTGTTCAAAACCTAAAGGTTGATTGTGGGGAATTTTCCTAAATTTTCTCAACATTTTTTTACAATTTTTTCATTATGAAACAGTCTAAGATATTGACATTTACATGGTTAGGATTATGGATTTATCAATCATATTATAAATTAACAATATGATAGATAATTATGGTTTTGTTTCATTTACTATATTCATGTTGTTTAGATGTTTTTTAGTTCGCTCGTGTCTTGCTTTGTGATGAAAAGTCACCATAACTTTACAGCAGGGACATTCATATCGCCATTGACGATATTCTTTGTTATATTATTTTTTGTATTCCTTATTTCGTTCATAATATTCCTTTGCCTGTTGCCTTTCCTTTTCTCGGTTCTGTCTATGTTTCTCTCTACTTTTCTCACCACACCCATTACAGAGTTTTCTATTATCAGTAAATTCTACATCTGGGTTAGACTTTTTACACCAACTACATTTTCGCTCATTTTGTTCCTCCATACTAATTATACCCATTATCCCTTTAAATGTTCTTGGGTAAATTTTCTCAACAATTTTTTACATTTTTTTCATTATGAAACAGTCTAAGATTTCATCATTTTCAAGGTTCGGGTTTCAGACAATTTTACGGCTTTCTGGGGGATACAAGTGTTTAACCATATTATAGTTAAATAATATGAATAAACTTAATCATAAGTACCCATATAATTAAACCAGTCTATAATCAACCTTTTCTTTTCTAACAAATGACAAACGAATTTATGATAAAACTTATTATCAAAAATGTTTTTATAAACGACTTTGTCTTTGTTTTCTATATATTGCCATTTCAACATTTTAAGAAAATCCCTACACATCGAGATGCTAAAATCTTCACAAGATACATAACCATCATTATGATTAAAAAGTAAATTATAATGAAATTGAGTAGCGGTTTCATAATTCAAGATTAACCTATTATCGTATCCATACTCTTTTAAGGTTTTGTCTAAACCTGTTGTAAATATTGTCCGTAATGACTTTTTCGTCGGACATTTATTTAACCTCGTCATATACCAAATCCACTTATCCATTTCTTTTAAATTGTCAGGTTCGTTTTTCATTAAATGGTTTGTAATGGTGCATCTTTTACAACATACAAAACTCAAAATATTATCAATGATACAGTCAGGAAATATGTCATTTGCTTTTTTGACTTTGTTGTTGTATATCTTACAACCACGGCATTTTACAACTTCTTTTGTCAATTCTTCTCTGATACACTTATTCATTTTTTTCTTAATATATTAAGGGGTCATTTCTTTAAGTATTTTTAGTTTTTGCAGGGTTGATATTTTGGTTTTCAGTTTTATCATTTTCACTTTCAGACTCGTCCCCATCCACACCGGTAGGTACAGGCATGTCAGTAGGAGGTGCTATTTCATAATTAGGATTTTCTTCTGATGATGATGAATTAACAGTATGCGTTGAAGAACTATTAACAGTGATAGGAGGAGAACTATGAACACTAACAGGCGGTGAAGTGTTTAACTCAACTTCTTCACTAACATTTGTATTTAACCAATTCATTATGGCAGTTGCTATATCGTATGATGTTACTAATGAATTCATTGTTAAATTAACTAACAACTCTGAACCTTGAATTGTAGTTAATGTAGTGTGGTATGTTAAATGTGCTACTATTTGACCTATACTAAAACCTGACCTCATCATAAATTCTATAATCCTCATCAACATAAATAATTTCTTTCTATATTTATCAATGTCATCATCTTTTTTATCATCATCATCATCATCGTCATCATCATATAAATCAGTGTCATATGTAAATGCTTCTGCTTCTGCTTCAGCCTTGGTTATCATTTTACTTTTGAAACTCTTTGAAGAACCGCCTAATAGTTTTGTCATATCATCAAAATTATAAGTTTGTGTTTCTTTATCATTTGGTAGGTCTGTTTGTGTTGCCTTGTTTTCTTTGTTAAGCGTTTGTGTTGCCTTGTCTGCCATCATAACTTGAGCGTTCATATATCTTTCTTTATTTTTATAATTCATTAAATCCATTTTATCAAAATCAAAGTTATTCAATAACATATCTTTCTTGTATTTCTTCAGTATAACTGTTGTTTTTATTTTGTTTGTCATTGCTTGTTTAAGCATTTCATCAAATGTGGGGCGTTTCCTTAACTCGTGTTTGTGGTTGTTAATCATTTTATATAATTGTTGATAAATTATGTAAAATGATTGGTTAATCCTTTGTTGCTTTGCCTTTGCCTTTAATATCTCTCCAATCTTCCATTCTTTTTCTTAGCAATTCATCATTTACTTCTGTTGTCCATTTTCCGCTGTTTATAAGTTTCTCCACCAGTCCAACTAAATAAGTTCTACCTGTTTCCTTTTTACCTTTACCTTTTTTCTTTGTGTTTGAATATTGTTGTTCCTGTTCTTCAGTAAGTCCTGCTCCTCGTAAATGTAATTGAAATAATATGTCTTCTTCCTTTACTGTGCTTCCTTTCCAATGGTTTATATCAGTTGAATAGTCAATGGTTTCCTTATGTGTTCTTGTTTGTCTTTGTGGGACTGTGGATGAGCTGTCAGCGCTGTCCCTTGTTTGCTCTCTTCTTTTTTCATTCCTTTTCATTAATCCTCTTTGTGCCCCTTGTATCCGTTTAACTGCTTCATCTTCTGTCATAAGCGGTTCTAACGGTGGTAATTCATCATCGCTTGATTTAGCAGTTGCCATTGATTGTACCTCTGATGGTGTATCATATTTTGTTTTACTCCAATCTGTGGCGACCCGTGCCCTTTCATGTAAATCATCTAAAAATTGTCGTCTAAGATCTTCTGACATTTGACTGATTTGTTGCTCGTGATGTTCCTCGGCGTCGTCCATTGTGGCACTTAGTGTTTGTATTGCTCCATCTCTTAAATCATCCATTTCATCATCCCTTGCCATATCAAAATGAGCGACTGTTTTAGGTTTTTCTAACATTTTTTGAAAATGTTGTTGTCTCAAATCTACGGTATTATTGTCATACACTGTTCCTAATGGACTATCACGAAAATAATAAGCGTTTCTGTCTATTACATCTCTGATATTCTTATTTTTATATTCTTCCTTTGTAATTTCCTTTATCAGTTCATTATAAGACGGTCTTAATCTCAATTGTGATTTTAGCGTTTTCATCTGTGCATTTTCTAATCTCATTATTATATGAAATTAATTAGATTATAAAATTTATTAATCTAATTTAATTAATTTATTCAAAATTAAAATCTTGTCTTAATTGATTGATTATTCCTTTCTTCTTCTTAATCATTTCTGAATAGGATTTACCTGTTTCACTTGATGGATGATGTCTTATTTTTTCACCTTCCAACCTTTGGATTTCATTAAAATACGCCTGTGCTTCATCTTGATATTTTCTTCTATTTTGAAATATAGCGTAATCTTTTTGAGCGTTATGAAATTCTAACTGTTCCTTCATTTCTTTCAGATATGTATAGTTTGGTTGGTGTGCTTTGTTGTCTCCGTCGTAATAGTAATGGACATTAGATTTATATTTTTTACTTGGTTTTGTTATGGGATTATAAAATTTGTTTGATGTTGGTAATTTACCTGCTTTACCATTCTTTGTAAGTGTTGATGTTATATTTTCAAAATCTGACTTGTTCATATAATAATAATTAGATTATAAATTTATTTATCAAATAATTTTTGATACTAATTTATTAATATGTTCTTGTTTCTTTTCCATCTTCTGCTGTTTCATATTAATATATCTATCTTTTGCGGTTTCAAATACTTTATTTGCTGTGCTTTCTATATGTTGTTTTAACCTTTCTTCAACTTTTTGTTGAACACGCTTTTCTATTTCTTGTTCATCCACTTTTGGAATATCGCTTTTTACTCTGTTATAAACATCTTCTTTGAATTCTTCTGCTTGGACTGGATTGATGACCTTTTTTCTAATTGGTTTGTTTAAATCTATAACTTTGTTAGTGCCCTTCTTCACTCCACGACAAGCATGTTTATATTTATAGTTGTAAGCAGTCATTAAAGTTCCACAAGTAGGACAGTTAATTTTCTCCTTCATTTGTTTTTTAACAGTAAATTCTTTTTCAACTACTTCATTATTCTCAACAGGTTTAACTTCTTCAACTACTTCATTATTCTCATCAGGTTTAACTTCTCCAACTACTTCATTATTCTCAACAGGCTTAACCTCTTCTACTGCTTCGTTATTTTCACTAACAACATCTATCACTTCTATTTTACTCATATATTTATATTATATAATTATTTTTTTATGATGAATTATTAAGTCTCAACAAATGTTAAACTAAAACTACTGTCCGCCCCGTGTAAATCTACGGTTTTTCCATAAGCATCAACATATTTAAAATGTAAGCGTCTCAAATGTCTCATTGAAACATCATTAGAGTCATTCATTAAAATCTCATTATCATAGATTACATTACCAAACCCTGCGGTAATAGGAATTTTCTTTAATACACGGGCTACTCCATAAGGTGCTAGTTGGTTTCCATTAGTTAAACTATCACTGGTTAAGTAAATATTTTTCATTGGTAATAAATTAACAAAACCACTGACAAAAGGATCAGGAGCAAAATTGATTTTTTCAACAGTGTTTCCTAAAACATTGTTAATAGTCATTGTGTGACTTCTGTCATAATCAATACTAAAACCGTAGTTAGTTTGCAATTCTTTATCCGTATGAATTACGAAAAAGTAAGAAACATAATTAACAGTTATAGTTATAGTATTTGTTTTTAATGAATAACTACAACTAAAAAAGTCGCTATTTCCATCGGTTCCATTAGTAGCAGTGTTCAATTTATTTTGTAATTCGGTTGCTAATTCACTACCTACATAACTACCTTTATCTGGTGCTACAATAAAATAATATACTGGCGCTCCTGTTAATATTCCTCCTAATGTTAAATATAATCTATTATTTACATTTTCTTCAATCGGATAAATAGTATTAGGTATCGATAATTCGTGGACATATAGTTTTGTATTTGCTCCTGTTTCTTGTGTTTCTGGTAAATCTATAACAAAGTCAGAAGTGCTCAAACTTTCATTTAGATTTCTATGTCGTGTGTCAATATATATTTTTCTAAATCTTGCCATATTTATATTAATTAATTAGATTTTAATTTATAATTCAATTATATAATGAAATATAAATATTATTTAAAAGAAGGTAGTTTAAAATCATACAATCCACTTCATCAAGGTCATAGTCAAATGTATAGAAAAATAATTAATGAAATTCAACAAGAAAAATCATTATTCAAACCTAAATATAATAATAATTTATCTGACACAGAAGGATTAAACAGAGCATATACAAATGGTAAAGGTTTCTTTATTGATGGTAATAAACTATATGTTGCTGGTACTTTCGGTAAGTCCAATATTAAATCAAATATTAATGATATTTTAAGCGATATTACAATTCCATTTGGTTTAAGTTCATACAGTGAAAGGTATAGAGATATTAGTGATATACTTGATGAAAACCATAATGTAACTGAAGTTATTTCACATTCATTGGGTAGTAGCGCCAGTGCTAAATATTTACAAAATAATCCTGATAGGAATATTCGTTTGACAACTTACGGCGCTCCTTTTGTTTCAATGTCAAACAAAAATAATGACAACTACACAAGCCTAAGAAATTTTGGCGACTTAGTCAGTGTTTTAGATAGAGGCAGTATAACAACAAATAGAGGAGGTTTTAACCCATTAACAAATCATCAACACTCATTATATGCAGATACAGGTAAAGATGTATCAAGAAGTATTGAGCCCGTAAAGGAAATTTTGTAGTATTATATATATAATGCCTAATAATGATATAAAAAATACTATAAATCCTAAAAAGAAAGTCAGTTATGATGACATTAAAAAGATTGTAGAAGACGAACCTAATTATAAGGTTGAACATAATAATATGAAAAATAAATCTAAAAAACTATTAAATAAAAAATCTAAAAAAGAAGTTATAGATTATTCGCACTATAAAAAAAATTAATTTAATAATAGAATAATATAAATATTTTCTATTATTAAATATATAAGTTATGGAAACATTAGATATTGAAGATGTTTTAGTTGAAAAGAATTTAAGATTTAAATTAAAAGATGGCGGTTCTTATGTCCGTTCAAAAGAAAGTAAAAACTTTTACCCTTCATCGGTTTCTACTTATACCGCTGATACAAATTCAGTAATTAGATTTAACATTACCGGTTCGCCTAATCAATGGCTTTCGCTTCCTTCGTTATTATTAGGATTTACTCTAAACAACACTGATGCGACAGCAAGTAATGAACTCAGACCAATTGATACAGCCGGTTTCTTTGATAGGGTGCGTGTGTTAATGGGTGATGTCATTGTATGCGATTTAAACTCTCTTTCTCGTGCGAGTACAATGAAAGATGTATTAAAATCATCAGAAGAAAAAAGAATTGATGAAGCATTAGGTTTTGGAAATACTCTTCTTAATCACGATGGACGGTTTTTAACTTGTGATGCGTCAGCAACCTCTTCTACTCAAGCAGTCGTTAGAAATGTTACCAATAACAATTTTAGAGGAATTAAAGGAGGTAAAGGTGCTAATGTCTATTTCGACTTAAACTTAAAATGCTTTAAGACTTGTGAAAACTGGATACCTTTATCTTATTGTCCAATAACAGTTGAATTATATTTAACAAGTGATGTATTAAAACCAATTGTTAATAGAACAGGACTTTTTACTGCTACAAATACGAGTATCACTTGGTCAGTTACAAAACCTTTATTCAAAGGAAATGTCTATACGATCGACGATAGTTTATATGCAGAATACAGTAAAATTTTAGAAACTGGCTCTCTCCCTATTACTTTTGAAACTGAAACCATGCAAGAACAAACAGCATCTGCTTCAACTGAAGTATTTACTACAATTGTCCGTAATGTATCTAAATTAAATCAATTGTTTATTTCTTTTTCAAACCCGTCTGCAAAAACTTATGTTGGAGGTTATGGAGAGTTGTTGAAAGAATATAATCGTATGTATCACCCATTAGGGAATATAGCAAATGGTGTAGGTATTTATAACCCAGAATATGATTTATCCGCTTCTTTAGTAATCGGTAATCAAGTCATACCCAGTCAGGAAATTAACGGGGTCAGGGAAGCTTACGCCCATCTTATGCATTGTTCTGATAAACCAATGTTAGTTAGAGCAGAAGATTACAGGTCTCACGCTTTTATGTATGGTTTTAATTTACAAAAATTAGAAAGTGCAAATTATACTGGTATGAACCTTAAAAATAACTCAAATATGGTAATAAAAATAAAGGCGCTGGATGGTTCAACATTATATACTGAAAATAAAATGGCAGAGAGACTTTACATGCTCATGGTGCACGAATGTATCCTTGAAATCCGTTCAAATTCTGTAACCTTTTATGATTAAATAAAAAATATGATATTATTAATTTTCTAATTAATAATATAATATTATGAGCAAAAACTTAATGAATATCTTCGATATTACAGCAAATAGAATTAGACAAGTAAAAGATGGAGCAGTCAATGATATAGAAGACCTTTACGCGAGTAAATCTGACATTCAAACAGTATTAGATAGTAAAGCAGACCAAGCAGACACCTATACAAAGGAGCAAATAAATGCTAATTTTTATGATATAACTGAAACATATGACAAAACAGAAATTAATGTATTATCAAATAATATTAGTTCAAATACATTTTTAATAGGTAATCTGACATTAACTTCAAATACAAATTTTAATAGCATCAGTTCTAATACTAATTTAATAAATAATTTAAATTCTACCATAACATCTAATTTTAATAACATTAGTTCTAATACTAATTTAATAAATAATTTGAATTCTACAATAACATCTAATTTTAATAACATTAGTTCTAATACTAATTTAATAAATAATTTAAATTCTACTATAACAAGTAATTTTAATAGCATTAGTTCTAATACTAATTTAATAACAGGATTAAATAGTACAGTAAATTCACATATTACTGCAATTTTAGATTTACAGAATGGAGGTTCATTTAATGAATCAGATTACTATAATAAAACATCAACTAATAATTTATTATCAGAAAAGTTAGATACATCAATATTAAATAATCAATTAATCCATAGTATAACAACTACTTCAACTTTCAAAATAGCAGAATTTGGAAATTATAATAATTTTTATGAAATGTACAATAATTATTTTGATAGTTATATTTATGGAAATTTAAGTGGAGCAACTATGTTTTTAAATCAACGAGGATTCGGTGATGTAGAAATTAATAATTCTTCAATTTTTCAAAATGATAAAATAATATTAAATCATAATACAACAATATTAAGTAATTTAAGTGTAAGCGGAGCTTTTTCTTGTTCATCTATTTTAGATATAGCAGGATCAGATGCTAGATATGTTTTACAATCAGATGGATTAAATTCATTAATAACAGGAAATACAAACACAATCAACTCAATAATTACTAGCAATAATTCACAGGATACATCATTAGGTCAAAAGTTAGATAAAATAGATACTAACGCTCAATCAGTAGCAGGTGCTATAAATTTTAGCGATAATGCAACTTTACACAGTAATTTAAATATGCTTACTACTGGTTCTATAATATGTAATAAGTTTAGTACTACACCATCACCTAATTTAGGATTGCAAATGACTTTTCAAATGTTTAATAGAGAGTTCAATATTAATAGAGATGGTAGAATGTGGATGAGTAGCGCAGGAGGACAATGGGAAACACAAATAGGAGACGCTAATGTTGGAAGAGTTTGGGTTAAGGACCGGTTCGGCTTGGGTTCCGTCGGAGTTAATGGTTATGTTTTAAACTGTGCCGGAAAATCGAGATTTACTGATGCAGTTGATTTTATAGGAACTGACAAGGCAGTAAATCTTAACAATGGTTCATATTTGAATTTTAATAATAATAGTTCAATACGAAGATATACTCCCAGTTCTATTGAAGGCTTATATATGTCTCATGATGATTTTGTTGCCATTAGTATTGGCGATGTTACAAATGCTTCTAATCAATATATGATGTGTGATGGATTAGTTAATAAAACAATTTTTAGTAAACCTATCGATATTTTAGGCAATATTTATACGAATGCTGCTGTCAATTGTGATAATGTTAATATTGCTACTGATGGAAAATTAACAATTGATACAAACTGTGAATTATATAGATATGTTAGTGCTTTTTCATCTTTTGATATGAGGAATACTGATGCTAATTCTTCAATCAGATTTATTTGTGGAGACCCGGCTGTCCAGTCTAACATAGTCGGGGCAGTTAATATTACTACTGGATGGACTTTTAACACTTCTACTGTTGATGTAATGGGTAATTTATTTGCTGATGATGTGTACGTTAAAACTAATGGAGCATTAAGAAGTAATCATATAGCGCCTAATGGAGGAACATTAGTGACCGTTGATACTAACCTAGCAGTTCAAAATGCATATCTAGCAACAAATACAATACAATCTTTTGATTTAACAACAGTTTCATTTTTAAATGATATTTCCATGACTACTGGAACAGACTTAAAGCTTGGTACGAGTGAAATATCAACTTATTATGATGGAACTAATTTATCTACAATTGATGTAATATTCAGAACATCAAACACCGCTTTTAGAATTGCTGATAGCTCAAGTACTCCATCAGTTTTATTATCTATTGATAAAACGTTTGGAACAACAGTAAATACTGAAAGTTTTACAAATAATGCACCATCAACTTTTAATGAAAATATAACGGTTGCAGGAACGAAAAAAATGTTATGTAATTTAATTGAACCAGCAACAGGGACAAATATAGATCTTACCGCAACAACAGTAACCATAAATGGAACGTTTGTTGATTCATCTGACTCAAGATTGAAATATGATATAGACAATATCAAATCTAATTGTATGAATATTATTAAGAAATTTAAACCGAAGAAGTTTAAGAGACACGATAGAAATGATGACGGTAAAACTCATATAGGATATATAGCAGATGAAGTCTTAAAAGTAATTCCTAAAGAATTTGAAAATGTTGTTAGTAAAGACAGAGAGTATTTAGGATTAAATTATTTAGTTTTACCCGTGTTAGTTCATAAAGCAGTATTAGAATTAAATGATAAAGTAGATAAACTTGAAAAAGAAATTAAGGAATTTAAAAAAGAAAAATCTAAATAATTAAATATATAATGGGTAATTCAAATAGTAATAGTGAAAATTCAAGTATTGATAAAATCAATGATATTGATGTAGAACAATTAGATTTAAGTAATATTGACAAATTACAGTTGAAAGCAATTAAGCAAATGAGTGAAAGATTAGAAAAACTGGAGGCAACTAAATGTGATAAATTAATATATAAATTACCAGCGTTAAATTTGTGTAGTTATAGTTTATTCTGAATTAATAATATTAAAAAATATTAATATTATTAATTATTGTTCTGGGGTTTCTTCTGGTTGTAATGATTTTAAATATTCTTGGTGTTTTTTGCTTTTTATATGTTTTGCTTTACTATCATAACATATTGACAGACCACATTGACACATTATTTTTGACCGCCCCCTTTCCCTATTACTTACTAAAATATTCTCATAATTTTTAGTTTTGTATTCCTTGTCTCTTGTTCGTATTTCGTCTCTATTATCTTCCCTGTATTGTTTTCTTTGTTCGTTGATAGTGTCTTTATTGTTTTCTCTGTATGTTTTATTTTGAGCAAGTATTTTATCCTTACAATCTGTATAATATTCATTACGAGTTCTCCCTGCGATTTTCTGATTTAATGTTGCTAAATGTCTTATCCACTCACCTTCTCTCTTCAACAGTTGTTCTTGGTTTTCACATGGGTAATCCTCTACTAACTCAATGTAAAAATTATTTACACCTAACTCTACCATTTTCTGGTAAACTAAATAATGTTGTTTTCTGTCATTCTTTTTCTTTTTATGGTCATAAAAACGCTTACTTAATGGTTGGGTTGTAGAACCTATATAAATGTCATCATTTACAGTATTTCTTATAGAATACACCTTTCCATTTTTATAGTCTTTCTGTTTATTTCGGTTTTCTTCCATAATACTATATAAAAGTCTATCCTTTAAATACTAACTCATTCTTAAATATTGTGTAAAGTTTTTAAGAAACATTTTATCAATGCTTTTCTCCAAAAGGTTAATGTATAGAAAACTATGTGGTTCGTCAGTAGCAGTTTCATATAAATCATAAATCATTTTCTTGCTTTCATGTAAGTTGTTTTTTCTAACAATTGCTGATAGTTCATCTTGTAGCAACTCAATTTCTTTAAAGTTTCTCACTTTATAAAAGAACAAATGTGTAGCATTTACTCTAATTAATGGTGGTAGTGTATTAGATTTCTGAATACTTGTTATTACTGATATACCATTATGGCGTCCTCTTACATACAATGAGTTTAACAGTTTGTTATGTCTCGCCACCTTAGGGTCATCACTTATATCGTCCAAAATAACCAATATAGAAAACAATTTTCTTAATTTGTTTCTTTTACTATATTCTGTTATTTTGTGTTGTGTCTCTATCACTTGTTCTAAATCTTCTGCTTTAAACTCTTCAAATAAGTAAGGTTCTTTTTCATTATCCACTTTCATTTCTTCTTTTATATATTTTTTAACAGGCAACCACACACTATCAACATTTATTGAAGGAGACCAAATGTATATTCTTTCGAAACAGTTTTTGTATATATCAAGTATCATATTAATCAATAAAACTGTTTTGCCACTTCCAGAAGGACCAGTTATGATACTTCTGAATGGCAATTTAGGGACGACCTCGTGCTTGCTTTGCTTAAAGTCATATTTGATTTCGTCAATTGGTTTTACATCAGGCATAATAAAAATAATATTAAAGATATTTAGAAAATAAATTATATTTATTATTGAATGGAACATCTTTTTATGATATGCTGGTAGTGAATATCATAAAAACGGAACAGGTTTCCATTGCTTCAATCAGTAAGCATTGAAGCTAATTAGTTTGAATTAGTTTGAACCTCGCTTGCGTTGTCCAGCGCAATGAAAACTCCAAGTGCTGTGCCCCCATCAGTATTCTATTATGCATGAAAATAATAAGATTAATTGTAAATAATTTTATCCTATTATTTATATGGCTATTGTCCATTGCAGTTGTGGTAAAACTTATGATGACAAATATTTATTTAAACATCTAAATTCAAAACATCATCAGAAATTTGTAGAACAGAGATGGAATAAAGACGATACGATGAAAAAACTTTATAAGAAAAGAAAGACAGAAATTAAAAAATAATTTATCTTATTATTTTATATGAATAGGAGTTATTCAGATTATATTGGTATAATAAATGAAGTACAACATATAGAAGATGTTGTTATAACCGATAATAGATTTAAAAGAGTATGCTATTTTGTTTTAGAATTAATTAAGTTTGTGATACAATATATAAAAAATATAAATATTAATATAGATGGGAAGGAAAAAAATCAAAAAGAATAAGACAGAACCAGCTGTATCTTCAACAGATGAAGATAAAGAAGAAATTGTTAAAGAAACATCAGTTATTGAGTTCGCTTGCCCGATGTGTAAAAAATTATTACAGACGAAGAATGAATTATCAATAGAAAAGAAAGGAAACTGCAAATGCAGTTGTATACCAGTTGGTTTTAAAATAAGTAAAACAGATAAAAAAATGAACATTGATAAAACTAAAGACGGCATCAACTTAGAAACAGATGCACATAATATTTCTATCAAATTTGGACATGAGGCTACACACTCGGAAAATGGCGATAACGAAACACAAGAAACTATTAAACAAATGATGAAAAATTAGCATTTAAGGAGTAGATTTAACACCACTTCAAACGCATAAATAAATATATAAATATTTATATAAATATTTATATATATAGAAATGTCAGAAAATGGTGATTCTACAATTAACGATTTAATGAAAAAGATTATAATTATTAGTAAGAATATTAAAACATTAACTGAACTTATTAAGAATATCGATGAAAAAATAAACCAACCTAAAAGCAATAACGAAGACGATAAGGATAAGATGGATAAAATCTTTGAAAAGAAACAAATAGGGCGACCGTCTGGTAGTTTTCAAGATAAACAAAAGCAATATATGGATATGTTAAATAAGAACAAAATTAAAAGCCCGAAGCAAGAAACTATTGAATTTTATAAACTGTTTAAGAACGAAGAGGGAACATATGAAACAATATAATAAATATCTAAATCATTCTAATAATATGAATTTATTAGAATTATTCAGCGGAACAGGCAGTGTTGGACTTATTGCAAAGTCGCTCGGTTTTAATGTAATATCGTTGGATTTGAAAAATGCTGATATTAATTGTGATATACTTGAATGGGATTATAAGCAGTTTGACAGAAACCATTTTGATTTTATTTGGGCATCACCACCTTGCACAGAATACAGTATTGCAAAAAGAACAGGAATAAGAAACATTGAATATGCTAATAGTATTGTATTAAAAACAATAGAGATTATTGAATATTTCGCATGGCCGTATTTTGTTATTGAAAATCCACAGACTGGATTATTGAAAAGTCAGTCTTTTATGAATGGGTTAAGGTTTAATGACATTGACTATTGCAAATATGGATTTAATTACAGGAAGCGAACTAGGTTGTGGAACAATCTAACAAACTGGAAAGCGAGACCATTATGTAAAAAAGACTGTGGTAAAGTTGTTAATAACAAACATATTGAAACTGCGCAACGGGCACCAAGTGGAAAGCGGGAAAGTTGGGGTGAAAATTATGTAAAGCATAAGCAAGAAGATTTATACAAAATCCCGAGTGAGTTGATTAGTGAGATACTGGTTAGTTTATATTAAAAAAAACTACTTAAAGAAATGACCCCTATATATAATAGAGAACCGATGACTACATTAAAATGCGGTTGTAAAATTACAGGAAACAATTTGGATTTTGAAAAAGAAGTTAAAAATGATAGAGGATTAATTGAAAAAATACATAGAATGAGTTATTACCATAAACATTATATTAATATTTGTGGAGAGTGTGAAAAGAAAGCAAATATATTTAATGATATGGAGAAAAAGAAGATAGACATTGAAAAAGAACAGTTTAAAATAATATGTAAAGAACCTGAAATAGATGAAGGGATGAGTTTGGAAGAAATGGTAGAAGCGGGAATTTTACTTCCAAATGGAGTAAGTTAAATCAATACTTCTTAGTATTATTCATAAATATTAAGAATTATTTTATTCTATTCTTTTTAAATAATGAGTAAATTATCAAAAGATGAGGTTTTACATAAACTTTATTACAATGTTGAAACTGGGTTCGGTTCAGTCAATGAGTTATACAAACAAGCAAATAAAGAAGGACTGGGTATAACATTAGATGAAGCTAGGACATTTATGAAAAAGCAACCTATCAAGCAGGAGAAAGGATATAGTAAATACAACAGTTATTCAGCACCTTTCGCAAGGTTTGAATACCAGTTAGACATAATGGATATGATTTCACTGATGAAGGCAACGGGCACATCAGATTTAAGCAGTCCAAGATATGGATTAATATGTGTAGATATATTCAGTAAGAAACTACACATTGAACCGATGAAGGTTAGAGACGGTGAGACTGTTTATAAAGCAATACTTCAATGCTTCAAAGTATTAGGTCATCCGATGAGTATTTATACAGATGATGACGGGGCATTCGCATATAAGAAATTACAAGAGTATTTAAAAGGTGAAGCAATAAGAAGCATCATAACATTGACACACGCGTCAGTCGCAGAGAGAGTGATTCGCACAGTTAAGAAGATGTTAGGAGACAGAATAAAAGCGACTGATAGAACTTGGACGAGTTTATTGCAAGCAGTCTTAAACAAGTATAATCAACAAATGACACACGGGACGACAAGAATGACACCTGACGAAGCACACAAAGACGAAAATGAAGTAAATGTAAAAGCAAACTCATTATTAAAAGAAAAGTATTTAAGAAAATATCCTAAACTGAATGTGGGTGATAAAGTCAAAATTTATAGTAAAGGAAAAGGAAATTACACATCAATGAAAGAAACAACAAGCCGTTGGTCAAACAACACATTCACCATCACAAATATTGGTCGTGATATGATGCTTAATAAATATTATGAAGTTGAAGGTAAAACTAAAAAGTTTAATCGCCACGAACTTCTCCTTGTTCAAGATTAAGACCTTCTTTTTGCTCTTTATAGTGTTCTCGTCTTCGTCTGTTGATTTCATCTTTGTTCTGGGCATACCTTTCACGGTCTTTCTGTTGTAAAATGTCTTTGTTCTTCTCGCGATATTCCTTACATTTACTTGAATGCTTCTCTTTATTGTTTTCATAATATGTCTTTTTTCTCTCTTTTATTTTGTCTTTGTTTTCTTCCCTGTATTTTCTGTCTTTCTCTTTAAACTTTTCAATATTGTCTAATCTGTATTGCTTTTTATGTTCAAGTTGTTTATCTCTATTGTCATCATAATATTCTTTCTTTGTTCGTCCTGCTAAACATCTATTTAAGCAATTTTCATTGTTTTGAATATGAAAACCTTCTCGCTTCAATAGTTCTTCTCTACTTGATGTAGGGTAGTCTTCAATAAGTTCAATTTTACAGTTTTCTATGCCATACTCATCAAATAAAAGCATTGACCTTGGAAAATATTTAATGCTGTCGTCTTTTTGACAAGCTTTATATTATCTTCTATGTCGTCCCATTCGCTTTGTTAGACTTTCACAAGTGCTTCCTATGTAGCATGTTTGGTAATCAACATCAACTATCTTATAGATTTTGGAATGTTCAAATTTGTTTGTTGTCATTTATTACCTTAAAATGACAATAAACCTTTAAATAAGGACGAAACATATTAATTTGTATTAGTTAAATATTTATAACATACTTTCTCAACAGCATTCTGATAAGCTCTTTCTCTATGAATTCTTTTACATTTATCAGTCCTTAAATGCTTTGCCATATTAGACTTATTTTTAATCATACAACCGCATCTTTCACATTCTAATGACTTATCATTTTCTATAAAATACTCTTTAAAGTATCCTTCTTCTTTATATTTCTTGTTTAATACATCATTATATTTTTTCTTACTTTCCTTTTCCTTTGCCTTCTTAATTTCTTCCTCTGTATCCGTGCTGAAGTCTGAAACTTCACCCTCAATAGAATTCCACAACAAATCAAATTCATCATTTGTCATAGAAATTTTATTTTTATTGCCATCTACAATAAAGCAGGTCATTTTACTTAATATATAATATAATTATTTCTTTAAGTATATTTGTAGTTTTACTCGCTACTTTTGTTAAGTTCCTGTAATAAGGTTTTGTGTTTAGATGTTTTCAAATGACGGTTCAAGCATTGTTTTGATACAGTAGTTCCACATTCACAAACAACTTGCTCTCTTAGTTCATCAATACGCTTTAAATAATTTACTTTCTTTTGCTCACTTAACCTTTCCTTATGCTTTATGTTGTATTCCTTAGCATATTCTTTTTTATGTTCTTTGTGTTCCAGTCTATAGTCTTTTTCATACTGTTGGCGGTGTTCTTTGTTGTTTTCGTTCCATTCTTTGACTTTGTTGTCTAAGTAATCTTTATGTTCAGTGCGGTATTCTTCTTTACCACGTCCAGCAATGGCTTTATTGAGTGTTCCCATTTCCCTGATAAATTGACCTTCTCGTTTTCTTAACTGTTCAATGTTTTCACAGGGACATTCTTCTAAAAGTTCAATGTAAAAACAGTTTATGTCAATCGTTTCCATTAACTTATATAGTGGTCGTTCAGAATGTGTTTGTGATTTATAATTATCCTTGTGCTTTGAAAACCGTTTGCTTAATGTTTGTGTGGTGCTTCCTACATATACATCGTCATTAACAAGATTACGGATACAATAAACTCTACCATTCTTATAATCTTTTTGCTCCATTATATACTATAACATATTATTTCTTTACAATGCTTTATAATGACCATATGGCAAAGAATTAATGCTGTCTATATAAAAGCGTTTGTTTTCGAAGGCACTAAGAGCTTGTTTTGTTTGAGTTATACTGTATATTTGATGTGCTTTACTTCTGATACTATTGAATGTTACTGTGTCGCAACTATTGTTTTTCAATGTGTCATCATAACTATTGTAGCTCAACTGAGACTTCACTTTATGTTTAACTATTCCCTTGCTCTTCTTCTCTTCTTTTGATTCATTATGAATTTTGAAACAGTATGATTTAGGTTTCAATGCTATAAAGTTTGTTATAATCTTGCCGTCTGCTTCATCCTTAAAGCAACCAAGTTTCTTCTTGTTTGTTTTATCATAACATTTGTGTTTAGGGTCATAACCACTGAAATCCATATAATCCTTAATGTCATTAAAGTCATCATATACATCTTCGGTTTTAATATGTAATACAAAACTGTCAGTATCAGTATATAACATTCTGATATTATTTTTATATTTCGGTTTCATAATATCATAATAGAAAGAATACATATGTTGTTTTGATAAATCTAAAATACTCATTCCTACATATATCGGTTTATTTAATTTCACTACACTTTTTGCTTTTTCAACTCCTATAAGATTTTCATTGATGATATGTCTGTATTTGAAATTAGGATTATTAACGCATTTTTGGTATCGTTCAGGTGTATCAACCAGCTCAAAGTCAATGTGTTCTCTCACATTTTCCATAGTCTTGCCGTATACAGCGTTGTTCATTAATTTGTACATATCTTTCTCAAAGTCGCTTGTAGCGTTCTTTCGCTTCTCTGTGTTAAAGTCAATCCACGGTTTCAACCATTGCTTGTGTCTAAATTCTATTACTCTGTTTATTTTCTTGATTTTAAGTCCTTGTTTCAAATAGAATTTTAAAATGTCAATATGTAAAACATAATTTTGTTTATCCATAACATTTAGTATCAACTTGTTTGTTTTCTCATCTTTTGGAGCATGATTAAAATGATATGCTTTGTAGGTTTCTTTCTGATAATCACTAAGCATATCTGCTGATACACTCATAATTTCTGGTGCTAATGGGTAATCAGTATGTTTGTCGTGGCATTCTTTCGGATATTCTAAATCAACATCTAAAATATATCCTTTGCTACTGTAATCACTATTGTAATATTTAATGTCTTCTTCTGTAAAATTATCTTTAACAAATTTAATATTTTTGTATGGTAGTTTTTTACACATTGTTAATCCATAAAGATTATTAGCATCTAAATAATTGATGTAGGACGATGGCTTTGTTTCATCATAAGCATCTCCCATATACTTATTATTAGCAGTTGCTTTTCTCATTGAAACCTGACACATACCGCCTCTTAGTCCTTGCTCTATCATTTTATAAACTTCTTCATCGTGTAAAAGTTCAAGTTCAATTCCTGTTTTTAATAGCATCGCGTCCCAAGCAAAGTTAGGCAAAGTGTAGTAATGGGCGGGGTCTAATTCATAATCTGTTAGACATTGTTTTCTGAAATTCTCATATACATCGGTTAATAATAATACATCGGTTTCTAAATATAAATCATGATATTCACCAAGGTTTTTGATGTTAAAGTGTTTCCATATTAGTTTTGCTCTTTCATAGTCAACATCGCTTATATCTTCTTCGCTTAATCTACTATAAAAATGTTTCTTTTCTGGTAGTTCAGTGTCATTAAATTTATTGAAGTCATTACAATAATCATAAGGATAAACTCCCTTTTCTGTCAGTAAAAATAAATCTTTTTCATTTTTTATGTATTTGCCTTTGACACTATATTTAAAATGTTCCTGCCAGTTGTCCCTTAATTTATTATCTTCATATTTTGTTAATTTAACAAGTTTATCTAATGATGATGACAAGAAACTGAAACTATCCTTAAATTCAAGTCTGTTTAATGAAAATGTAATAAACTTCTCACTGTTATGTGCTATTACTGATATTTGTTCTTTCTTTGTATTTAACTTTTCAAGATTAGAAATTATTAGGTGAGCATCATAGTTTTTAAGATTGTGAAAGAATACTGGTATATGATATTTTTTAAAACAATAGTCTATATTGCATTTCATATGTGCCGCTCCTCTGTATAATCCAGTAAAGTGGCAATGGTCAGCAACTTTCTTTTTCGCTTCTACTCTGTTGTCAAAAGTGCCATTACATAAGAAACACTTTTTAGCTTCTAAATGTTTAATTTCATCTAAATCTGACATAATCATATCTTTTGGATTTTTCATTTGTTTCATTACATCGTCTCTAATATTGTTTAATGTATCACAAAATTTATCCATACAATCATCACCTCTATATAAAAATGGTTTCATTTCTCCACTGTAAGCATTAACAAGGTTAAGCATATAACCGCTGGGTTTATGATTTTGGTATGTTCCCTTTATTCCATCTGATGTTTCTGTTGTTAAACATTCAAAATCACCATAAATAACAAATGGGGCTTTCAGTTTCTTAAAATGCTTTTCAAACTTCATTGATGTTCCTTCTTCTGGCATTTTTGTTTGTTGAATGTCATTTGCCATACAACCTTTTATTAAGTGAGAATTTAAAAGTTTTTCTGACTTGAAACCGTGCTGACAAAAACTACAAAAAAACATTTTATTAGTTGTTTTGTTTGTTTGTCTTCCTGCTAATCTACTAAAATCTTTTATTAAAACATAGTGTTCGTTGTTGTTTTGTTCAATTCGTAACAAATTAATATGACAAGATGGTCTTTCAATTTTTGTTATTCTGTCTGCTCTGATGGTTTGGTTCTCATCTTCAACATAAACATTAACTGATATAGATTTGTTATTGATTTCTTCAAAATGGTCTATGTCATCGTTGGATGCTGGAAAATTTACACCATCCCATTGAATTAGACTTTCAGTAGTTATTAATTTCTTGTAGTGTCTCATATGTTGTGGATGGTCTTTCTTGAAGACTTCATAAAATTTACATAAAACACAATATTTAAAACATAATTCATCATCATTTTGAATGTTGATACATGCTTTTTTCTTTGAAATCCATTCTGGTAGTTCCATATATCTTCCTGCTCTGTTCGGATTGTATTTGTCGTAGTGGATGGTGATTTTGTTAATCTTATTAATCTTCAATCCTGAATGTTTCAAAGGTGAGTTTTCAATTTGTAGTTCAATATCTTTAGGTATATTTTCCAATGCTTTTTTCAAGTCTCCTACATTTAGAATGTTGTATCTCCTGCTTCTCATATTGTGTTTTATTTGTATATTTTCCTCAATTGGTTCATCTTCTCCATCATCCTCTTCTTGCTGTCTAAGTTTATCAAAACTAACCTCAACATCAATCAGTAGTTTCATTGATTTTGCTTGTTGTAAAAACTCTGTTAGTTTCTTTTCTTGCCATAAAAGATATGTTAATCCTTTGTATCCCTTGAATGGTATGTTGGATATTGCATATGTGTTGGCATATCCTTTCAATGCCGAAAATGTCTCTGATGTTTTTGCTCCTATTTTTAATCTGTATTTCTGGATTGTTTTAATGCCTCTCATTGTGTTTGATGCTTTTTTTAGAAGATGAAATCGTTTGAAACCTTGTGTGTTGCTGACTTGATTGAGTTTGTTTTGAAGTGATGAGGATAATGGTTTGTCTTTGTTGTAATAGTATTCTTTGTTGTTGGTGATTAGTTTTTTCAATGGTTTGTTATTCTTCCCTGTTTTTATGGATGCTTCTTTACTTGATAAAAGATAATCTATAACATAACCTGCTTCGTATTCCCCTGCCATTTTATCTATAATATATAAGGTATTTTCTCTTTAAGTATTTTTATTTATGATTGGTTGTTGCGGGATTGAACTTGGGTTGAAACATTGAAAACAATGGGGTTTGGAGGCATTTTGATATGCTGTAAAAGTGATGCTTGCACCACATCTGGGTATGCTCATAGGGCATATGCTGTATGCTCATAGGGCATATGCTGTATGCTCATGGGGCATATGCTGTATGCTCATAGGGCATATGCTGTATGCTCATAGGGCATATGCTGTATGCTCATAGGGCATATGCTGTATGCTCATAGGGCATCCCTAAAATAGACTAAATTACCACTAAATATGCTGTTGGGGCATATGCTGTATGCTCATTGGGCATATTTAGATGCTACTTTTGTATGCTCAATACGGATGCTACGCATTTGAAAGGAGCATCTGAACGGAGCATTCCTTTTCCCAGAAAGCTTAACAATTGTCTGAAACCCGAACCTTGAAAATGTTAATATCTTAGACTGTTTCATAATGAAAAAAATGTAAAAAATTGTTGAGAAAATTTACCCAAGAACATTTAAAGGGATAATGGGTATAATTAGTATGGAGGAACAAAATGAGCGAAAATGTAGTTGGTGTAAAAAGTCTAACCCAGATGTAGAATTTACTGATAATAGAAAACTCTGTAATGGGTGTGGTGAGAAAAGTAGAGAGAAACATAGACAGAACCGAGAAAAGGAAAGGCAACAGGCAAAGGAATATTATGAACGAAATAAGGAATACAAAAAAGAATATAACAAAGAATATCGTCAATGGCGATATGAATGTCCCTGCTGTAAAGTTATGGTGACTCTTCATCACAAAGCAAGACACGAGCGAACTAAAAAACATCTAAACAACATGAATATAGTAAATGAAACAAAACCATAATTATCTATCATATTGTTAATTTATAATATGATTGATAAATCCATAATCCTAACCATGTAAATGTCAATATCTTAGACTGTTTCATAATGAAAAAATTGTAAAAAAATGTTGAGAAAATTTAGGAAAATTCCCCACAATCAACCTTTAGGTTTTGAACAAAATGGTTTGCTTGTTTAAAAGTAGTGTTGAACCCTGAAACCTTGAACTGAAAACACCCTGCCTTAGAACCAACCTTATAACCATTTTTCCCCCACCCCGAGACCCCGAGCCCCCGGCGGATCCTGGCACCTACGGTCCCACCCCCACCCCGACCCCCTGAACTCGCACCCCGACACCCCGGCACCCCCACCCCCAGGACAAACCAACCCGCAACCAACCATAAACCAACCCTAAAGTAACCCTACACCAACCCTAAATACACCCTGAACCAAACCCTAAACCGTAGACCTCTGAATATTAACCAACCCTAAATCAACATAAACCAACCCTAAACTAACCCTAAACCAACCCTAAACTAACCCCAAATACACCCTAAACCAATCCCTAAACAATAAACCCTACACCTAAGCCAACCCTAAACCAACCCTAAACCAACCCTAAATACACCCCAAACCAAACCCTAAACCAAACCCTAAACCGTACACCTCTAAACCTAAACCAACCCTAAACCAACCCTAAATCAACATAAACCAACCCTAAACCAACCCTCAACTAACCCTAAATACACCCTAAATATACCCTAAACCAATTCTAAACCAACCCTAAACCACCACAACCCAACCACAGGACCACAACCACAGGGGGGGGGGGGTACTTGTCTGACCCATGACCATTGGTGGGGGGGGGGGGCTGGCAACGCTGTACCATATATATATATATATATAATTATCAATATCATTTTTAATGTGATCACCACTATTATGTGAGGGTTATATATATATATATGTCAATTTCCCTTTGGGTTCCGAGTGGGTTGACCTCCTGGATTCTGTCAGGGTGAGCTCCCAGGTTCCATCCCCAAACGAAATGGCTCGCCGTGACGGGGAGAAAAAAAACACCGAAAAAGTCGTGTCAATGGCTTTCGGGGTGATCATTTCTGCCACAACATAAGTATTGATGTTCACATAGTTGATACTTCCACGGCACTCTCTGCCCACAATATGCGATCGATCCATTGCGAGCGCCTGGCTTGCTTTTGTCCTCCGCCTCCGAAAATCAAATCATCTCAGGGCTCAGGCATCATGACATAAGGAGTTGGGGCGGACTGCGGAGCGGACTCGTTCGCCTCCTCATGCGTTCTTTCAGGGCCCCAGGATGGGGGCTAAAGCGGAATTCGAAACCGCAGCCGCCAGTTGGGTGCGTCTTTTTTCGAGGGCACCCTTTTGATGGTTCTAAAGGGAAACCAAAGGGAAAATCACAATTATGGGGTCCCTAGCAGACATCCCATGTTCCTTTGTTGCGTTCCTTTGTTGCGTCCCCAAGTGATGTGGATGAACAAAATTTGCTTCGCACCGGTTGAACCGGATGGCTTAAAACAGCTTCAGAAGTTGTAAATACCAGGGCAACCCAACTGGTAGCAGACTTGGCTCCATCTCAAGCGAACGCCAGAACCTCAAGGTTTGGCATTTTCAGGGACCCGGTCTCATTTGATTACCTTTGGGTCCTGGTGGTCTTCCTTTGGACCGTGTGAATCTTGCGGATGGGTCTTATGGGTTCCGGCTGGAGAATTCTCAGACCTCCCTTGGCTTCTTCCTTCCAGACAGAGGTTTTGATAGGTATCCTTTTAGGAAATAGATGGGTTTCCCTTGTGGTTGATTAAACCACCAGGCAGACCAGGAATCGCCATCTATTTTTTCTCGCGCTTTTTCCCAGAGAAATCCACAGGAGTTGAAATCCGCTCTGCCGTGCCCGAGGGAGATTGGTGTTCCCAGGCACAAGTTTGGCGGCAAACTGATTGGTCCAAGCCACAAGTCTACGCTTTTCGGGAGGGACATGGCTGTGGGTCAAAACCAATGGTACCATTTTGGGGTAGTGAACTCACCACCCATTTTAGTCTATAGTGGGGATTGGGATGTTCACTGGGGGTACGATTTGGATTTTGACCCATAGCCACATGGGGGGGAACTCGCTGCATTCCAACCGACGCCGAAAGACGAGCCCTCCCTTTCCCCTGTCTGTTCTCAGCCAATGGTCTTGATGCATTTTCGCTGGCAAAAGGGCTGGCCGGGTGTCATGAAATGTGGCCACTTGGGTTGCCTTGGGTGTGGCTGCTTTTTAGGGGAGCCCCAACATGGTGGTTCCCTGTCAACCCCAACAAAGGCCATGACAAACAACAAGCCCCTTGTTGTTTTCTTTTGGGTGTGTCCCATTTGAGCGGGATGCTTTGAAGGAAGCACCCCTCTATTAATCTGAAGGGTTTCCTCACTTGCCCAAAGGGCTTGGACATAAAAGGTCATCACCTTCTGGAACCTCTAAACATAGACTCTGTCTCTTTGGCTCCACGGGTGTCCCCTTTGCAGTTTACCGGTGGTTTCCCATTGAAACGATCGCCACTTTTGGAAGCTCCAAAAAATCCAATGCACGAAACCCTGCTACCCTCCTTGCGACAATCACGGAAGTTGACAGAAGAGTTTTGGAAGGCGACTTTCCTTTCGGGGAAGCCCAACAAATCCACGTCCATGACTGTTGGAAAGAGGGTACCGAGCCCCCCCCCTGGAGCCGCTTGGTGAGGTTCCCCCGTCCGCTCCGCGCCTGGATTTCCTCCGTCTCCCGGGCAAAGGCCTTGCCCCCGCGGGCGTAGAAGGCGTAGGCCGCGCCGAAGACCATGGTCACGAAGCCCAGGTAGAACCAGAACATGTTGAAGGAGTGGTACCTCATGTTGACCCCAGATCTGAGAATCTGTCCTATTAGGGGGGTGTCCTATCAATAGCTTTTGTTTTTTTCCGGAGTACCTACTGTTGACCCTGATTTGTTGCTATATCTGTTCTATCAATTAGGGGGGTGATCCGGTTTGAACGGTTCCACCCAAAAGCTTTTGTGGGGCAGCAAGACCATTCCACCACTCAAATGCGAAGCTGAGCGGAATCTGCAGCATGCCCGGATTTATAAACCGAAAAAAACAACGAGCGCCACCAAGTTGTTGGCTTTCATTTGCTCACCTAAACTGGGGGGTGGTAGGGTCCCTGAATTCTGCGTCCATAGAAGTAACATCCTCAACATTACCCTCTAGGATGGTTTGAAGGTATCACCGCCAAAAGCAACATGCTGACATTCACTGGGTCCATTAAAGTGACATCCTCCAGCACTTCCCTCCAAGTGGTCCTTCAAAGGTAAAACTTGAAAAGTAAAATCGAGACGCCCTCAAACTTCGACCCCCTTGGACGGTCCGACGTCATTGCAAGGGAACCCCACCACCGAAAGCCGCACAAACGCCACGATGGTTCAGCCCAGGCGCGTCATGTCCGCCTGGCAAAAAGCAAACGGCTGGTCAAAAACTACAGACAGAACAAACAAGCGCCGAAACGAATCAAACGGCAAATAACTCGTCAAAGCAAAACGGTTCCCTCTCCAAAGTAAAAACAACTAGCAAACAACCAAAGGCAGGAGGAAAAGAAAACTACAAAAACAAAGGCCAACCAAGAAATAAAGAAAGCACCTGGGTATCTCAAAATTCGAATGTTTTGTTTCAATGCTTGCTTTGCTTAAGTGTCCGCTTCAAACCAACCAACAAAAATCAGGGGGCCTGCTTTGGTTTCCGCTTAAAACCACCCAACAAAACAAAACCCAGGGATTGGTTGACTGGTTCCCCCAGGGGTCCCCCCCAAAAAAAACAACAAAGTTCCCCCAAATTTGCCAAAACCGCTTGCGTCAAGCGCAATTCGCCGCTTCGCCCCGCTTCGCCTGGAAGTGGGTGTCGGGCCCGTTCCAGCCAAAGAGCCAGCCCACCGCCCAGAAGGCCGCTGCCGCGACCACGAAGACCAGGCCCAAGGTCAAAATGGACCTCGAACCGAGTTGAAATGAGCAAATGGTCCCGGTGCGACCAGAAACTCAGGGGTAACAGCCGCTTTTGGATGTGGTGCCGTTTCGCTTTTTGGTGTTTTTTTGGCCGGTTTGTTTTGTTTTGTTGTTTTATTGGGGGGAGGAGCATATGAGAAAAACTGGTCCGCTTAAAGAGACCACCGCATCCATTGTGAGAGCTTCCCCTCGGAGGCCGCATCGTGAAAACTTGGGAGCCCCAGAAATGGCCTCGGCTTCCCAACTTGGAACCCACATAGCTGGTGTCCTGTGGGCTCTTTTTTTTCCTTCAGCCAGTTGCAAAGAGTCGCTTTTGCCTCAAGAAACTGCAAGCCAGGTTTCCTAGGTCCAAGGCCTTGGACTTGAAGAGCTACCTTTGGCTCAAAAGGAACTAGGACCTATAATCTGGCGAAAATCTGGGATATCTCTTTTTTCCTTCTTTTCTTTTTGCTCTCAAACAAACAAGACCTCCAACAAGAAATCGGACCCAAGTGAAGGACCTACCTTTCATGGCTCGAGCTCGCTCTTGTCATGCCCCCGTTTCAGGTCTCAAGGGACTGGGTCCCAAGCCTGGATTTTTTCGACTTTAGGTCCCCCCTCCCTAAATGTATGAGTGTTGGGGGGGGGGGGGGGGTTTTGGTTGCAGGTCCAGGGTTTTTCTTTTACAAAACAGGGTTAATGAGGGTAATTGGTTTCACGAGAACACCAAGAAGACAACTGCTTGTTCAGGTACGCCCTCTGGAGCTTTTGAAAGGCGCTGATCGCCCAGACGAACCAGACAAATATGGATCCCCTCGACGAAGCAAAGGGGATCTGCACCCAAGGAACCCGGGCCTTTTCGGGAAGCCATGAAAACGCGCAACGGGCAACAGCAACACCCGTAGGCAGTGTTTCATGACGGGACCTCCCCCCTCAAAAAAAGGAACGTGACATTGAGAACTTGTAAACAATGCTTTCTTTTTGACACATAAACCTTTTGTCCGTGGGGAATAACTTCTTCCTATAACAACTGTACCCTAATAATACGAAACCCCCCAGCCGACCCCAAAAATTGCCAATAGTAATCTTAAATTACCCAATACTAGATGAACTCGGCCAAGCCTTGTCAGGGGCCACCACAATTTGCAATGATCAATCGGGCTGCCTTGTGTGAGCGGTTTTCTTGTCGGAGTCTCCATTTAATGTGGTTTCCTTCCAAGGTGTTACTCAAAAGTTGTAGTCTGAGCGCTTTGTTCTCTCAAAGCAAGGGTCCCCCCCAATCCTTTCCTTACAAAAGCCACGAACAACAGACCCTGAAACTGGCTTCCTCGAACGTTGCATGCTGAGCACTTTCTTTTGCAAGTCAATTCTGAAACAGTTCCAACAATAAAAGACCCGCGACATTGTGCATTCGGGAGGGGGGGCGTTTACTACCAGGCCCCGGGAAGCACTGCCCTGTTCGGGTCTTTTCAAATTGAAGTCACCTTTTTGGGTTGTTCTATGTTGAGACAAGCGCTTCGTTATTCAAGGAAAAGGAACAAAACAGATACCTGACTGTCTGACCCTTGGAGGCATGGGGATGTTGAAACTGGCTCTAGCAAGTAAATGGGACACCTAACCACCGATTCGGCTCCCAACCAACGAGCGGAAGCCGAAGAAACACCCAGTCTCACTCACCGACTCCCTGGGGGCCCGGGCTCCCCGCACTTGCACCCGCACCGCTCATCGTTGCACTCCGCAGGGCAGCAGCAGTCTCCACAGGTCACCGGCATGGCGAAGAAATGAACCCTGGAAGCGCAAAATCTCAGGGTCTGAGCCGGAGTGCTAAACCAGGACATTCGAACTCCTACATGCCTCACAATTGGAGCGCTGAAGTAGAAACCAGGAAATTATGAAGTCTTGCATGCCCAAACTCAATTCAATAGCCAAAAATATGTGCCTCAAACGCGGGAAACAGGAGGCTTGCGGTCTCTAAGGACGTCTGTTCATGTTTGACACCAGCTTTTTCAGTGAAGGCCTGGTGAGCAACATATGAAAGGAGACCTTCGGACAGGTCAAGTCTCACTCCACCGCAGGTTTGTCTTTTTTGAGGGACCGCCTTTTTGGTTTTAAAGGGACATCAAAAGGACAACCATCCATGGGTCCCCTAAAAAAGGCACACCCAAATGCACCCCCAATTGGTGCTGTTGTTTGGTAGTGCTAGGGGTACCTCCCCCATTTGGCTTTAGGTGGCAAGCCTCCACCCCCACCTGGACGCCCAAGGTGTGTCTCAAACTAGGGATCTGGACTTTGAAAATGGAGTGTCACCCGGGAAATAGCTGTTTGACTGTTGGTTGCCCTTTGAATCAACCTGAAAAGGGCAATTCACCAGCCTCCCAAATCGAGCCACACCCATGTGGCTCGATTTTTTCGAGGCACTCACCCCGCCAAGCGCCTGCTCCAGCAAAGCAATCTCCTCCTTTGTATAGGCCTCAAAGCCGCGCACAGCCGCGCGGACACGCGCACACCCCGTGCTTAGCTTCAAAGGAAAGGAACGAAGTTCCTCCCCTCAAACTCGGGGAAAAGTGAAGCTGGAAAAGAATGTAATCATCCGTCCACTCTCAGCAGTCAATCTGTTGGTCACACAGCACCCATGGACAAAATCCCATGAAGTTGGAAGGGAGCGGGGAGGTGCGACAAAACAAAACCTCCGAAAGCAGTCTTTGCACGTGTCAGGGGTTCTCAACAATAGTGATCCTCTGAAAAATATTGGCTTCCTTTTCCCTTCAACCACCAACCCAGTGAGCTCCGAATCGCATCTTGCGCAACACTCATGTAACCACACAATTCTGTCCACCCGCTAAAAAGACACCTTGCGTCCAACGTCCTGCAAATCGGAAGCAAGAAAAACCAAAGGATCCTCAGCTGGAAAAAAAGGGAACCCTTTTTTGGGAAGACCATTTTTAGTGGGAAAAGGGTGCCACTGAACAACTGAGGAACGATTCCCAAACGGCGAGGCTGTTGACGTGTGCGGGCACTGAAAAGCCGTCGTGGATCCTTTCGAGCATCAGAAGGGCCAACAAAAATCCGACTCCTTGCTAGTGACAACGCTTAGCTGAAAAGGACAAAGGAAACCAGGGGAAAAAGTTGAAACTGGTTCAGCCTGGCAATGTATTGGGGCCCATGCGTGGAAACCCCCAAACCCCCAAACCAATTCAGGAAAAAGGTTCTTACATCGTCGCAGTGCTTCTACCCCTGTAGTAGGTAACCATTCTTTCCGTAGGTACGAAAGGTGAAGGGTGTCCCACGGCGAACCCCCCGGAAGCAGTGGGCATGCTTCAACTTGCACGGACCAGAAGGCGAATGAACTCATCAGGGGCCATGGCAAGGCGCACCCTCACAGAAGTGGCTGGGAGTCCCTAGATTGAACCATTGGCCGAAACCGGATTAGATGGCTATGGTAAGGCATGGGTATCTAAGCAGGGATTAGGTGGTTGGTTTTCTGTTGCCTTCTTGTTAAAACCGTCCAAATAGGGTTGGACAAGCCGGGTTTCATTTCACTCCCCCTTGATGCAATGACTATGGCCAGCGCCACGCCACCGGGTTCTTCCAACATGCTGAAAGGACATGTTGAAGAAACCGCGTTACGGACACTACTTGCAGGTAGCTCTGCCTAAGAAATAGGAAGCGTGAACACATGCGAGAAACAAACACCACGCGTGGGCCTGTGCGGAATAAAACGGCAAACCCTCGGTGGCGCTCCAAGAGTCTCTGAACAATCTCGGCCGGCCTATTGGCACGGACGCGCGCGCACTTCTTTGGCGGCATCAGCTTGGGTGACAGCAGAGTCAGGTGCAGATTTCGTGGCAGCCGCAGCACTTTCGCAGCGTTAGGTGCAAATTACATCAGCTGGCGAGAGAGAGAGAGAGAGAGAGACAGAGACAGAGACAGGGAGAGAGAGAGAGAGAGACAGACAGAGACACAGACAGAGAGCGGAGAGAGAGAGAGAGACACAGAGAGAGAGAGAGAGAGAGCGAGAGAGAGAGAGAGCGAGAGACAGGGATAGGGAGCGAGAAAGAGAAAAAGAGCAAATGAGAAAACGAGCGAGCGAGAGCAAGCGCGAAAGAGAAAGACATTGTCGACACTGTGTCCTGGTAAACAATTATATGGCTTGCAATCATCCCTATTCAAGAAGCTAGAACCACTTGCTACAAGTGCCCTGGCGGTTTTTGTTGGCCCTGGTGTGCAAATGCTCATCCACTCGCTGGCCGAACCCGGGCGGCCAGGCCATCCCTTTGTACTGGCCTTTGTGATCCACCGGAATGTAGTGAAACCTCCGGCGCTTCCAATGGCCAGCAAGAATCTTGCGGGTTCTTTGGAGGTTCTAACTTGGGATCTCCTGAGGGCGCCCAAATTCTTGGGGGCTTGACGTGTTTAGAGACACACCCATGTCAATCATATTCAAAGGAATCAACCGACAGGGAATGGAGCACGCAACGGAACCCAATGTTAACAAACCCCATGAAACTAAAAAAACATTACTGATTTGGTCCAAAGAATTCTGAAGCTGACATTCCAATTGGTGGCGCTAAGTCCCAAGTGGAGCCCCCCATTCTTCCATATGGGGAATTAGAATTCACCAACTCCAGTAACAAAGAAGCCCAGGTGGTATCTTTGATAGCCCCGGAACCCTCTCTGGGACCCTCCGGAACCCTCCCTGAAAGCTGGCCCAAACCACCACACAGCGGGCAGAGACCCCATAGCTTTCAGCTGGGGATGAACCCCCAAGAATGAAGCCCCCGGTCCAATATCTCTCTGCCAAAGCCATCTCGACCCGCCAGTCTGTCGGGAAACCTCTTGCGTTGTTCGTCCGTTGGGAAACCTACAAGCACCCGTGCGAGGCCATGGGGAAAAAACAACGGATGATCAGGTGCAACACCGGTGAACATGCCAACTCCATGTCCGTTTGTTGCTTGGAACAACTATGACCATATTTCCAGTAGTGATAGTGTCCCCTTAAAACCAAAGGGGTAAAATAACAAATGGAAGGAACACACTGGGGTTCCTTCCATTAGGGGAACCAACTACAAGGTCCATTCTCTTAACCTCCATCTCACTCTCGTAGGTGTTACACGTGTGGAAGAATGCAACAACTACCCACCCTTGGTTTTCCTCTTGGGGAAATCGGCAAAAACATGGGCTAATCATTTGTCTGAGGGTTGGTTCAAAGGAGAAACCCAAAAGAAGACGGCCATTTTCGGGCCCCTGATTTTGACGCATACCTACTTGGCCCCCCAGTCTCTCGCATCTCAGCTCGGTATCCGTGCTGGTCTGTGCTGTTGATCTTCTCCTCACCGAACTTGTCCCAAACACCGATCTTCAGGTACTTGCACCTGCCATGCTAGGGTCACCACTCTCAGTTGTTCAGTGACCCTGGAAAACAAAGGGAACCCTTTTTGGGTAAGACCATTTTTAGTAGGGCAGGCATCAAAAAAGAAGGGAAAAAGGGTGCCACTGAACAACTGAGCACTTGAGCAAAATGGCTTGTTTCTCGGGGATCGCATCATGCCCACACAAATACGCAGCCGCTGCTCCGCTCAGTCTTTCATGCCTGGCAAGTGGGCGACTCTGCAACTTTGCGACTGTCCGGCGTGCGGTTGCTCAAAACCAGAAAGACGCAGTGATTTCTCACATGCGGCCCGAATCTTGGGTCTTTGCCAAGTCGGCTAGCTGGTGGCAGCTTTCGAATGTGGACAACACCACTTTGCAGTGAGGCAAAGATGTGACGGCGCAGTCCAGCATTTGAGGCATCTGGCGCACGCCTTCCTCTTCTTCGTGCCGATCGAGATCGTGATCTGGTGAAATTTACGGGGCTTCAACGCCACAAGGGAAAAACACCCTCTGCGTTTGTTGAGTCTGAAGGCAAACCGGGAACCCCCAACCTCAACTAGTACCATATCAGGAACAATGAACACCCGGTTTGGTTTGTGGACTCCAAATATACACCTGGTCCCATGAGAAAAAAACATGCATGCTGCGCGTTTCTTTCAGGATGGAGGAAACATGTGCGCGGAACCCAAAGGTTTCTAGAGCCCTGGTATAGGTGGTCGTTCTGCATGCCATTTCAAAGGCCCCAAATGCAGGATCTTCCCCGGAAGCTCCAAACTGCAAAAAGTCCCACTCGTGCTTGGCTCACTGCGCCGAAATGCGGTCTGCTTTGACGGAGCAAGAGAGAGAGAGAGAGAGAGACAGAGAGAGAGAGAAACAAAAAAAATGGACATGTTGAAACTTCAACATAGACTTGCCTTTTATGGATACCCTTCCTAGCAGGGGGCCGTTTAAAGGGAAATCAGGTAGAAACCGAAGCGCCAATGGTAGGCATATTATAAACTATCTTCGCCTCCTCTCCAAACGGTCTACAGAACTGGTTGCTAACTAGGGCGGTCTGCGAAAAGTAAACAAACAAGCGTCGCGTTGTGTCTGATTCTGGCTGTTCAGCACCAGTGTACGGGTTTTGATATAGGCCTGTTTCTGGCATTTCAGGGAGGGAAGCTAGTCCATGGTGTGCGGTGTAGGGCTAACCGCTTGCTGATCCAAGCCCCAATGATTCAATGCCGGTTGGCGCCGATCCCATTTCCCCTTAGAATTTTGCTTGACAAATACCACTTCGATGCGTTCTTCTCCCAAAGGCGTCCCGACCATCACCTAGGGGCAAGTGCAACTGGGTTCATGATATATCCAAAACTAAATATTGCGCGAATTAGATTTGTCTTGAAATCAGGGCACCCCAAAAAATCAGCGGTTCCGCTCTGGTTTTTAAAACCAACCCCCCCACAGGGCACCACCACACACCCACTTGAGGAGAAAAAAACCCGGTGAATAGCCACGAAGCGGCCAGGAAACGAAGATGAACAGTGCCGGCGCCACGGCAAGTCGTACATGAGGATGTCAAAATTGATCTGAATCTTCTCATCCTCCGAGCAGAGAGATTTAGAGAAGGGGGGCCGCTTAAATGCTTGGCGGGTCCCAGTGTTTTCGCTGTATAACGCAACCAAAAGGGGCACCTTCGGAAAAAATATATATATTTTGTTTCTAATGGGGAAACTAGGAGAAAAGCATAGTGAAAGCGCAAGCAAAGAGGTGACAGGACCAACAGCAATCCTAAAATGGAAACCAACAGAAACAAGATCAATCCACCAATTTTGCACGCAGGGGTTATTTGTTGAAGTCGGAGCAAGCCTGTTTTGCTTGCTTTGACCTTAGACGCCCTCACCCCAACCGGGTTTACCTCTGACCAGTCTTTTATTGAGCGCTTGTTTTGAGGTACAGCTTGTGATCAAACTGGTTGCAAGCCGCGCTGGCGAAAGCTGGCTCGCCACATTAGCTCACGTCCAGAGAGATTTTGGCCAACAAAGTGATCACACTCGTCTTCCACCCGTAAAATGGCAATCAAACCGCTTGGCCAGAAAAGTCGCCAAACTTTTTGCAAGATAAATTCAGGGCAAGTGGGTCTAATTTCAAAGTACTTGGGTCCTTCCCTCGAATTTAATTTTTGTTCACCACCAAAAATTGCAAAACCACACGCCAAAAAGTGTTTCAAGTCCAACCCAGGGAGCAAATCAGATTGAGCCCTGTCTGAAGCCCATTCACATCAATGGAATCCGCTCCGGACCCAAAGGATCTCCTTCCGTTCGCGTTTTCGCCCCCTGGAAAACATGGAGAAAACATGTCCAATAGCAATAGATTCTCTTCACAACCAACAGGGGAAGATAAAACATATTCATTTCAGCAAATGGAAGTGTCCTAAAAGGAAACACCCTGATTAGCAGGGTCCGGATGAATCCGAGGTTGACATTACCCATTTTCTGCCAAGGCTCATTGTTCTGGTCCATGACGATGTTTGTCTGGTAATTTTTCCTGCAACCGCGGCCGCGCGATAAAGCGCAGTTGAAGAAACTCTGGGCAAACAGGCGGGGTGGGCATTTTTACGAGGCCACCCTTTTTGGGCACGGAAGACATCCCATTTGTGGGGGCCCACTTCCTGTTCCGAGACAAGCCCCGCTAAAATTCACATGACCAACCATTGAGGGTCCACAAACCATCAGCCCAGGTCTGTTGAGGGTCTGGTGCATCCCAATTCTGGAAATTGCTCGCTGCAACCCAAAAGAAAGCGTTTGCTTCCCTGATGGTTTTCCTTAAGGCGGATCTCCAGTCGAACTGCCTCGAACCATTCTCAGGGGCTCGCTCCGGGCATTGCTTGCCATAACTCACCCAGAGGGTCGTGGCCTGAAACAGGTCGCCTGTTTTGTGTAGTACAGTCTGGAGTCTGGTCTTAGGTGGTCTTAGGTTTGCCTTCTGTTCTTGGGTCTGGAAGCTCAGTCGACCATTTTGGTGCACACAACCCCTTAGCTTTGAGGTGTACGACATTGGCCTCATAGAATCCAAGCAAAAGCCAAGCCATTCGAGGCCTGAGGCTCTGATCTGGCGAATCAGAATAGAGTCGGAACCCTTCTGACTGAACTTGATGTCCACAGGCTGCCTCGCAAACAAAAATATTGAAGGGCTGAAATTGAACGCTCTAAAAAAAACGGCTTGGGTTTAAAAACACCGTCATATATATTGGGCTTATATACATAAATATAAACACTGCTGTTTTTTGGTAAACAAAAGGAAGGCCCAGGCCATTTTGAGGGCAACACCCGCCCCGAACCGTTCCGATTTTTTCTCCTAAAGAAGGCGCCCATCTCAGCGATCAGCAGAAGGAGCAGCATGGCATAAGCGATCTCAGATCCGGGGCTTTCGAGCTTTCGAAGCCGCCGAACCGCCGGTTTTGGTTCGGACCCTACATGGGATCTAGGTCCTCCAGAGGTTAGAAGAAGGGTACCATTTTTTTCTGTAGTGTATTTTAGAGCTGCAGCGACCTCCTCCGCAGGCAGCTCTGCGACGCGCTCCGCCACCGACGTCCGTTGCCAGGATAGTGTGCTCAACTTGTCGCGTCTCTTGTATCCTTGCGGGTGCTGATACGGCTCGCCTTGACTCAGTTCTAACACGGTCAAAGCTCGCCACTGTCTTTCGGAAAGTTGCCGCACCGAGGGCACGGTCCTGGCCAAGACTGGCTTCGGCAGCTGTTGCTTGCCGCTGCACCCTGCGCATGCGTCTGTCACCAGCTGCATGGTCTGCTGCGGCGCCAGCACTTCAACCTCCGTCATCTTTCGCTTGTAAACTCTGCCGCAACCTCCGCAGTGACCCCAGCACGCGAACTGCAGCCAGTCCCGCACCTGCCGCTGTAGCGGAGTCCAGTGATCCGGCCGTTCGCGGGGAACCCAAAAAAAAGGTAAAAGGGCACTACTAGCGGACCTAGGGGATCTAGGAATTCATATCAAATAGGATGTCTTGGTCACTCCCTAAATCGATTTATGTTGCCTGTTAAAAAAACCATCAAATGGAACGTGGACCGCACATGTTGCGCATGGGACAGGTGGCCTTCTGATTATCCTGCCGCTTTGGCTTCTCCAAGCCGACACCAGCTTCGAAGCAAAAACCCTCCGGTCTCTTGAGCTTCCCCGGCTTCTACCTCCACAACAATTGCGAAGAGATCTAACACGAGAAGTTGAACCTGGTGGCTGCCCTCAGATCCCCCTGCTAAAAGTGACTAAAAATGGAAACTACCACTAAACACTAAAAGGCTAAAAAAGAAAGGGGATGGATGGGAGCCACCAAGGCAAGTATGTGCTTCTTGCGACTGACTGGCTCATTGAATCTCCTGAGTCTGCTTAGTTGCTCGAGCTTCCTCCAAGGTTAGACGACGCTCATGGCCGACGATACCTCCCACAACTCAATTAGGCTTGTACAGGTGTTGATTCACCATGTTGTCAGCCATGGATCTGTTCAAACAAAATGAGCTTCCTCCTGGAGGTGTTCACTTTTTGGTCAAACAAAAGGCTCCCTGGACTCAAAATGGTTGGAGGCTACCCATAGACAGTTTGCCATCTCAAATGAGAAACTTGTTGTTGCGGGACGCCTTTCTATACCAAAGCGAGCCATTCCCAGCACTTCACTTCAAGGCATCACAGAAAGTGGCAACCTAAAGCAGCACGTCCCCCAACCATGGCAAAAGAAAGGCCCGCGTTTTGTGGTTGTTCAACGATGGCGTTTCTCGGCCGGGGTCCTAGATGTCTGCATTTTGTGTTGTTCGTCCATCGCCCAAAAAGGGCGCTGGACAATTGGTTTGGGTATCCCTTGGATTTCAAATAGGCCCAAAAGGGGTGGGCCAAGCACCTCACCAAGTGCTTAAACAACCGCCTTTTGGCTATCCTTTACGTGTGTGTGTGTGTGTGTGTGTGTGTGTGTGTGTGTGTGTGTGTGTGTGTGTGTGTGTGTGTGTGCGGAGTGACAGAATGCCCTGTCACCACCCTTTCTATTTCGCAGCAGGGGCGTGCAGCACCTTTGGCATACTGCACGCAATGAAGCTACTGCCAAAGGTGGGAAGGGTGTCCAGACGTGGACACCTGTACCTGCGTCGTGATATTGCTGAAAGTCCTTTTGGTCCCCTCCCTGAACCGCCGTTGTTTTGTGTTTCCCTGTTAAAGTACCTACAGGGAAGCCAAGTGCATTGCGAGCCGAAACTCATCGTACTCGAGACTTGTCGGTTGTACTCGAGACTCATCAGTTGTACTCGAAAGATTAGCACTCTCCATCTGGAGTTCAAGTGTGTACACCCCATTCGTGGAGAATCCTCGGGTGTACCCATTGTGTGACCCCGATTCGGCTCTGTCGGAAAATTTGACCTCAACGTGCGTATCATAGAACAGCGGAATTTCACATTTAACCAGGAACGAGGTTTCACTAAAGGGAAGACAGCTGTCAGATCATAGCGACGTCTCACCATAGCTGCTGAAGGCTGCTGACTTGAATCGCATTGGCTTGCATTTTGTTGGATTCGTTGCTCTTACCATAGCTGCTGATGGCTGCTGACTTGAACTTGCATTGACCTGCATTTTGTCGGATTCGTTTCTATCACCATTGCTGCTGATGGCCGCTGACTTGAACTTGCATTGACTTGCTACTGATCGCCGCTGACTTGAACTTGCATTGACTTGCATTTTGTCGGATTCGTTTCTCTCAAGGTGGAAGTGTGCAAATTCCGATTTAGTTGCGTCACCATGTCTCGACGTGATGATCGTGACAGATCCAGGACTCGACGCAGACGTGATCGGAGTCCTTCCCCTCAAGCTCGTAAAGCACACCGACGCGAACACAATGACAACCAGGTCTCGGAGAACATGGATTGGAACAACTTGGTTTCATGGCAACACAACTCCGGCTACAACGCTGCCAACAACTTTCCGATGGTGCCTACCAACTTTCAATCGACTCACAACCCCACACAGCAATTCCAATACCCGGCGATCAACTACATGATGCCGATCCCTCCTGAACCCACGCCATCCAAGTTCATGCCACCAATGATGCCACCACCGGTCACTACCTCCCAACCTACACCTACACCTTCACCTGGACCTCCTACAGCTCTACCGGTTCGTCCTCAGAAAGCCTGGCTTACTCCCTCGCCTGACTGGACACCTGCAGACGGCATGTTTGATGTCAACCAACTCTACAACTTTAGCCTGCCCATGACTGTTGCCAACACTCCACATGGCAACCTTCGCGACATGTCAGGCATGGATATTAGGGACGTACGCCTGGTTCAGGTTATCCACGGGGGCCTCACCAACTGGCTACTCAGGCCGTTTGCACACGGCCGATTCGTGACGTGGGAAGGCTTTCGCACTCGCACTGAGGCCTTACTTTGGAGTACATGCTCCAAATTACTACGAAGATCGCAGTCACTCAACCTGCTCACCCTGGAAAAGGACCTTGCCAACACGTTGGGTCTCAACATTGATGACTTCAATCAGCGCATCAAGGTCCACGACCATTTGGCCAACCTGGTACTTCAATTTCTTCAACAACATCACACCTCTCTCGCACCTGCTGCCCAGAATGATGACATGGTCAAGAAGTTCAATGATTTGAATCGTGCGCATGAACTTCTCCAAGCTCAGTATTCCGCATCACTTCGCGCATCGACCTCGCCCACGATGACAAATCAGAAAGATGATGCAGAGTTGGTTACACCGCCACCGGTCAACCACACACCATCCTCGTCACCTGCCAGCTCCCTTCCCACAGCCAGCGCGGCCGCCCTGGATGGCAAGTCGTTTGATAGCGTGGTGCAACCTCGGATCATGCAGTCTCTTCACGGAGTGTCGTCACCGCCGTCCAAACCGGCGGCGTCACAGTTGCTCACCATGCACAGCACGCCGGATGAAGTTGTCAAGTACTACACATGGACCAGTGACCAACCTCGCCTTTTCCTCAAGCAAGCACCCACAACAACCACTTTGGCGTCGCTGGTTAAGTGGGCCAATCACCCGTCCCGGCTCAACGGCAACAAGTCGTTAGATTCTATGGCGACGCAGCTTCTTCAGGCCAGGCAGCGCATGCCGAAGGGCGATGCGCCCACACTCGGTGCAATGGCAGCATTATGGGGTCTTGAACCCGGGTACCTTACCAAACTCACCGAGAAGGCATTGAGTCACCTCATCGTGACCGCTCGCCTGCTTTGTGGATGAGAAGGCATCATTTCGACCTTCGATCTCATATGAGCCCGGAGCGGCAACAATGTCACGGATGAGTCCAGGTGAAAATTCGTCCGTCAAGTGTTTGCGTTGCACATGATTGATCTTGTACTTGCTTGTTCTTGCGTTGCCTCTTGTGTGATTGTCTGAGATGCTTGTATTTATGTCGCCGCCTTGTGGTAGATTTCGTTGGTTGCATCTCACCATGTTGGATGAACTTCGCCACTGCGGAATCTATGATGATGTTGCACAATGGCAGTCGCTGGACGACCTTCTGCACTCGTTGACTACATTCTCGACGTGCTGGCATTACTGTTTCCCTGGACTACCACCACCGTCGATTCCACTTGAGGAGTACGAATCCATCACACAATTGCCGTGGCTGGGTCTCATCCTCGAGGTCTTAGTTGTGGTCCGGATAGCCCTCCAGATTCCGAATTGCGCCATGTCCAACTCTCAGCACACCGTGGCCAACAGGTATGAACTTCACAGATGTCGGTGCGCTGCCTATTTATTGATCAGTTTCTTACAACGTCTCATTTCACAGGATCACGGCTACCTCCCGCCGTTCTTCGAAGTCCTTCACTTCTACAAGACTTCTCTCTTGTGTGAAATCATGCACTCGACTTTCGCTGACTCGCGACATCTACGCTCATTGCGGGCGCGATTTCCTGACCTCTACGACTTCATACATGATCCAGGTCATCACCAACAACCGTGCGTCTACATTCGACTTTCCCCATGGCACACACCATACTATGTTGGGGCGACTGATCAGGATGTTCTACGTCGTGAACACTCACGCAGTCGCAAATTTCTACAACTACTTCGTGGACGGCATGCCTTCTTTGAACCGGCGCTTCACTACTGGAAACGATCCAATACTTACTGGCTCTTCTGTGCTGTACCAGTGGAAATCAGACTTCCAGTTTCCTCGGTGTGGGTTCAAGAAAGCAAATGGCAATACCTGCTACGCCCGCATTTGAATGCGCCCTGGGTACACAGAATCTTGCGCAAGGTTGGCTTCCGGGAACATCTTGTAGATTTTCGACGCCACTCGTTGTCGACGCCCACTTCCATCGGCTTGCACAAGCGCTTTCGACGACGACTACATCCGGATCTCCAACGGCAACTACGACCTGACACCCTGGATGACATTCAAGCCCACTACTCGATCCTCTATCAGCTGGGATCGAATACAGGAGCGTCGTTCCAAGTCATGCGTGACCTACTGTCAGCCGCTTTCCCTCCCACTCAGCTGTACTACTTATTGCGGCTCGCAGTATTTGTCAACGAACCCTTCCGCTCCAAGGCCCAGAAGCTACTCGCCCAGGTACTGCGCAAACGACGGCTGCAACCACCCTCCACTCTGACACAGCTACTTTTGCCGCCGCTGCATGTCCAAAATTGGAAAGCGCTACTTGGCACATGGTTACAAAACTGGATTGCTTCCCATCGGGATCTGTTCCCTTCTCTTTTCATTCCAAAGATCCGGGTTGTGGAAACCCGCAGCGCCACATTGGGCGACAAGATATACAACTATCGCACATGGCAGCGTAAATGGACGCCTGACACATCCTTTCCGTGTCGCTGTTTAGACATCGATGACCACCATCTACTCCGTGCACATGGTCACGCAGTAATGGTGGATGACTTTTCTCGCATCAATGCGGACATTAACGTGGAGATCATGGCCGCCTCAATGAAGGATCAGTTTTTCGGTGATGTCGACCTATTGCATCAACGTTACACCACGCAACTTCGCAAACTTGCTCGACGCTGGCATGTACATGGTTCCGATCTACTTCCAGATCTACAACCGGTCGTGGCTCAGTTAATGGAGACCCATCGGATCAACCTCCAAGATCAGGCTTATTGGTCATCGGCATCGTTGCAACGCACTGTGGCCTCTTTGTCTTCTTGGGTAGTTATCCCAGCGGATCATTTTCCCTCCCGTGCACATGTAGTGTGCCCGTCCCTGTTTGCCATATTGATGCGGAAGACATTCTGCGCGGGGGATGTTTTCTCACTTTGCCGCGAATCCGCAGCATCGTTTCGCTCTGAAGTGGTAACCACGGTACCTTCTCTCCTACGTCAACGATACGCATGGGGACTTCGACTTCAAGCACCGTTGCCCACAGCGCGCATCCTTCCAAAGCCGACCAAGGACTGGCAGAAAGCTCGACCCATCATTTCATTCTTTCGCACATGGGCGGCTCCCTTCCTCACGGTCTTCGGTGCGCTCATATTTGAACTCACCAAGGCAGCTTTCCCCGACATTGCAGGTCAACTTTCAGTACAAGAACTTATCCAGCAGCTATGGGAAGCACTGTCAAAAGCAGATCCTGATGAGTACATCCACCTGGTATCGCAAGACTTGTCAGGCTTCTTCACGTCCATTCCTACGGAACGTTTCCATCAGGCGCTTCAAGTGCTTCTACATCGCTATGATCAAGTTGTTGGCCTTCACGGTTCCTCGCAATGGTCCGTGTACGAAGTCAAGTCAGATCATCGACGCCGTATGTTCAAAGGAAAGTGGCGCCGTCAGACCAAGATCCCTCGAATTTTTCGTGAACAAGATCTCCGGCACCTTCTGGACTTTGTCATTGACAACAGTCACTTCGAGATCAACGGATACTTGTTCCGCCAAGAACGAGGAGTTGCTATGGGATCACCAGCCGCGCCACCGTTGTGCAATTTGGTTGCTACGGTTGAGGATTTCTTCTGGCACCGAACCATGATTTCACTGCGGTTTTGCATGCCCGACATTGGTGTGATTTGGCATGAGCGCTACGTCGACAATCGTTTCATTCTCCTTCGTGACTCAGCCCCACACTCACCCGTGCTCAAGAACTTTCTTTCCCTGGAATTTTATCGCCCACCAGTGATGCTTGAGGTTCAGCATGATGACAAAGTACTGGGTTACCGATGTGATTCTTCTTCCAGAACTATCACTCCGCAGCTACCTGATCATCCCTCCCAAATCAAAGGAATTCGGAGTGCCAATGATCGGATGTTCACCTATTCTTCTTGGTCTTCTCGCTCGTGGCTCATCATACGCGGTGCGCAACCGGCGGTTCAGCAACAGCATGGGCTCGATGCTCTCAAACGCCTTTATGAGGCCAAGGGTTTTGAATCTCACCTTCTGCGGGACGTTCGCCGTCGACTTGGGACAAAATCTGCATGTGAGCTTGTCCTTTGTTCCCTCTTGTGCATGCTTGGGATTGCGTTCGTCGCATTGTGCTTGGTTTGCATGAGCGGTGTGCTTTAACATGAGCTTTGTCCTTGGGCCCTAGTTGGCTCAGAACTATGGCGGAATATATGATCACTAGCACTTTGCGCTCGGATGGCTCAATACAAACTACGAGCCGCGTCACGCTCGAGCACCTCCCCAACTTCATCAACGGCAATGAGATCCAGATGTTCATCCGGACCCATGGCATAGCACACCAGCAGAGTGTGCAATCCCACGGCTCGTCGCGGGATGCACCAGCGCTCACTGAGCTGCCCAGATCGCGTTCCCCCCGATCACGAATTCCGCGGATCCAGCTCACACCGGGCCCACAAGGGCATTCGGATGAGGAAGAAGATTGGGGTGAATGGAGGAGTGATGGCAGACACGCCCATAGTGATCAAAGGAGGCCGCGTTCGCCTCCGTTTCCCCTGCTCATGCCAGTCCTTCTGAGAACCGCATCGCGCTGGTGCCTCTCTCAGTTCGTCGGCAGGTGCCTGATTTGGGGGTTCATCGCTTCAAGCTACGCACTGGGTGTCGGATCGAGGAGATCGCCATCGAAGTGAATGATGTCCTCTACTACACCTTGCCTTCGATTGCCGCCTTGGTATTCCCTGAGCCGGAGCTGTTGAAGAAATCATGGGAGTCTGTCTACAGGAGCCTCATGCCGCACCGCCGCAGCATCATAGAAGATGAACAGCGGATCATGTCCATTTCGGAGTTTCCGTTTGCTCAGCCGCCACATGGAGTTCCGGGACGCTGGACGGCGCAGGTGGTCAAAGACATCTCGGACTACTTCCAGGTCTCTCGGCGGTCGTTACCACAGCAACTCATCGTCCAGCTCGGCATTTGCGAGGAGAAGTGGCCATATATCTGCAGAACCACGCGGACGTTTCACCACTTCTCCGCGGACAAGAAGAACTCGCAGAAGAACCTCTGTGGGATCATCTTCTCATTTGAGCCACGCAGAGTGTTGCCGGACAAGCAGCTCACTCAATCGCAGTCCACATTTTTCTGGTCCCATAACACCAACATTCAGGCTGCCATGCAAATCCTGCGTGATGATGAACTTATCCGACCTTCGAAGTGGCAGGAAAACCCTTCCCCCAATCGTGAATGCTCCAACTGGAACGAAGTTTGGTTGCCACCGATGGGATTCTACTGCAGAGGCAGCCTCCAGTCTCAGGAGGCGGCAATCCAATCTGCGGCGCAGTTCGGTGGAATCCGGACGGACCGCCCGGTGTGCGTGGGTGGCTCTGCTCGTCTCCGACAGCAGCATTGCACTATACCCCGCGGCGGCGTGTACGCGGACATCGCAGCTTCCCACTACTACGACTGCATTCATGCCAAGGATGGCAGGTGGAAGCTGAGATCTTCCATCGCAGTGCCCAGCTACATGGGCATCTTCTGGTGACCTTGGCGACCATGGTGGCATGCCAGTACAATAGCGTTGCAGCTTGACCGACGTGTTGTGCGCCTTGTTTTCATGATTCAAATCATGACGCTCCTCTTCCGGAAAAGCGCATTGAGTTGTCCGTGGCTCATGGTTGACCTTGTGTTTTATCCTTGTACGGTGTTGCTTGCATGATTTGTTGTTTGACTTCTGACTGCTTGCCGTCGCCGCTTTTAGTCATCACTGGTTGATTGGGCACTGGTTGTCTCAGATTTCCGGGATTGTGATGGATCATGGGGATATGCTACGTGATTGTCGGCACATGCTACTCGCTATGTCATCGCAAATCAGTTTACTTTTGGCTGGACTGCAGCGTCTTGAAGGTCAGCAGCGACATCCACAGCCGCCTCCACCGCCACCGATTCCGGAAGTTCACCCCCCACCGCTGCCTCCGCCGTCCACGGCGCCGCCGTACTTGCCAGCAACATCGGTCAGACCTGACCACATGGCAACGCCGGTCACTCTTGTGGCCACCACGGATAGCCGTGCGGAGCATCCGGCTCACATGCGCACGGTGAGTGTTAGCACCTCCTGGGAGCACAGACGAAGGCGAAGATCTAGACATCGAGAGCCGCACCGGAGACGATCCCGCAGCCATCACCGTCGGCTACCTGACCGTCCTGTTGACGCGGTTCCCGTGGTCCGCCGTCATGCTCACACACCTAAGTATCCACCGGCGGTCAAAGCCATGCCAGCCTGCAGACCTTCCGGCCTGTCTTATGAACGGTGACGGAGCAACAGCGACAAAAGTACCTCAGCGTTTGCGTCGTTCATGCTTTCTTGCACCATGTCATTGCCATGCCGCAGCATTATCGCTTTGCAGCTTTGTGTGAGTTGCCCTTGAGGTTTGATCGGTTGCCATGCAGTTGTCTGCTGAGTTTGTGAACAACCTGGTGGCTGTGCTCAATGTTCTTGCATCCCAGGTTGCGACAGCTTTGGACACACTGAACTTTGCCTTGATGACGGAGCGTAGTCGTCCGACAGACACGGTGGTGACCCCGAGAGCACCAAGAAACTCCAGACATGGGTTGCGGCCCCGCATCATCACGGAGCTCGCCTCCTCCGACCGATCTCGATCCCCCACACGCATTCGGGCTCGACCGGTGGACACGTCATCTACCTGGTATATACCGGCTTTGTCCCCGCCTCGACCCGCACATCGTGATGCTAGTGAACACAATCCTGGTACTCGGCCCGAATCTGTGTTAGATCGACTGCCACCGCCTCGTCCTCTCGCTCCCTTCGCAGCACACGGTCGACGAGAGCCAGGACAAACGACGCCTACGACACCTGAGTCGGATTCTGATGGTTCGATACGTCCGCATCCAGGTGCCTCGTCGTTCCGGCCGTCGCCGACGGTGGTCCATGGTCCTCGCGAACTTCTACAAGAATTTACCATTGCACTTCGCAATGCGTACCGTGAACCTTTCACGGCATGGACACAGGGTGAGCTGGATGAAATGGTGAGACGGAAGAAGGATAAAGATTCCAGGCCCACCTATAAGACCATTGCGCGGTTTCTTCAGAAGCCGATTGAGGAAGTCAAGCAGGCATGGAAGGTCTACCAACAACTTGAAGCTCGCGGCTAGCACCATGCCCGACAAATGCAGCAATGACCATTGATTGACCAAACGATACGCAGCGGCGGTGTGTCCGATTCGCGTTGTTGATCACATGATATTTGCTTGCTCGCATGTGAATCAATCTTGATTGTCGTGTTGTGCAATGTCGTTGACATGCTGTGATGTCTTGCCTGAGTTGCTCAAATCATGTCGGAACAAGTTGTACAGACGTACATTACCTGGACCCATGGAGCGCAGCCGACGTGGTTACAATTTCATGGACCCGGGGCTCTACTCGACAGACCCATACGGTTAACTACGTCACCTCCGCCCCCGCCAAGTTTGCCATTGCTTCTTCCACCTCCTCCTCCACCACCACCACCACCACCGGTGATTCTTCACCCACAGTTTATGCCCTCGGTACGCAGCCCCACGATCTCAGCCCCTCGTGGACAATCCTGCCCTACCTCTTCGAAATCGCAGCGCACACGCCGCTCGATTCACAGCAGTGACCACTCCCGTGATGAAGAACCACGCAGTCCAGGGCCCTCGTCCAAACGATCTCGGACAGCATCAGCTTCGGCGCCGCGGCGATATCGACGGCCCTTTACAGTGTTTTATTCCAAACGTGCAGGCCGCCCATCGATATCCCCCTCGGCGGCGTGCAAACATTACTGTCACGCCATCCTGCGCCATGGACGGAAATGTCTTTCCCCTTGTGCTCGTAGACGGCCAGGTCACTATCATTGCAGGTGTGCGCGACATCAACGACAGTGAAAGCTAGGAGTCTGACATTTCCGACCTCGTTGCTGCGTTTCACCTTGTGTTTGAAAAGTTGCCTCACTCTTCAGTGTGTATGTGCGGTTTGCAATGCATGTGTGTCCTTGTCGCAGTCTTTCGATTGGTTCACAGTCGTACAAGCACGTATTGCTGCTATGAACCCCCAGTATTTCGAGTACCAGATCGATAGAGGAGTGGAATGGATTCGAATTTACTCTCCGGGCATTTGGAGGCCCGTTCCCGATGAGGCTCCTGTTCCTGACCCACTGTACGCTTCCACGTATCGGGAGTGGCGCAGATCATATCACTTCCAAGTGTACTGGTCTGAAGACAGCACCGGTGGAACAACAATGGATCCTATAGTCACGCCCAGTGCCTATGTGTCCTATCACGTGTGGGAGTACCGGGACTGGCAAACACGAGGTTACCAACGCCTTGGACCTCCTGTACAATCCATGGGATTCGCGATGCTCGTTAATGCGGACGTCGAGTCCTCGGTGGGCTCGTCGGTACCGGATGGGGCGTGGCGGGAACCGTCACCGCCGCCATTCCATGATCCTTGGAATGAGTCGGATTGATTTTTGAGCAGCATGTTGGACAAAGATGCGGTTGTGCTTGCTTTGTATGTGTGCTCACATTGGGTTGTCTTGCTTGGTGCTGTGCATGTCGTTTCAGTGTATCCGCCGCTTTCCGGGCTACCTTTGAGCAGCTTGTTGGGTTGAAATGTTCAATAGTACAGTGCAGGGTGCAGCACGATGGGACCTACCTCGTTATTTTGACTATGACATCGTTCATGGTCGAGCAGGAACGAGTGTGGAATGGATTCGAATCTATGTGCCGGATCAGTGGCATCCAGTAGCCCCAGACACCCTGGGACCGGCCCCGGATGACCCGACCGCCTATCGGGAATGGCGCAAGGTCTACCACTTCGAAGTGTACTGGCCCAGGGAAAGCACGGGCGGCACAACTATAGGCACGGCTCTGCAACCGGTATCCTATGCCACCTTCTACACTTGGTATTACAGGGACTGGGTCACCAGGGGGTATCAACGCCTGGGTCGTCCACATCCCAGCATAGCGAGGCCAGTTTTCGCTTCGGGTGCACCGGACCTCATGTATGCTGGAATGACCTCCTCTTCGGCATCATCTAATTCACATGATAGCTGATGCCCGTCCTCGCCTCCCTAGAGAGTCTGCCTGAGATGTTGGCGACGCACAGTGCTACAAAAGTGGTCTTTTGCCTTTTGATAGTTGAGTTGCTTTCACTTGTTGTTGTCTGCAGCCGTACACCTATCAACTTGTTTTTCCGTGGTTGCGTTGTCATGCCGTGGCTGGAATGGTGCCCAGACCCGCAACAACCTGATGCCCAGTGGGTCAAGATCTTTCATCCGGGACCATGGACGCCTCAAGAAGAACATGATGCTCCACCTCCTCCGCATACTTTCAGAGAATGGCGGGAGTTCTATGCTCCCAACCAGGACTCAGACGATGGGCAAGTCCAAGTCACTACGTGGTACAAGCGAGACTGGGCCACAGAGGGCTATCGGAGAATCGCTGCTCCTCACGCTGGTCATGAATTTGATTCCATGTATCCCTCCGATCACCATAACGTGGCCACGCAGTCGGCGGCGTTGAGTATATCGCCGGAGCTGTTAGACGCGATTCTCAGGTCCTCGGATGCGGCTGATTTCTCCACTGAAGAACTGATTCGTCTCCAGGAGGGGATTTCTCAACAACTGACGGCCCGCGCACGTCAGACCTCCCATCCTCATCAACCAGTACGTGCATCGCGTGGAAACACACCATCGGAGACGATTGGGGTCTCCGACCCCTACACGCCCGTGAATCCGTCCGACAGAGGCCAAGACAAGATGAGGCCCGTCTTCGAGCTGACTGACGACTAGCCGTGCATGAGCAGCGCAGCGTACAAAATAAGGGTGGCCTCTACACTTGCATGATCTTGCTTTGCTGTTGTTTGAACATGGTTGTGCATGGTGCTTGTTCATCTACTAGCTGGATCGGAGCCCGCGACCATCCTTGCCTCTTGCCTTGACATGGACATCGATGATTCCAAGCAGTATCCATGGCTCGAATATTCGGTCTGGCATGATCAGGAGTGGGTGCGGATATACACTCCGGGACAACCTCAACGATGGCACCGTGGTGACGCCGTACCTGATCTACCTGAAAACTCTTTTCGTGAATGGCAGCGGGTGACGGATCCCGAAGCGCCAGTCCAGGCATGGAACATCCGTGACTGGCAACACCAAGGGTACCAGCGCATTCTGTCTCGGATGGAGTCCTTCGCAACTCACGATTCACAGGATCAGACTCTTGGTCAAGGTCGGAACTCCGATGCCGTTCAAGTTGAGGAGACCTTCACCTATGCCACTCCGTTTTCTCATGGTGATCGCCAGGCTGCTTCACAAATCGCTTCAGTCCTCTATGGCGACACTCGCAACGCTCAACGTGGTGATCTTTCGTTCCCGTCTTCTGAGCGGTTTAGGGCAGTGTCTCGCTCCCCTCGCCGTGGTGGATATTTTGGTCAACGATAGTGATTTGAGTTTGAGCATGTGATCTTCCTGCAGGAGAAAAGAGAAACCTCGCCCCTCGTAGAGGGGCGTGTGTGTGCGGAGTGACAGAATGCCCTGTCACCACCCTTTCTATTTCGCAGCAGGGGCGTGCAGCACCTTTGGCATACTGCACGCAATGAAGCTACTGCCAAAGGTGGGAAGGGTGTCCAGACGTGGACACCTGTACCTGCGTCGTGATGTTGCTGAAAGTCCTTTTGGTCCCCTCCCTGAACCGCCGTTGTTTTGTGTTTCCCTGTTAAAGTACCTACAGGGAAGCCAAGTGCATTGCGAGCCGAAACTCATCGTACTCGAGACTTGTCGGTTGTACTCGAGACTCATCAGTTGTACTCGAAAGATTAGCACTCTCCATCTGGAGTTCAAGTGTGTGTGTGTGTGTGTGTGTGTGTGTGTGTGTGTGTGTGTGTGTGTGTGTGTGTGTGTGTGTGTGTGTGTGTGTGTGTGTGTGTGTGTGTGTGTGTGTGTGTGTGTGTGTGTGTGTGTGTGTGTGTGTGTGTGTGTGTGTGTGTGTGTGTGTGTGTGTGTGTGTGTGTGTGTGTGCGTGTGTGTGTGTGTGTGTGTGTGTGTGTGTGTGTGTGTGTGTGTGTGTGTGTGTGTGTGTGTGTGTGTGTGTGTGTGTGTGTGTGTGTGTGTGTGTGTGTGTGTGTGTGTGTGTGTGTGTGTGTGTGTGTGTGTGTGTGTGTGTGTGTGTGTGTGTGTGTGTGTGTGTGTGTGTGTGTGTGTGTGTGTGTGTGTGTGTGTGTGTGTGTGTGTGTGTGTGTGTGTGTGTGTGTGTGTGTGTGTGTGTGTGTGTGTGTGTCTGTGTGTCTGCGTGTCTGCGTGTATGCGTTTTTTGAGCATACCCTTCGGGTGGCTTTCAGCCGAGGCCCAAAGCGCCCAAGCCTGCCACCAAGGCTGAAACCAAAGACGGTTTGATCGCTCGAGCTCTTGAAAACAACTTGAGAAAGGAGGAAGCAACACAAGAAGGTTATGTTGGGTTGCCGTGGTTGCGGGGAGTATGGAATCAGGTTCCCGCTTTAGGTGATACCTTGAAGTGATATAATGTGAATGGCTAATGTAGCAACCCGGTCGAGCAAAACTGCGGCGCGGCCCTCAAATACTACGAGAAACTGGAAGCCTTCAGGAACACCTGGCTACCACCTGCCCTGGGAAAATGGTTGTTTGTCAAAACCAAAGTCTGCAGCCTTACCTACATTCCCATTGCATGACGCATGGGGTGAACCTGGCAATCGCCATGGGGTGTTCTCACGCCCCAAGCGGGCGCTGAGCGTAAGCTCAGCCCGAGCCGTAAGCCTTGAGGCGTTGGAGTTGGCGCTGAGGCCTCTTCAGTTCTTCAAAGAAGGATGGGGTTCCTGGGGAAATCAGCTGGAAGATCACCCATTTCTTGGGGGTCTGTTATAAGACACACCCAAATGGACCATTTACTTGCTGGTGCTCTATAGGGAATGAGAAATGGACTCCTTATAAACCATCCAACTGATGCTTTCCTTTAGGGAATCCCCAGCTTCGTTCTCTCATTTCCTGCTGAGCACTGGCATGAAGGGCAGCCAAAAGGTGAAACCAAACCAGGTCCAAAGCCCAACCTCGGTTGCTTTCTGCGAAGCCCTGCTAAAAGTGACGCACTTGTGGTTTAATACGGAAAACATCCAAAAGTTGGATCAAAAAGTGATTCAGTCCTAATCCAAGCTTAAAATGCACCGTAAATTTCTTGAGGACCCGCTCAGATTTTTCGAGAAAGGACCCAGGGGCGCCCCACTGCCGTGAAGGCTCCGCCCGTGAAGGTGCCCTTGGTGAGGTCCTGCCGGTGGAAGCTGCGAACGCAGACGGGCCCGCCCATGACAAAAAAGGGGGCATTTGTTGCTGTGTTATGAATGAATGGTTCATACTAGTACTATGACAAAAAAGGGGGGGCTCCATCTGTCATATGTTTTCTCCGTGTTATGAAAGAATGCTTCATACTAGTACTTTGTGATCATAGGTTGGCATCTTTTCAACTATTACACTGAGAAGAGTTAGAGTCTGAAAGTAGAAGGGGGTGTTGTTGCTTTTGCAACCCACCCTGGTACCGGTCCACAGGGAGGGGGTGGTGGTTATTAAATGCTGTGATGTCAAACAACCTGGGCAAATTTCTACAGTAAGGGCGCGCTAGTCACTATAAGTGAATATGGGCAGCCCGGTTTATGTAGTGGACTTGAAAGGAATCCCTCGCACCCCCAACAACAAAAACGGAGGCCGGAAACGACCTTCCCGATCCATTGGATCCTTTGGGTTGAACTCGTCTGTCGGCATGCCTTCTCAGTCCTTCTGGAGATGAATGCTTTATTTAATTCCACGGCACTCGAGCCATACGCTCAGGCAAAACTCATGTGGCCATGGGCCCAATCCAACCACTGAAATAGGTACTATGGGTGGTGAATCAATCCCCCAAAATGGGATCAACCAGGACGGTTTTGACCAGCATCGATTCGCAGCTCTGGACCTAAGGTGCCAGTCCTAGAACCCCCACATGGCACCTTCCGAGTAGGAAATCCCCACCGGTCGCCGGGCACCAGTTGGTCTGAGTAGGACACCCAGCAGGGCCAAAGGTCTGAACAAAGCAATCCAACCGTTCACTGAAAACAAGCCCAGGTATTATCCCACAGCAAAAAAAAGCAACTCGCTTTCCTTTTGGAGGCCAAAGACCCCAAAGCTTTTTTAGCTGGGGAGCAACATATACGAGCAACAACTTCAAGCGTCTGGCGATTGAACACCTCCATTTTGCTCGCTGGCTCGTAGGCATCCCGTAATTAAACCCAAAGCAGCCATGGATCTGTGAAACACCCAAGTGTGAATACTACAAAGAGTACGCCAAGAGCCAGGGAAGCAAAATGAGCCTAGGGGAAGCTCCCCCGGACACGCACGGGATCTGAAGTAGAAACCGCCCGGTGGTCTCTACACGGCATCAACCCCGAAGAAATAACAACAAATTATTTGCACCTTCTGAAACCCGAAAAAACGTCTAGACACGCCCCAAACTCCCCATCTCTGCCAACTTGTTTTTTCCGCAAAAACGAGGCGGTGGGGTCCATGCTTTGGTTTTGGGGCTCGAAACAGACCCGGCCCTCCGATAGGTCGAGACGTCGATCGAGCATCAGTCCCTGGAGACCACACGGAACTGGTCCAGGTTCAGCAGCGTACCTGTGCGGAAACGGATTCGACCCGGAGCTGAAGAGAACCTCCGAGGGCTTAGGCATAGGTGTCCTTTTAGGGGAAATAGATGGGTTTCCCTGATTAAACCACCCCAGGCAAACCAGGAATGCCATCTATTGTTCGACCAAAATAACCAAAAAGGACACCTATGGCTTTAGGGTTGGCTCGGGTCCCTGAGCCAAAGGGGGTTCTATATAGGTTCTCGAGTGTTCCTGTTTATTAGAAACCCGGGTCCCCGGGTCACCGCATCAATTCGTGTTGGTGCTTCGCGCCTTCCCGTTACGACCAAAACCACCCACAAAAACGGCGGCAATGGATGCGAATGGATCGCCCCCGGAACTTGGCCACATCAGCAGCATGTCATGGCCAACCCCAGCTGTCCGGCCACTCAGTTGTTCAGTGACCCTGGCAAAAAAAAGGGAACCCTTTTTTGGGAAGACCATTTTTAGTGGGGCAGCCACCAAACAAAAAGGGGACAAGGGTGGCCACTGAACAACTGAGGCCACAAAAAGGTCCACGACGTGAACACGGAAGTAGGGGAGTTTCACGGTCCACCAGTCCTTGGTGTAACCCAGCTCTTGTGCTTCCGATGATACTTCGGAGGATCAAAACTGCAAGGTGAACAATGGAACGCTGGTAGAGTTATGTAGATTTCACATGCGAACAATGGAACCCTGATAAAGTTAACATGGAACCAAACACCCCTGCGTAGAAGAGGAAACTCTCCTTTCTGGGCGGTGGAATGCAAGTTTGTAGGGGAATACCAATTCAGCCATGGTCATGTGATTGGATTCGGTTCGTTCACTTGCAATGTCTAGTGTGTCCGTTTGTTTGCTTTTTGACCCGCCTGTTTGCAAAATGACTGCGCTGTTGCGAGCGTATGCTGGTGTCGACTGGCTTGTCAGCTTGTTGCAACCTTCTTTGGTCTCCTCTTGACAGGCTCGCCCAAATGATACGAGCTGAAACTGGTTTGATTCCACATATGTTCCTCAGTTGTTCAGTGGCCACCCTTTTCCCCTTTCTTGTTGGTGGCTGCCCCACTAAAAATGGTCCAAGCCCCAAAAAAGGGTTCCCTTCTTTTTGCCAGGGTCACTGAACAACTGAGGCTCAACTCAAATCTACGATACCCATGGCTCTAGCCCATCAACCGATCCCCAGGGCAAACGCGACAAAGAGGTGGACCTTGGCAGTCGGCCAACGCGAAAAAATGCAAACCAAGTCCGTCCACACGAGGCCGACTACATCAGTGGGGCCATGTCATGTAGCCCGTCTTTTCCCTGTTCACTGCAATGCAATTTATTCAACTCTGAAGGGTCCCTGCAAACAGGACACCAAAAACCCGCACAAGTTCCCACACCCAGGTTTGCCATGTCTTGGAGCCCTGGACGAGCTCTTGTATTCGCTATCCAAAGGCCCAAACCGTAACGTATGCCTTGGAGGCCAAAATCGGTGTAAAGGCGAGTGGTGCTACAGGCTCTTGACTAGTAGACACCACTTCCAGATCGGCCAACATGGCGTTTGGGCGCTACCAGCCATTTACTGCTTCTCCAAAGATGGCACACTACTCCTGGTCGTTTGACAAGTCGTGGGAATTGGTTGTCTATGGTGACCACCTCCATATATATATATTTATTGATTTACTTATTTATTTTCTCGACAAACATATCCATCTATCTATATATATATAGCTATATATTATATTTATACATACCACCGCCCTCAAAACCCGCGCCAGCTGCCCATGTAGGGGACATCAGTTCAGTTTAGACGGATGCTACCAGAAGTGGGCTCGTTTCTCAATGTTGGCAGACTTGCGCAGATGATTCAGTAAGACTTCGCCACCCATATAAATAGTAGTTGAATCTACTTGTTATGGCCATAAGCTGAATCTAAGTCAACACAAGTTAATTCGAAAGTAGAATCAGAACAAAAGGTACAGTGTAAACGCGGAGTTAGATCAATTGTAGTGATACACAGGATCAAAGCTATAATCTTTCATGCATACGTGTCTAAAGTTTTCAACCACGTCAGTCAATACCAGAACTTCTGATTTAGAGTTTGTCATGTTCTCTCATACTTTTATTCTTAAAATGTATCCACATTATTTGCTTTGCTGTTTCATGGTGTCATCACTAATGTTATCCCACTCAATGGACTGTAAAACGCCTCTGTGAGGGTACCGCCGCAGGGTTTTCAAAAGAAACAAACAATACCTCCTCTGCTTCGCCTACGCCTCTTCGAAATTTCATCTCAACTGAAGTGCAAATCCCCTTCGTCTGTCAACTCACAAATCTGTGCCAATACCAAAACATCTGCTACGCGTCTTCCATTTCTCATCTCAAATCATCTGCAATCCCCTTCGTATCTCGGCTCACAATCCTTGGCCATTTATCTCATATGTCTTAACCAATGCCACGCTGTCTGCAAAACAGCCAATTTCCCTGAACAAATTCCGCTCTGCGCGGAACCTGCTAAGAAACATGTGGATTTATTTCAGTCATATTTTAAAGAATGAGTTCCCTAATATCCATACGCTCAACTATCAACTGTATTTACCGCGCACAAGTCCAAAAATAATAAAGTGCACACCGAAACAGGAATGACTGAAAGCAAACGCTTTACAGCGCTATAAAGCACTTGCGGACCTAAGACTAACGATTCAAGATTTGCAGGACTCATCTTGAATCTTGGATCCAGTATGGGGCCCAAACCGCTTTAAAGCGATTTAAAGCACTTTTGGATCTAAGTTAAACGATTCAAGATCCCAAAAACTCCAGATCTTGAATCTTGAGTCTTGAACCCATGAGCTACCTTGATGAAAGCGCTTTAAAGCGTTTTGGGCGCCCCATGCTGGATTCAAGATTCCAGATCTAGGGTTCTGGGAATCTTGTAATCTTTAATCTCAGATCCCACAATGCCTTAAAGCGCTTTAAAGCTTTCTTGGCGGAATCCAGTCACAGTCAAACGTGCAAATGCGGGCACAGTTAAATGCTGAAATATGGGGTGTCTAAAAAGAGCAGAAATCAGGCAAAAGTACTGTCAGTACTGTCAAACTCTCTTGGTGTGTTTTTCTGCTTTTTTTTCTTGGGGGGGGGGCGCACCGTATTGTATATATATATAATATACATATAGCTAAATATATATATATATGCAACACCCCCCCCCCCCCAAAACCCGCGCCCACGGGTTTTGCACGGAGTCAGGTCATTTGAGACAGATGTTACCAGAAATGGGCTGAAAAGGGGGTGGAAATCACGCAAAAGTACTGTGAATACCGTCAAATTCTCTTGGGGCGTGTTTTTTTTTTGGGGGGGTACCATATATATATATATATATACAGATGACTTGAGAGACCTGCTTCTTTCATCTGCTCACCCGAGCAAGCCACTATAGCAAGTAAGCAAGCATGTTCCTTGCAGACCCACCAGCTTTGCTCCGGGTCAGTTCGCAGACCCACCAGCTCTTTGAGCGACATGGAAGGGCGCAGGACCCCTTCGAGAAAAGGAGTCTTCCGGAACTCGGGGCGCACTTTCACGTTTGGGAGGGTAAGTTTGAATCTTGACCAAAAGCAAACCCACAGATCTAAGGATAGCTTCTCCATTCTTTCCAGGGATCCTTCTTTCTAGCAAAAACCACCAACAACCTGGGAAAACAGCTGCTTTTTGACAAGAACGATGGTTGAAAAGAGTGGGGAACCAACCCCTAGAACCGAGGAAGAAAAACACATGTCAACAGGTCGTCTGTGGGCGTGGGCATTTGTGGCATTTGAGAGAAAAGCTTGTCCACACTGCCCAAACTCAATGTCTAGATTCTGGGAACCGAATGAGGTGTGCCAAAAAAAAGAAGAGTGTCAACGACATTGTACTTTTTGTGAGAAACCTCCATGTCCCAACGCCTGCTCATGCCATGTTGTCCCCTCTCTCTCAGCCCAGGCACGACATCCTTCTCCAAATCTTCTCAGCTCGGAAGGCAACGAAGGCGCGAACACGCGCGCGGGAAAAAAAGGACGACAAGCTCGTCGCAAAAAAGGTTCTTCTTGGTTTGCGGGTTCAGGTGGGTGGAATCCAAAGAGGGTTGCCTACAAGTCTTTAAAAAATGCTGATTGGTGACATACAGCCGTGGCATGCCGTGGCCAACCCACAACTGGAGCCAAGATGCACAGAGATCTGCACTTTCCGATGCAGGTCATACCAAAGGGGGGCCATCTTCAGCGGAACTCGGCGGGGATCCTATGATCAGGGCACTGGGGATCCCAACTTGGAACGGAAAGTGATAAGCACCCCCGCAGTTTTACAGAGCCATGTCAACCATTCCGCACTTGTTGCTCTAATCCAAGAAACCACCTCCAGCAATTTCTACCGGAAGTTCACGCAAACCCTGGTATTCGGACATTTCGCCAACATCCTCTCGAGTTTCCTATTGGTTTCTATGTACTTCCCCAACCTGAATCGGGAATCCCAAAAACAGATTCCTGGGTGGAATCCCTTGTTTGATTGAGCTTGCCAGAATTGGGAGAAAGTAGATGGCGCGATTCCATCATCTGCGCTTCAGTTGCTGGGGCTCCAAGTTTGGATTTATGTTCTGCCTTGGCGAGCGTTCGCCACAGCAAGCTATGATACAAGTACTTTTGCTCAGGGGATTCCCTGTTGCAGGTGTTGGAGTTGTGCAATGGTGCGGATGTGTTGATATGTGATAGTAGGTATGGAACAAAGAAGGGTATATGATGCTTTGAGTCGTGCCAGAAATTGACTGCTGATGCGGCGTTTGGTTTTGCACCAATCGGTGCGACCTCAGGATTGAGTTTGCGACCTCACGAAGGTTCCTAGCAAAACAGGCTGGTGAGTAAGCGTCCCACCAACAAGAAGCTTGCCTGAAATCGCCCAAACGGGTGGGGTAGTAATATCCTGCCTTCTGGGAGAAACGCCAAAAAGCCCACAGGGGAACACACACACACGCACCTAACTGGGTGTCTGTGAAAATAGGTGAACTCCCAAAGAATGGTGGGTCCTTTTGGTGTTCCCTCAAAAAGGGTACACTCCAAAAGACGCGCAGCATGGCCAACGGGATCTGGAGGACCTCGAAAACTTTCCCAGGGTCAGAGGGGAACGATGTCCAAAGGGTCGGTCCCCCAGCAATTGGTGCCCGACCTCTCACCCGTTTCTTTTTTGGTTGGGAGGGTTCCCCTAAAATAGACTACAGAAAAAAGGGTGCCCTTATTCTAAATCTCTCTACTGGAGGACATGATCCGCTTGTAAAGCAGCTGTGTTTTTTGTGTTTTTTGAATCTATCCTCTGGGAGCCCTGTAGTTCAACCCGTTCATTGTATATCTTTGTCGGGTGAACGTACATGCCACATGTATATATATATATATATGGACCAGATATATATGTATATATATATATATCTATGTAGAGAGAGATACACGGGCAAGCAGAGGGATGACACCACTTTTCCAGCCGAACTCATACCACCGTGTCGCCGAGCCCCCGTACCTGGATCCCATCTGGATCGGCACTGAAAAGGGGCACTCGTAAAAAGACCATCTCCGGATCCAAGCCTGGAGCAAAATGTCCACCACCATTTTGTAGTTGGAGAAATCCATTTTTTTGGGGGGGGATTTGGTGACAAGGACCAGCCATGTCGATGTTTCAGGGTTTTGTTGAACAGTCCGACTGAAGTTGGCGATGGGATCCAGGGTGTCGAGCGCACGAAATGGCTCAACTGCCCAGACCTCCAGTCGATGTCCAATTGGAAAAAGAGAAAGGCACCTGCCTTGGTTTGGTCGTCGACTCTGAAGGGGAACCCCACAAACAAATTGGACAAACGAAGAGGCCCGCTGGAGGTCCGGGACGAGTCTTCTGTAACCGATCCGCAGCACAGCTTGAAACCGCTGCCAAGCAAGCACCTGAGGGAAAGGCCAGAAAGAGTGAGTAAACTGCTTCAGTCATGGGAAATACAGGACCCCCGTGTGTGAATGGGGCGACTAGCAAAGGAAAACCCAAAGAAGAAACAATATCTGCTTAGGGCTTTGCCAGTTCAACAAAACACCGAGATGCCACTACCTATGACAACGAACTGGGTGCAAAGTGGGTGGTTTCGGCTAGTGACTCATGACATGGGCAAGGTGAGTAAACACCCACAAGGGACATCCGATAATATTGTCATGCACCTCGTGGAGAACGCCGGTTCCTGTTGAGCCCCTATTCTTGCATTTCTCGGGACACCCATCGTCGCGTGGCCTTTTAGGCAGCTGGTCGCCAGAACGTCCCCATCATTCAGAGGGCACTCGGCCCATCGCCGGCTCTTTCGGTACCCTCCATGAAACCAAAGCCGGGGTTTCCCTTGGACTATGTTTTTCTTGGGACCTTCTGTCAGGTATCCATGGGGGCGGTAGATTGGCAAAGTCTGAGTTTAAAGGAGCCAAGTTGGGGCCCCATCTCAACCTGTCAACCAGTGGCTCCCTCAAAACCTGCAAAAACCTAAAAAGAATCTGCTCAAACTTAGAGTCGGTCCCTGGTTTGGAGTCATTTAAACATACCAAACTTGGAAGGGGTTCACGATGTTGAGAAACTCCCATCTGGAAAACCGACAGTTCTGGATAAATGTGTGGACACATATTTTAGTGGCTGAAACTGGAAACCACAAGGTGGCTAGGGGCGGCTTTCGACAACTTAGACTCCTCAAAAAAGCCACGGACAACCGGAAAGCAACTGGCAACTGGCAGAGGCCGTTGCGCAAGCCGAGATTCGCAAGAGGGGTTTCAAGCTGATGCACCCGCGCCTATGTTTCCAACGTGCCCGGAGAGCCGACGGCGCAAAGATCGACGGTGGCGGAGACTTGACTATGCGGGCTTCAAGAATAAGGGCTCATGTGCCCAGTGGGCGGGGGTTGGGTTGGGGATGTTGGGGGGGTCCCGTAACCGCTCATATTGGATGGGCTGTGGATCTTGCAGAGTTCTTTCATGACTCATGTTGACAATCATGACGCTTTCCTCAGCTGTAACTTGTGAGATTCACAATGTGGCCTACAATCGCAATGCGAAAAACAAACATGAGTTCCCAGACCGTAAAGCATGGTGCAACACCAGAGTACAAAAGGCTACTCGCCTTGCCAGAATGCAACTGTTTGCCGGCGATGCATGAAAACTTCTTATCTTTAAAGAGATGGTCCATGGTTGTGCACAATGTTCAGATTCTGTTCCATACACCTGCATTTGCTTGAGTCCCCTGGAGAAAATGACGTATTTCCAGTAGTGATAATCAACAGGACAAAATGACATGTGTCCCCCTTTCAAAACCAACACTGGGTGTCTTTTTTGTAGGGTACCCTTGGTTTGGTGGTCTTGCAGGAAACCCAAAAGGACAACCACCATCCTGCGGGTCCCAAAAAGACACACCCATATATGAAGTTGTCATCAAGGAGGGTCCATTTTTTGGGTGGGGACAATAACAGGAAGGTTATTGACTCAGTTGCCCAGGGACCCCGGAAAGAAAGGGAACCCTTTTTGGGTAAGACCATTTTTAGTGGGGCAGCCACCAAAAAAAAGAGGGAAAAAGGGTGCCACTGAGCAACTGAGTTTAAGTACAGGTCAGCTGAAAACTCGCCAAGGCTTTGCGCCATCCTCGCCGGCTGCACATGGAGCTGATTAAAAGGCCTTTGGCCTAAATTCACAAAGCAATAGCCGAGGCCGAGTTGTGGTTGTGTTCGTTGTGCGTGTTGTGGGCGTTGTGGTTGTTCTAGGGGTACCATGGGGTACCTTCCCCATTCTTTCCAGGGATCCTCTTCTTTTCAGGAAGCCATCAAGAACCCAGGGGAAACAGCCGGTTATTGAAAAGAATGATGGTTGAAAAGAATGGGGAATCAACCCCGAGAGTTGTTGTTGTTTTTGCTGCTAGCGCAGCTGCCGCGGCGGCCTTTTTTTTTGCTGGACAAGAATCGCTCTCCGTGCCTAAAGTCACGACGTGGAGGCCAACCATCCCAAATCTGGTCGGCGTTCGTCTCCCTGTTTGGGACTTCTGGGGCATCCCCAGACAAATGCGCGCCACAAGTCCCCCGTATGCGCACTCCTCTCTTGCCAGCTGCACGATAAAACTGGAAACCATCACGGAAACTTGAAGCCAATGTTGCGCTGCCTTTTCAGATTCCGGGCGAACAGGAAACCATCACGGAAACTTGAAACCAACACGCTAAGCATGCTGAGCGCATTTTGTCAAGATGTGCGTGGATCCTTGACTGCAAGAAGTTGTGTTTTTGTTGGCTCGGGGAGAAAACCGTCATTTTCCACCAGCTTGAAAGGTTCGTTCCGAAGGCCCTCCCCAAACTTTGAGCTGCCAAGGATTTGTTTCGGACACATCCTGCCTGTAGGGGCCCACGACACCATTTCTTTGGCAGCTAAAAATCAAAGGGCGGTTCGCGTTTTTGAGGGGTGTTAAAGGCAAGCTAAAAGGAAAACCACCATGTTGGAGGTCCCAGCAAAAACGACACACCCGCTGGAAACAAGTTGGATGTTGCGACTTGGGGTCACTTGCAAGCTAAACCAGGCAGGTATTGTCTTGCCGTGCATCTGAGCTCCTGCCCAAGGACTCCGCAACTCGCAACTCGGCCTTCTGTGCAAGAGCCACCCCCCCTCCTTTCGAGATAGGGCTGGCGATATTGACCCTGCAAAACATATTCAACTGAGAATTGGGTGGCGGCATATTTTTATGCCGCGTGACACCCTGGAGCCTGGATTTTGTCGGCCCGGTTGGCTTCAGAAGAAGCTCCTGCAACGAATCGAAGGGCTTGCCATGACACCTTACTTGGCCCACAGGCTTGAGTCGAAATCATTGGTGCGGTTGGAGGGGTGGCTTTTAGTCAAGGAACTTCTTGGATAACTTGTTAACACTGGAGATTCTGCCGACTACATGGATATTTCTGACCATCATGGAAAGACCCTACATGGTCTAAACTGGATGTCCACCCACAAGCTCGCAAATTGAACAAAGGCGGTTGTGCATGAGAAAAAAACAAGTCCGGGCATCTTGCTACGTGGGTGTCGGTGGTGCGAAAGACACGCTTCAAGGCCACTCCCCAAACAGCAACGCAAGTCAGAATGAATCCCTGACATTTTGGAGGGTCTTCCCAGAATCAGCCGCATCGGTTTTGATTGTTTCTCACGTAAACCCCCACACCTGACCCTGCGGGAAAGTTTTTTGGACTTGTCGGGGTAGACGGATTCATGGCCTTTCCTTGCCAGCTTCTAGACCAGATTCCCAGTCAAGTGATGACCTTTCGGCGCCATCCCCAATAGACCCTTTCGGCCGGAATGACCCGCAACAAACACGCGGGGCACAAAGCGATCCAGGGGTGTGCCAGGGGTGTGGCCAGATTCTGATCTTCCATGTGCGGTTTCGCCCGGTCAACGTACAAGAAGATTTCCAGCAGTGAAATCGATTCCCTTCAAAACCGACAAGCGAAAACCACCCGCATATGTTTGGGGTACCTAGAGTGACCCCCCAACAACACCGCATGTTGGGGCAACACTCTAGGCACCACAAAAATCTTGATTTCAGCAGTCTGCAAGTGATTCGCTTCGTGGCAAGCTTCGACCGGATCGAGACGATCGAATCGGTCCGTTCTGTGCCGGGATCCAGCATTCGCCTCGGCAACTGAAAACAAAGGATAGGGAGGAAACCTTTTTTTAAAGGCCGGAACGCCATGGGGCCTGCGGTTTTTGCAAGCAAAATGGCTTTCAAGTATTTTGAAGTGAGTATACAAATATCGTGGTTGCTTGAACGCTGCCTCACGCCTCTTGTTTTTTCTCGTTGTGTTGGGGGGGGAGTTCAACTGTGGTTGAGCCTGTCCTTGCTTGAGGCTCGGTATTTTTTTTGGTGGTTTTAAAGGGAAGTCAAAAGGAAGCTGAAGCCTGCGTTTGGATGGATTCTGTAGAAACACCCCTCCCCGTGTACAGTCAAAACATCAACACCCTTCAGAGCTTCCAACCGTTGATGTCTCTGGCCACACACCGAATCAAAAAGCCGCGGAAGGAATTCTGGAAGGAACCTCCGGATATCCGGTTCAAGGCTTCTGCCCGGCCTTTCCAGCAGCTCAAATCTTCAAGGCCGATCCATTTGAGGCACGGATCTCGGGTTGGACCTCAACATCCCGTTTCCTTGGCCCCCCAGGTCCGGAAATCGATGCGCTCTGGGAATTTGTGAGGGACTCTGGTTGATGGTTTTCCATGTACCCACCAAGGAATACAAATGAGAATTGGTGTAAAGCAAAACAGCCCCCATCTCTTAGCTGAGGGAAAGGGAATGGTGTACCAGCCCGAGCCCGATCGGTCTTGCGTCCATGGCACGAAACAGGGATCAGGGGTCGTGGGTTCTCTTGCAACCAACCTGAACAGGTGAGTAACTCAAAAATGACAAGTTCCAAACCTTGGCAGGCTAAGGTTTAAGCAACCTTGCATTTTGTGGCTCTTCGGCCACTTCATGAACAGAAACTTGAAAATCGAGAAAGAAAGCATGCGAGTCAAGGTTTTTGCTGCTTGGCGAATCTTATGGGAGAAAAAGGACACGGTAACTCATTTGCCCCTTAGGATCCCATTTTTCCTCTTGGTCAAATGCTCACGGGCATGTTGCCCCTGCGTGTTTGCAACTACTGTGGCAAACAAAGAAAGGTCTACATGTTGCAACCTTCACTCTACATATCGACCAACTCCGGCAAACCAAAAGCTTCGATTCGCTCTGGTTGCAAGGGCAGAGACGATGCGATCCGATCGAGTACATGGGCCCAGAAAAGAATCACCCGAACTGCCTGGTTGCCACGGTCCAAATCCAAAAAGTTAAAAAAGGAACTCAGGGAGTGAGGAATGAGAGCGGCCGCAGGTCATTTACTGCACCGTGCGATCCCTTGGTGCCCCTCTCGACTCGTCCCTTCTCGACTCGGCCCGTGGCTGCACCACGGCGGTGCTCTCAGACTGCGAAGGAAAGCGAAGGGCCAGCGGTTGACAGATAAAGGCCATGGAAAAAGATGAAGGGACCACTTCTCCAGCACTGCAAGTCACTGACTCTTGGACACTGAGGGACTTTGGACACAGGTTCGGGGGGGGGGGGTAAGGGGGTTGCACCACTGGGGGCCAATAGTTTTGGGGGTCTTGAGCCATGGTCTTCCCAAGGTTTGAGCAGCGACACCATGGGGGTTCCTTGCGGACGAGCGCCATCCGAAAGGCCCTCAATTTTAGGACGAAGAACACTTCAGCGCCCTTCTCACCCATTGATGTTTGGTTCTATCAAGATTATAAAGACTTAGACCAGCTTCACTCTATTTTTTAGGAAGCTAGATAGAACCAAGTACTTGAGCGGCCAATGAGAGTCCTGAGCGCTCACCTGAGTTGACTGGTCACTCCTGTTGAGACTCCGTTTAGAAGGAAGCCCAGGGAAAGCTTGGGAACTCTTCGGCGCCAAAAGGCTTCGCTCTCTTTCGGGCTTTGCACTTTCGGGCCCCAGAAAATCGCACCTTCGACCACCTTTTGGACCAATGGCCACATTGTTTTCTTTTGAAAAGAGAACCGGTGCAGCAAACCATGGTTTGTAGGGCTGCTCCCCTTGCAAACGAGCTTGGCCGCCGTGTGGGTCCAACGCGAGTTGGCCGTTGTGTTGACTCTCTCTCAAGAAGATGAAACAACCTTTGAGCTTCTCTGGAGCCGCCATGGGACAAATTGTCATCTGGAACCTAATTATGAACCTATGAGCGCCTATGAGCCTGCTTTCATCAGCTTTCACTTCTTGGCCGACTGATAACACGTGGCAAAAGCTTTTGACATGCACGCTTCTAGAATCAGCGGGATTTACGAGAAGTCCTGAAGGCTTCGCCTGCGAAGAGGAGAGACAAAAGGCCAGGCTTCTTTGAACGACAAACCCATGGTACATAATTCGATCAATCCCACAAGTAGGATGTTTTTTTGTTCAACTCAAGTTATAATCCCATGGTACATCTATTATTTTAATCCCACAAGTAGGATGCTATTTTTCCCCCAACTCAAGTCACGGGCTAGAAGTGGCCGTACGCATTAATCAATCTTGCTTACCATTGGTTTTTGCGGAGAGGAGCAAGCCATAGCAGGGGGCGTTTCCCCCATGTCAAAGGGCTAGCTCAATCGCTCGACTGAGCCTCCAAGTCCCCAGAAGGAACATACAGAATTCCTCGAGGAACATACGGGTTGTACTACCCCACCGGATCTAAATCTAAACGAGCTACGGCTGTTTGCTACATGGTTGAATGGTCAGTCCCACCGTCTTTTTCTCCAACCCTGCACTCGTTTGGACTCATTGACCTCGTTTTCCGTACATAAAGGCAGCCGCTCATATAATATATATATATATATGCATACAGGTACACTTGGAGGAAGGCCAAAGGGGTCATTTACCCGAGGGCTATGCAGAAATGGTTGTGAACTGAACTCTTCGAACCGTTGCCAAAAGACAGCTTCCCCATAGTTCCCCCTTTAGCTCACTTCCTGTGTGGATTTGCCCCAAAAAGCTCCAATATTTTTGTTTACCACAAAAAACACTCCCCAAAAAGTTTCTGGAAGTGAGTGAAGCAGCACCCCAGAGGAAGCTCACCGACCACCCGAAAGGCTGACATTTACAACCCCCAAATTCTTAAGCCCTTCTAGGTCCTCCAGATTTGAGAGGTTAGAGCAAGGGTACCAACTTTTCCCTGTCTATTTTAGTAGGGTCCCGAACCCTCGGGCGAGAGGTCGGGCACCAATTGCTGGACCTAGCCTTCCCATCCGGCCTGCGTCCGCGGGGGCTCCCGAGCGCGACTCACCTAGCGAGCTTAGAGGTGAGGCGATCAGCCCAGGGCCTCCGGTGATACAGGTTTCCTATCTCAGTTACTTGTTCCGTGACCCTGGAAAAAAAGGGAACCCTTTTGGGGGAAGACCCATTTTGACAGGGGCCACTAAAAAAAGGGAAAAAGGGTGCCACTGAACAACTGAGCTATGGTCAAGGAACTCCCCCAAAGACCTCGGAGCCGGACAGTGCGGGGGATGAAAGGTCCCCCCCCAAAAAAAACGATTCGCCCCTGGTACACCCCGTGCGTCGCTCTTACTGTAGCCCATTGGGGGGCCCGTGTACAGCCATAAAAATGTGTTGCTACGAAAGGTTCTGCTCGTGACAACACTGTGCAATTCAACAAACACCGTTCGGGACGTCAGCAAACATGCCAGTAAGGAATCCACCGTACATGATACGTACCATTTCTTTGAACTTGCACTCGTTCGCACTACTTTGTTGTGCCGACTTGGGCTCGTTTTGCACGTGTCTTGCGCTCATTTCGTGAACGGCTCTTCCAAGCTTGCCTCTTTGAAAGAAAATTCGAAGCCGCCAATTTTTGTTTTCTGCGAGAAGCCCTTCAAAGGGTCCAAATTTGTGTATCAAACCAGGAGGCAGATGTTTGCTATCGAGGCTGTGGCAGCGCGAAATCTGCTCTTCCGTGGGCAAAAGGAAGGTGCAAAAAAAAACCCTCTCATGGGAAATATGGCGGCGAATTTCAACAGGGATCCTTACATTATACACCTGAACATTGCCTTGTAAATGGTGGTGTTCCTGTATTTCGGTGGAAAAAGCCATGTTTCAAACGGGCAAATGTATCTTTTAAGGAGCCCTGTTCAATTAGGAACCTTCTGGGGGGATCAACATGCGTTGGCTCCTGATTCATGTCCACATTCTGAGGTGACTCCGACTCTTAACTTTCATAGCCATGCAGGGAAGAGGAGAGGCCAAAACAAACTGCCGGGCTCGCTCGACATGAAGATTCAGCACTAATTGTTGTAAACCCGTGCCGTGTCTGTCTTCGAGGGACAACATAGGTTTTTCTGGCACCTCGAAAGGAGCACTGTGACAAAAGTCAAGGCGCCCATTTTCTCCAAAGCAGGCCACACAAGTGGCTCAAGCAAGGCATCCTCTTTGACCAATCCCCATTGGACAATTGCTAGAAACGGGAGATCTTTCATACCCTCCATGTTGCAACCGCTTGCAAGTTGGTCATTCTCTGCTCATTTGCTCCTACCTTCAACCCAGCAAACCACTCCACATGGAGCAAAAATCGAGATCTGCCAAAAGGGCAGAGCTTCTTTTCGGATGTCCAGCTCATCATCGCAACCAGAAAACCCTCCCAGAATAACAACAAGCACCCGCCAACGTTTGCGACACGCACTTGGGTCACTGGATTTCCCCTTCAAAAGCCGGGTTCAATTGAACCTGCCACTGCTGGAGCCCAAATAAACGCGAACTCGAGGAACCCCTGACACGCCCATTCCTCATGCCCCTCCCTTATCCCCGACTGAGACCAGAGCGGGCCTGCTGCCTTGCATCGATACAAATGGCCAAGCCAAGCGCGTCTTCGGTCGTCTCCCAAAAAAGAATCAACGTGCCGCCGAAAAGGAAGCAAGTCATGCTGTACCCCAGATTTTTCTGAAAAAATAACAGTGACTATTAAGTTGGGGGGTGGTTGCTGGCCCTCCAAAAGCGGTCTGATTCCCACTAAACCCGGACACACACACACCCATATTGGTGAACGGAGGTTTAGTGTTGTGGGGCCAACAGTAGCCAGACACAAACAACACGCTGACCAGTGACTCCCAACTGCGATGTTGAGAAAAACGAGGAGAAAAAAGAAAAAGAAGTCGGGGTGCCTCCCAGTGTCGATGGGTCCTGATTGGACCTCAGATGCCCAGTGACAAAAGGGCCCTTCTTTTATTGGTTGAGTTCAAAGGGGAATCCTTGCCCAAAAAAGGAAAAAAGGGCACCACTGGGCCACGAAGGTACGTTCTAACTCGTGTGCGGGCTTTTGAGGCACTTCATGGCAGTGAGCTTTGGTGGGGCATCGATGCGCACTGACCAAAACGTCGGGACTTGTGCTTCGCCCTGGTTCCGAGTTCAATTGTCGTGCGCATGGGTTGCTGGCTGTACCACATGCCAAGCAAGAAGCTTTGGGACTACCCCGAACCGATATCCGCCACCCTGAAAAGAGCCGATGGCGGCCGGCGCCGAATTTGTCGTTGCGCTTGACCCCGCCAAAACAAACCAGATGATGGCATTCCTGTTCTGTGGCAATGAAACCCAGTGATTCGATTTCCCAATACATACATATATATATATATATAAATAGTGGGTAACGAAGGGAACCACCCTTCAAAACATTTCAAGAGGACACGTGTTGGTTGCATAGAAAAAGTAGTAACTGGCATCCACTGGGACAGGGAAGAGCTAGAAAAGGGTGTGTCTGTTTTTGAGGGTACCCCATTTTGGGCGGTTTTCAAACCGGAAGCCAAGAGAAAAACCGAAGCGATTTTGGGGGGTCGACTAAAGCAAGGACACGCCCAAAACCGAGTCTATTATAAGGAGGCTCCTCAGCCTCCAAGAAGAAAGAGACAGCATCACCAGCTCCCAAGCCATCAGCCTTCCGTTTGAGAATTGATGGTAAAACAACTCGATCCTAAGCCCAAGCGTCTTCATCCGAGGCCTTTGGGTCAAGCGGGTGTCAGATTCTTTTGCTCATCGGACTCCAACCCGAAAACATGTGAGCGGTTGGGTCATGCCTCCCGTCATGGAACCCTGACCTTTCTGGGGTAACAATGCCTAGCAACCGGGTGTGGTTTGACTCACTTGCCCTTTGCGGACATGGGCAAGCATAGCAAGCATGGGTGACCTTTTGAAAGAATAGTTTGCCCTGGTAAATGGAATATCACCAATCTAAACCAGTGCCATCTATGTCTAACCAAACTAACCAAAAAAGGACACCTATGATAACAAGTTCACCTTCGACCTTGACCTTGGACCATAGGAACACCAAAAGCTCAGATCGACCCGGTCGATTCGCCGAGTTGACCCCGATCGTTGCAGAATCGGATGGCAAGTCACATGACAGGCCAAAAGAAAAAGAAGTCCCCAAATGTACCCCTTGTGGGGGTAGGGAAACAGTACACCACCCACACGCATTTTGAGGATCCCTACTTGGGCGTCTCTTGTTTATCGGGCCAAATGGCGGTGTTCTTTTTGGCCTTGCTTTGAAAGCAAGACCAAGGATGAGAAGAGAAAACGACACACCCTAGAGACATACCCGTAGAGACCAGACCAAAAGTCAGCTCCACCAACCGACCGACGCCTTGTCTCGGTCCGACAACCGTATGGTCCAACCTGGCCGGGAGAGGAATGCCGTCGGTTTCAGAAGGCGAACTCAGACGGGATGTGGATTTCCTTTAATTGGGGAACCAGGATGATGTGGACCTGCATCATTCTTCCGATTAGGACGTCCCAAGGAAAAATCCTTAAGTTTTTGGTGGGTGTTTTTGGCAAATTCTCTGTAGAAATTGGTGGACTTTGTCCATTGACACTATGGGGTAAATTCACCAAGCCTGAATGCTAGGCCGCCCTAGGGCGTTTGAGGGGCTGCTGTTGGGATGCTTCTTGGGCTGGGCTGGGGGTAGGATTGATTGATGAAATACAACGCAAGTTAACCGAGAAAAGCACATGACAAATCACCAGGTTGCCTGCAGGGTATCTTTTTGGCAAACTAGATGGCACTGAATGACGATACAGACTGAAACTATGCAGTCGAATCCGTCGCAAGCCAGCGAACCAAAGCGCTTGGCTGGTAAGTTGGCGTTTTCAGCTAGAAGAACATCATAGGGAGTTACCCTGGGAGCTTCACCCAAACTTCAATGGGTGTTGAAACCACCACGGGCACTTATATATATATATATATATGTATATATATATATATATTTATAGGGAACCCGCTCTTTTCAGATCAGGAACTCATCTGCCCATTGTTAGCGCCTCGGACCGCTGCCGCCGAACCCGTAGCCGCCGCCGGTGGCCTGGCGAGGAGACGAAGGAGTCAGCCCCTCCAGTAAATTCCGGTTGAACATGGCAGCAAAGCATCCCAAGAGCCCTACCAAAATGCTTCGAAGAATCTAAGCCGAATAAAATGGAGCCCAAGATCTGGATCTTGGGAAAATTCACAAGCCATTTAGAGCTGGTGTTGGTCTTGGCACAAGGGGGTTCTCTTAAAAAAGCAACGGTTCTCTCTTGCCAAATGAGAGACGGGTGTGAGAAGAAGATAACATGAGGAGCCACACAAATTAACTTGTTCCGTCTCTCATGACTCATTTTGGGCTTGAAGTACCTATTCTACACATTTGTGCCCTTGCAAAGCACATTGGACATGCTTTCCGGGTTCGGGGGGGTGGGGCCCAATACCATTAGTCTGCCCAAACAAGGAAAACCCCATAAATGGAGATCTCTAGGGGTCACCCCTCCCCCAATTCCATGTTTAAGGGGGTGGGGATGTTTCATGCTCCTTCAAGTAAGTCCCCCGAGCCCAGGGACGGATCCTATCTGGCGCTAACCACTTGCAAGAATGCGTTGGTCATCCAAGCCGTGCACATACCTTGGTTGCTGTTGACCCCCCTGCAAAAAATATTAACTTGTTTAAAGATCCAACCCAATAGCAGTTACGATACACATAGATAGACTCAAACGGGCTCATTTGCCCAAAGGGGTCCGTACATATGGTGGTGCTGAGCTGGATCTTGCAGTAGGAACTGTGGGGAGGTGGGGAGGGGGGAGTTCTCCAGGGGGCAGAACTTGGGAGTTACATTGGGACCTGCTGCTTAATGGAGGGGAACACCCCCCGAATAACGTGGTTGACGTTGGAAGGGGAGCAAAAACTTAAATCTTAGCAGTTAAGTGGGGATTTCAACCACTAAACCACAATAAGCAACAATGTAAAATGTTCCCAACAACAACCATGAGAATAGGACGGGATTGTTCATTTGGGGTCCATGTTACAAAAAAAAGAAAAGAAAAAACATATATATATATATATATTTTAAAAAAAAAAAAAAAAAAAAAAAACGACTGGACATGTCGCCCCAAGACCGGTGCCTCGGGCTCCAGCGAAGGCGAGAGCACCCGTGCGCGCACTACGCTCGGCACATCGCCCTGGGCAACTCGAGCTGGGTGTGGGCAAAAATCGTGGGGATCCCCAGAATGGAAGCCTGGCAACTGGAAACAAAGCTGCGGTCCATCTTCTGGTGGCTTAATTTATTTTTGACCCCCATATGGGCATGAATTTCAGGGGACCCTTTGGTGGACATCATTTAGGAGCGGAGTCATGTCCCACTGTTGAGGTGGTTCCCTACATGCATAGCCATGTGGGCGTCTTTTTGGAGGCTGGGTGCCCGTTTTGGGCCAAGACATGAGCCAGTGCGCCCATGTAAGGCCCTCAACATTCACCTGCAATGCGAAATGCGAACAGGGATCCGGATGCATCATACACCTAAACATGGCCTTGTACATGGTGGGTGTCCTTTATTTTAGTGGAAAAAGCCATGTTTCAAATGGGCAACATGTATCTTTTAAGGAGCCCTGGCAAATCAATGCAAGAAGTCTCCCCCCCCCTCCCTTCGGGTTGGCACCTGCCCAAGAGCAGCATGTCAATGCAATATGGCCATGGGTTGCATAACCTATGGCGAGCCATTTTGGGGTGGATGAACATCCATTTGCCAGCCATTTATGATGTTCACCAGGGGTTTCCTGGATTTTGACCCACAGCCATATGCCAAATCAATCCGAACCCCTGTCCCTTGCCGCAAGGTGTGGCATTTTTTTTGTTCTGCGGATTGCCCCATGGCACACAAACCAGCCGAACCAAACAGGTCAGCCAAGAAACCGCAGGGACCCAGGGCCCGAAAGCAACCATTTGCTTCTCGGCTCGAAGACAACAGATGGGAACCTACAGCCGATCCAAGCAACACCTCGGAGCTGATCAAGTACAGGTCGCAGGAAACCAATGGAAACAATTTACCAAGTTTCTACCCGGGATTTCTCTTCTTTCGAAGGCCAAGGAAGCAAACCCTTTCCCGTGTGGCGAGGCCCATTTGTTCAAATGCAAACCAGGAAGCCCAAGCTTTGCACCTCCTGAAACTGTCCTCAAGTCTTGCACCTTCTTTAAGGAGTCTCTTGGTCAGAAGATGGGCCGATCCTCCCAGCTGCTTCTCGACATCCTGCATGGAGTGACGGCCGGCCGTTTGCACGTCTTGATCCTTGTCCCCGATGGCCGGCCACGTGACATGCAGACCTCTAGGCCCGCGCGGTGAAGAGTTTCAGGAAGCCGCGGGGCATGGCCGCAATCTGCTCCGTGTGCAGAATTTCCCAGGCTTCCTGAAGCAAGCACCCACCATCTTGGCTTGGAACAAGGTCCAACGATTTCTTGGGACATGAAGCTTACATCTCCGCTCAAGAAGACTCGATGACATGCATCCGCGAACCAAGTCTCTGGCCCAAGTAGCCAATCTTCCTAACTCCGGGGTAAAATAGGTTCAGATGATTCGCATTCAGTCTGCGCCAAGATTCCGCATCATGTTGAGGAGACCCCGGCTGGTTGGTCCTTCATGTCCCGCTAGTGATCAATGGCTATTGGGCTGTAGCTCCCCTGCAATTTGAGCCATAGCCAAGGTAACGAATGTTTCCCCTAAAGGGCATCGGAAAGTCAGTGAGTCGGAGGTTTTCTTGGTCGGTGAAAAAGACCAGGAAATCCGCGGGTCACGGACCGGTGGTGCAGAAACAAAGGAAAAATGAAGGTTCCCTCCCACCAACTAACATGGAAGTGGTCAAGAACGGCCATTTCCAAGAGGAAAGCAGTCTTTCTACAGAGGTCTGTGCACTTCCATGTTAGCTGGTGGGAGGGTAACCAAGAAAAGGTCAGCCATCCTCCGGCACAAAGGCCCCCTGCCGAAGGGAGCCGCGAGCTTGATGCGGGCCGCGAGGGGATGTAGTTCTGCGAGCTTAGCGTTACAGCTCACTTTCGCAGATTAAATATGCCGGTACCACCGAGCCGCTTCAAGAAGAAAACAAAAAAACGGAACTCGGACATCGGGGTCATGGGGGACATATACAGCCTGGAACGCTGCATCGTCGAAACGAAGGTCGTGCCAAACCTCTGAGACATGGGAAAAAGGGTTCACCTTCTTGTTGCTCCTGCTTTGAAGGGACATCTTCTGGGCAAAATAGAGAAGGAGGAAACTATTTGTGGCTTTCCTTTTGCTTTCCAGCCCCAACCTAAAGAACCGTAATTTCAAGACGCATCAATATATTGATCCTGTCATTGGAGCTAGGTCCTCCAGTAGAATGGTTAGAATAAGGGTGCCCTTTTTCTGTAGTCTATTTTAGTAGGGGAACCCTCCCCCCAAAAAAGGCCCCCCCCCCCCCCCACCCACTTCTTTTGGCTTGCTGAAAAAAAGGTTGTTTTTTCTTGGGAGGGTTCAAGGTGGGGAAATGCCTAGGGAGCTTAGGGGTGGAAAGGGTCTTTAAGGGCTATAAGTTCTATCAGGGCTTGCTGGTTACCCCACTCCCAACTGGACGGCTTGCCTCAACATGTCCAGCCATTGACCACTGGCAGGGTTTCACGTGTGCCTCATAAAGGTCCTGATCACAAGCTCTCAGCCTCCAGCCATTCGCCCATTCGCCTTCCTTTTCCAGCTTCCGTACCAATAGTTGAAACGCCAACAAAAATGACGAGTTGACTCCACGGGGATGCTGGTTCCCTGGAAATCTCCCTGTTTACCGTAACTTCCCGCCATGGTTCCCGCTGCCATTGGCCGGCGATACGAGAACTCTTGCCCTTTGGGTTAAAGGGATGCTCATCCGGCATCTTGCATGTGGCGCCCAAACAGCCGAATTTACGGGGCTCCAAATTTCACCATGCCTTCTGTTCTTGAACAAAAGCAACGCCCAAGGTGCGGCCCAGCTTTGCAAAGGCCGCTTCCGGAGATTCGGGTTTTGAAGATAATGAAAAAGGACCCTACGGTTGGGCAAAAGGGTTGGGCCACCCTGAATTTGAACATGCTGAAACAGTTGTTCAAACATCCTTATCCATGTTTCCCTTCACATTCTGCCATGGTTTGCTTGTTAAAACCTCAAATGCCCAAAGAACCCGGTCAACCTTTCGGAGCCATGACTAAACTAGGTCCTCCAGTAGAGAGGTTAGAATAAGGGTACCAACTTTTTTCTGTAGTCTATTTTAGTAGGGGAACCCTCCCCCGAAAAAGGGGTGAGAAAGGGCACCTAGCTGGGGGACCTACTTATCTATGGGCCAAAATCGGAAAACCAAAAGGTCAAAAGGCCGATTCGCTTTGGACAACTGAGTCACAATCAAAACACGGTACTAAAATGGTCGTAATCCCAGAACCATGCTTCAAGAATTAAGCAGGCGGATCTCCGCAAGTATTTCTGGCGGATATCCGCCCCTTACTAACCTTCATCGATCCCCGGGTTTTTGATTGTTTTGGCGGGGTGTCCCCTATTATTGGTGTTCATCACTTTTGGAGGGGAAACCCCCCCTCTTGTTGGGACGGGTTTGTTCATTTTGTCTAATCCGTCTGCGGAATAGAACCGTATGGAGACCTGGTGCCCTGCCTCTCCCGACACTCGCACCGGCTGCGCTAGTATCCTGCGCGACGGCTGGAAGTCTGAGTGAAACCCAGAAAATCCGTGGATTTGGAGGCAATCGAAGGAAACTCTGTTGGGGGGGAACCATTTTTTTTGAACACGGTGTGTTAATTTGGAGGGAGTATCATTTCTGTCAAAAAAACTAAGAAAGAAACTGCAGGCCAAGAACAGCTCGTGCCGTTTTCAGGCGTTGGGATCCTTTCCAGAGTTTGGTAGCCACCGGGACACTGAAGTCCTTGTGGTAGTTAGTTTGAGACAAACTCAGTTTAGTTTGCCAATTCAGCAAAAGAGTCTTCTTCAAAAAGCTGGTATTCAAAGCCGTCTACCCAAAATTCCACGCAAATGACTCGAACAAATATCCGCACATGGACATCGCTGGGACCGCCTTGACAGACCCTCACTTTCCCGGGTTTCCACACAAAAAAAGAAGACATGCCGCCCCATTTGAGGTGCAGGCTCGGGGCCAAGGCACCAACAGACCTGATCAATCATTTCACCCACTTCGGGATCCCCGGCTGTCCTTGTGGGTTCCCTTCATTCGAAACTACCTCAGCTTTCACCCCCCAACAACCCAAGTTCGTGCTTTTGATTCTGAACCACTTTCAATGAACCTCGAGATCTACCATTCTTTCCAAGACTTGGTTTAAAGCCCGCACCTAAAAAAACTCCACTAATATCCTTTGGTCATCAGTTCGGTCAACAAAGATGTAAGATAACCCCGGGATCGACATATCTTTCCGTTGATCGGAGCATTGCCAGGGGCCCAGAGGCGGCAAAAGCTGGCTCCAAGGGCTTCTCCCTCCGAGCCTGGGCGCGCCCTGGTCGTCAAGCCTGAGGGCAACGGCCGCGAAGCTTTGCCATGGGTTTGGGGAGAAAAAAAAACCGAACACCCCGAAGAGCTGCGCTGAATCACTGGAGGAAGATGGTGTTTGGTTGCCTGTTATGGTATTAGAACCAAGAAAACGACCCAGGAAAAGACCTGCAAAAACTGAAGGAACATGGCGAAGGGTTACCTACTATAGTGTTAACTGGGATTTGGGGGGATACAGTTGGCTGCATTCTTTACAACCATTCCAACACCTCAAGAATTGGAGCCCCAATAAAAGGAAGTAAATCAAGGTGAGCTCGTTGTACCCCCCAGGTGCAACAAACCACCCCATTCCGCGCACGAATCTCCTCCAGCACAGTGCGTACAATCTCGAACACGGTTTTGTTTGTAATCCTCACGATCATACCATTCCCAGTGGCCGCAAGTCTGTCGGCCAGTGTAGTTGACCACGAAAGAAAACCAGTCGGCCACATAGCGGTATTGATTCTGTATCCACTTCATGGCTTTCTGGAATAACCCTTCCCCTAAAATAAACTGTCACGCCCCTATTGTTAGGGTCCCCTGGTTTTTGGCCAGAACTGCTTCAGACAGCGTTGCTTAGTATTGGGCTCAAATTGCAAAGGGGGACCCCTTCGACTTGCAAAAGAAAGCGCTCAGAATGCAACTTTGAGTAAGAACTCTCACAAGCAAGGCGCCCATTATACAACTTTTGAGGAAGACCCCAATAATACAGAAATATATATATATATATAAACGCTCACACAATGCAACTCAGAATACAAATTGTGAGTAAGACCTTACGAAGGGAGCTTAATGGAGACCATCATAACAAAAAAGACCTCTCCCTCAGACAACCCTTTGGTTTGAGAAAAAGAAAGAGGCTCAGAATACAACTTTTGAGTAAGACATTGGGATGTGTCTTCCCTTAAAGAAAGCCGCAGGGAATGGTTTTACTCGGGGTCAATCCATTTCTCATTCACTGAGAGCCAGCTTGTCTTCCAGGGCCAAAAGGTATTCCCGACCCGGGATCTCGCAAACTTCAGGCGGCTTCTGGATGTGGATTGCGCGTCTTGTTGAGTTGTTCGCCCCTGTTTGGTAGGCTTTAAAGGGAAACCAACAAAAAAAGGCAACTTCTTCTTTCTTTTCTTTTTGGGGGGGTCCCCTAAACAATGACAAATGTATGGTTTGCAGAACCCTGTTTTAGGACCCACAGCCTCCCTTCATGTTCCCTGTGAGATGGCATTGCGGCCTGTTCACAGAAATTTTGGCCAACCCATGGAGCGCTGGTCCTTTCAAGTATCACCGCCTATCGTCCTTTAACCAATCTTACAGGGAACCGTGTATTCAGCAGAAACCCCTCCTGGTTGAGTTTTGTGGGAGTTTCCCCTTTTGGTGGGGATGCATTGCTTCTGGGAGGAACAGCTGAACCACTGAAAACAAGGACCGGGTTTATTCATCCAGGGTCAAACTTACAAGGAAATCACAACTGACAAAGACCCCTGCGTTGATACCTATCCGAGGGCACATCACAACACACACACACACACACCTTCATGGAAGCCAATCTCCAAATAAAATGGGGATAAGTGGTGATTAGGTCTTAACGGGTTGTGAGGTTCCAAATCCACGGATTCCAACGCTGCGGATGTGAAGTATTGACCTGCAAGAAAGGATTCTCAAACGAATTCCTCCTGGATACGTCTACCCATTTTGGCTAGACAAAGTATCTATGTTCTAGGTTCAATATACATCCCTCCTAATACAGTAGAGTGCGCTAGCTTGCACCCTTTGCCTATTAAATCCTATTGACCCGCACCCTGCTCAAGCAATCTGACTCGTCTTGGCCCCGGACCCCAACGCCTGTCGCTCGCAAGCAAGAGTGAATCGGATCTTTCCGTGGCAGAAAGACGTGGCATCTGAGAAGATGTCTTCCACTACCTGACTACCATTTTTCCTGGAGCTCAACTTTCATCTGGGCTATACCGTGTCCAAAGTGACATCCGCAGCATTACCCTATCAAATCGCAATGGAAAGGACACCTGCCAAGAGTCATTTTGGGGAACCCCTCAAAAAGAAGTCACGTATTTCAAAAAAAAACGCGCGGCTTGGTCCCTTGGGGCACCAAAAAAGATCTTGCAAGGCCATGGGCCCGAGCTAAATGGGAACTTGGACGTCCCAGTCCCCCGGCGCCGTGCTTCTGCTTCGGTTTTTCAGCAGGTCTGGTTGTTGGCCCGCTGAACCCATGTCGGTGCACGATTCGTAAGCTTTTCCGCTTTGCCTCCCAGAATCCCACCAATACCAAAGTAAAGAGCAAACAAGGTTTGGTCCATAACTCCTACCCCCACAATGTGCTTCCCCCCAAGCGCATGTGTTCTTCAAGTTTGTTTCAAATGACAAGGTGGTCAAGCTCAAAAAGGGAACCCCGGCCCCCCTCATCCACAGAACCCCCCCCCCCCCCCGCCGCGATTCATCAGGCCCCTCAAAACCAAAAAACCGCCGTTGCCGTCAGCAGGGGCCAAGAAGGCAACCGGCGAGGTTCTCCAGGTTCCTGTGTCCGGCTCAATTGGGAAGGGGCCAGAAGCAAAAGGACGAGGATTCAAAAAAAAAGCACCGGATGAATCAGGGGTCCGATCCAAGAATCTCAGCTTTGGGCGCGCGTCCACACCTTGTCGACCTTGAAGGGGGCGGAGTCGGGGGGGGGGGGAGGGAGTCGGGGGGGGGCTTTACTAATCAAGGGCCAGCATTACTTGGACCTGGCGTTGGCGGGAAGAATCATGGGGCGACATCCTCTCAGCTTAACCCAGAATCAACGCCCATTTCTGGCATCGCCGTTGAAGGCAGGGGGGGTCGACTGCTCACAGGCACCAGCCTGGCGATCAGATCTATAGCTCGGCGAGGGAGGCATACCTAGGCAGGAGGGTCTTGTGTATGCCGGTTGGATACGCATGTACTAAGAAACAAACAACTAGTTGAACACACATATGTATGTACACATGTACGTAGGTGTGAATCTCGCTCTATCCAATTTATGAACATACACATATGCATGTCTAAGAACAAACACTCGAATGTCATCAAAACTTGCTTTCTCTGCAGTAAGCCAAGAATGAACAAAAGTGAATCAGACAACCAAACTCACACAAAGAACATCGAAGTTTGGTCTGCGGCGGAAACGCTGAAGGGATGAACATCAAGAGCGAAATTGCATGTAACAAGCAGATAGCGAGAGAGTCAGAGAGAGAGAGAGAGCGAGAAAAAGAGAGAGAGAGAGAGAGAGAAAGAGGGAGAAAGAGAGAGAGAGAGAGAGAGAAAGAGGGAGAAAGAGAGAGAGAGAGAGAAGAAAAAAAATGAGAGAGAGAGAGAAAGAGGGAGAACGGAGAGATAATGCAACGAATACAACACGCAAATTGGTCCATGCCAAGCGGCGCTCATGCTCTAAAAAACATCGTGTCCTGAAATGAGAGCTCCCCCTTGAATTCCCTCTAAAATCACCCCCCAAATGAGTACTCTTTGCAGAAGGATCGCAGTCTTCCAAAACCTTCTGTAAGCTTCCATGATTGTTGGGAGGGTAACACCAAACAAGTTTCATACCCATTTGGGTGTGGCTCAAAGCTTAAGAGCTGGGGCTACGCAGGTGTTGGTCTTTGTTTCCATTTATCTCCACTTGCCTAGGGACCATTGTGGGTACATTTTTTTGAGCTACAGCCATTTGTCGCGCGGTTGAAAGCAGGCGTCTACGCATGACAGGTTGTCGCCAATTCGCAGCCTTCATCCGCTCAGCCAGGCAGAGGCAACCAGGAATGCTTGTCCTGAGTTTTAGTTCTTCACGAGCCTGCAACTCAAATACTCACTTCCTGAGTGGATGGGGTAGAACAAGTCTGACTTTCTGCTACTCGTCTAAACCTTGGACAATCCACGGTTCTCTGAACCATCTTGCTGAGGATCCCAACCCTTGAGCAATCAAGAAAGGCTCCAAGCTGAAGTTGATACGGCCTGTCTGACACCTTCAGGGAACAAATTAAAGGCAAACGAGGTGTTCAAAGCATTATTGTCTTTAAACAAACAAACATAAACTAGAAACACTCAACATCATCCACGGAAAGATTTATGTGTCCAATGCGTACTCAAAGAACAAGCCTGAAGCGGTTCAGTAGTGGGGGTCCAACCTGCATTGTGCAACCAACATGCTGGCTCGGCCTTTGATCCCTTGCAACAAGGAGGGAACCGCCCTTCCAAAATGACACTCCACGCAACTTGACCTAAGGTGACGTTTGAACCACGCAAAAGGGACATGCAAGGCACCTCCGCTTTTGCCCCTCCCAGCAAAAAAGTGATGTTGCATGATGCGGTCCCTGCTTCGTGAACCTAAAAACACGAGAATCCAACTGAGACCCTTCAGACTTACTCCCAAAGTAACTTGTGCGGTATCCAGTCCAAACTGGACGCTCCCCCCCCCCCCCCCCGGCTCCGCCGACAATTCTGCCGAAGCGGCTACCTGAGAGTCGCCTCGAATGATAGCTCCTGAGCCGAAGGCGTCATCTGAAAACGCTGCTTCCGGGTGGTTGACTCTGTGCCCACGCGGCTTGGGCTGCAGAACCCTGGCATTCCCTGGGAGGGAGACGGTTTTTTGACCTCCACTTGAGTCATGATGAAAAACCTGGCATCAACATGGTCCAAACGCTGCTCCAACCCGACTCCAGAGATCTTCGCCTTGCGAAGTGGCTCACTCCCTGCGATCCTGGACTTGACACTTGTCTGGGGTCGCCATTCTACTGGTACGAAGGAAGTGTTGAGCCTTTTGACCAATCCACTTAGAGCCGTGAGATGATACTTAGATCCCAGGATTCGCCTTTGGGCCCCTCAGCGAGGATTTGTTTTCGGGGAACCGATCGTTACGCCCCGGCGATCGCTTGCGAGAGCCAAAAGGTCAAGTGAGCCAAGTCCCCAACACCTGGGTAGATGAAGCTAAAACAAAATCCAACATGGAACCAAACTTGTCCCTGAACCTCCGCCAAGGTTATGAACACTTTCAAAGTGCCCCGACTCCCACTAACATGGCAACTGACAGGGAGTCCCAAGAGGAAACTGATCTTCCAGTGGTCCAGGCAAACCATGGCTGCAACACCAGATAGGTCTCACCCCTCTGGGTTGCTAATTAGGGTTGTAAACCACCATATGGACTCAAAGGACCAAGACAAAAGTTTACTGTGCAAGCGAACCTACCCAAAAAAGGTTCCCTGTGCACAAAACCACACCTGGCACAACAAAGAAGTCTACCCCAACCAAACACTCCCCTGCAGATTAACCTGGAAACCCCAAAACCCACGTTTTGTATGGGGATCCCCTTCTTGGGTTCCTTCCTTCAATTTGCAGACCCACATATCCCCAGACATGGCCTGGTTCGCTTCTTTGCCTTGGTACTCAAAGCCATCGGCACCAAACTCAGTGCGCGGCTGCGCAGGGGAAGGTGGCACCGATCCCAACATGGGGTCGCCGATGCTTCCTTCCTGGCTTTTCAAAACCCGGGCGTTTTTCCGAGTGTCCGAAGGTGTACAGATTGGTTTCATGTCGTATCCCCTGGATCTGTTCCGGAACTTCCGGTCCCTACGCAAGTCCATGTGGTGGAGACGTCTAAGAATGAGAACCCCCCCAAAAAACATCTTAGGCTTCCTCTTGGCTTCCCTAAGCCGTCTCAGGGTGGCTCACATGGGGTCGCCCAATTCTAGGCTGGATTTCTGCAGCTCTATGAGATCATCAGCAGCTAGATACTTACATGATAACATGGGTGCATACAGCACCTCCAGAAAGCAAACAACATTCAGCCATCGATCCATGGCAAGACCTCAGTTCGAGGGTCTCTGTCCCTTTGTAGTTCATCAGTTTGTTACAATCTAAATTTTGCTAAAATTTAATTGTGTATTTTGTTTATGTGTATATAAAACATATAATATTATATTATAAGCCACATTATTCAAAGTTATATTAGCTCAAAAAGGTGGGTCGAAACCCCGATCGCACCTCGAGGGAGCAAAAGTACCCTCGAGGCTCCAGGATGCGGTGGGGGCTCCATGCAACTGGTCTCTTACAAGCAAGGGGCTATATACAAACCATTCTCCTAGCTGGGTGTGGGAAAGCAAACAGACTTTTTGGCCCAAAGGGGAAGTTTCAGGGGAAAGCCCTTACCATGCTGCCACGACACTTTTTGTTTAATGCCCACCAGCCGTTTTGAGGCTCAGACTCTTCTGGGATCTCCTTTTCACGTTGTCTTTTTTGGGATCATAAGGACACATCTCTCCAGTCAGAGACCGCCAGACTCCACAGGCCAGTCTCCCCCAATTCCGTGCTGAGAGTGGCGAGTCCATGTTTATCGTGAGCTGACTGGCGGTTGTTTTTTCAGACATTTGGCCCTTACATGAAGGACACCTGGGAAAAAGGAGTGGAACTGGGAAGTGAATCCTGCAAATTCACATGGAACCCCAAAAGAGGCTCCCTGAGATTCATCTGTGATTTTCGAGGTTCGTAGTCTTCGAAGTGAACGTGAAACTACTCTTCAAGAAATAAGCCCGGGCGCTAGCCTCAGCAGCCCCGGAACCCCTGGAACCCTTCGGAACCCTAGCTGCCCCAAATCACAGAGCTTGTTTGGGCGACCCCAAAGCTTTCAGCGGTTGCGGAAACAAAAAACACCGGGGCTACCGCCTCCCCCAATTCCTTTGAGTGGCCAATCCAAATCCGAAGCTTCAGACCCGATGGTTCCTTTGGCACCGTTCTTGACAAGCTCAAATCCTTGCTGGTGCTCAGATGAGGGAATGAACCGTTTTGAGATCCCCGAATAAAGGACACCACCAGTGGGATGGTCTATCGCGGGGACATTCCATTTCTCATTCCCTGCCTATCACCAGCAAGTATTTTGCTCAATATGTGGGTTGATCAATATGCGGGTTGATCAATCTGCGATTTGCTCAATGTGTGGGTTGATCAATATGCGGGTTGATCAATCTGTGGGTTGCTCAATATGTGGGTTGCTCAATATGCGGTTTGATCAATCTGTGGGTTGATCAATCAGTGTGTTGATGTTGATCAATCTGTGGGTTGATGAATATGTGGCTTCATCAATATGCTATTTGCTCAATATGTGGGTTGATCAATCTGTGGTGGGTTGATCAATCTGTGGGTTGATCAATCTGTGGGTTGATCAATCTGTGGGTTGATCAAACTGTGGGTTGATCAATCTGTGGGTTGATGAATATGTGGCTTCATCAATATGCTATTTGCTCAATATGTGGGTTGATCAATCTGTGGTGGGTTGATCAATCTGTGGGTTGATCAATATGTGGGTTGATCAATATGTGGGTTGGTTTGCTCAATATGTGGGTTGATCAATCTGTGGGTTGATGAATATGTGGCTTCATCAATATGCTATCAATTGCTCAATATGTGGGTTGATCAATCTGTGGGTTGATGAATATGTGGCTTCATCAATATGCTATTTGCTCAATATGTGGGTTGATCAATCTGTGGGTTGATCAATCTGTGGCTTCATCAATATGCTATTTGCTCAATATGTGGGTTGATCAATCTGTGGGTTGATGAATATGTGGCTTCATCAATATGCTATTTGCTCAAAATGTGGGTTGATCAATCTGTGGGTTGATGAATATGTGCTTCATCAATATGCTATTTGCTCAATATGTGGGTTGATCAATCTGTGGGTTGATCAATCTGTGGCAATATGTGGGTTGATCAATCTGTGGGTGATGAATATGTGGCTATTTGCTCAATATGTGGGTTGATCAATCTGTGGGTTGATGAATATGTGGCTTCATCAATATGCTATTTGCTCAATATGTGGGTTGATCAATCTGTGGGTTGATGAATATGTGGCTTCATCAATATGCTATTTGCTCAATATGTGGGTTGATCAATCTGTGGGTTGATGAATATGTGGCTTCATCAATATGCTATTTGCTCAATATGTGGGTTGATCAATCTGTGGGTTGATGAATATGTGGCTTCATCAATATGCTATTTGCTCAATATGTGGGTTGATCAATCTGTGGGTTGATGAATATGTGGCTTCATCAATATGCTATTTGCTCAATATGTGGGTTGATCAATCTCAATCTGTTTGCTCAATATGTGGGTTGATCAATCTGTGGGTTGATGAATATGTGGCTTCATCAATATGCTATTTGCTCAATATGTGGGTTGATCAATCTGTGGTGGGTTGATCAATCTGTGGGTTGATCAATCTGTGGGTTGATCAATCTGTGGGTTGATCAATCTGTGGGTTGATCAATCTGTGGGTTGATCAATATGCGGGTTGATCAATCTGTGGGTTGCTCAATCTGTGTGTTGATCAATATGCGGGTTGATCAATCTGTGGGTTGATCAATCTGTGTGTTGATCAATCTGTGGGTTCATCAATATGCTATTTGCTCAATATGTGGCAGATGAATATGTGTCCTCAGCAAGTCATACTTTGGGTCCTGCGCTTCTCCGGCCTCGTCGTAGGAGCGGAACCGCCGGGGCGGCGCGCCCAGGGCGGAGAACCCCAGATCAGCTGAGCGCGAATCGATGCGAAGCTCTCGGACCGATCCGCGCACGAAGCCGCGGTTTTCCCCCAGCCCCGAGCAAATTGTCCGAGAATTTCTGTTGGTTGACTGCTCCAAAACGAAAAGTCGGTCTACTAGAATAACCAGTTGTGTCCCAAAGGAAGGGGCGATTTTTAGTCCTCCCAAAGCAAGTAAAGAAAAGGGCGCAATGCCAAACTTGTTGTGTGTGCTTCTCGCATCCCAAAGGAACCCATGGACCCAGTCGGTCAGCCAAGATCTTACCTGACTGCATTTCAACCCGTCGAGAATGGAAAAGGGCGCGGCCAGATGGCCACCATCCCAAAGTCTGCGCAGCGAAAAGTTGCACTGTATGTAACACCATCCGAGAACGATTCCCTGTGTTTCTTCAGCGGCCGTTGTTGACATCATTGACATCTGCGCTACTCGCTTTATCTAGGTCCATGCGCACGAAGTGTTATTTCAGGGGTTTCCGGTTTCAGGGCTGGGAGGCCAGTCAGTGGAAACAAAAGGAAGTAGCGCAGATGTCAACGGCCGCTGAGATGGCCACAGTGGAATTGGCCCTAAGGCCCTTGTCCTTTTGTGTCGGGAAGCCCACGCCTAAGATTTGTGTGGGTCGCGACGGTGGGGGGAAGCCAGGTGTATAGCCCGGTTGTCTGGTGGGTCCCAAGGAAACTGCCTGTCATAAGAACCCCGGGTGGGGCCATTCATCCCCTCCCTCCCCCTCGCAAGGGTGGTTGCAAGTTGAGGTCGTCCCAAACCGAAAAATCTTGCAGCAAACCCACGTTTGCAAATTCTATTTCCAAGCCAAGAGCAACTATCCGTCAGCCGAAGGTGAGTTTGTGGTATCCAAAATGTCCAAGAAACAAAAAACAACTCTTTGGAAGGGAACAGGGGGCTTCAACTTTCCATGTTGCTTGTGGAAACTTCGGGGGGCCTGCCTATTTGTGTAATCCGTGATTCGACACATTTTTTCGGGTTGGCGATTGAGGAGCTCAACGTCTGGTCCTCGCAGATCCATTCTTTGCTTCAACCTTCCAACCAAGTTTCTTGTCGTGAGAGGGTTGCCATCATGTCTTCATCCCCTATGATTTACCAATCAGAAGCGAGTCACAATCACCTGGCAGTATGGTCTAAGACCATCTCAGGAATCGAAAGGGCGGATATTCGCATTCAGTGCTTCTGACTGTCGCCTCTTCTACACAGGTTTTGATTGCGGCTCATATGTGGTCACCCCAATTTTCCTGGTGTTTGTGGAGAAAAAGGGAACCCCCAAGCTAGAATTCCTCTTGAAGGGGGCCCCTGTTTTTCCGCATGTGTCCGATGTCCTGTCAGGAGACGGTCAGAGAACGGGCAAACAAAAACCTGGGATGAGGCTCCCAAAGCTGGCAAAAGGGGGGGTTCTGATCCCAAGTGTTGCGGAAAAAAAAACGCGGATTCCATCTATTCAATAAGCAATACCAAACTGAAACTGAAAAATCTAGCTACCTGTGCAGCCAAACTGACCTATTGGCCGGTCGACATGATTTTGTGCACAGCTAGTACTTGCATGTTTGTCCAACAAGTTGAAAGTTAACAAGTTGAACCAAACATGGTGTGTAACACAGTTTTTTCAACATGTTTTTTCGAAGATGCGTTGCAAACAACTGGTTGCCTGTGTAGTCTCTGCAATATGCATCCGGTAGCATTGGGGGACGGACGTGGAACTTATTCCAATCAAGGCGCTTGCTGACCCTTGTTCGTTTATGATAACATTTGTACTATTAGAGAACATTGCTGGAAAAAACTAGCTCCCAACTGCAGGGTTTTGCGCGTCAATAGTTCGACACCAATACTGGCTCCAGAACGAGCTCCTTCTGTTCCTATGGCAGGCAGCCTCACTGAGTTTTGATTTGGACCTGAACAGTTGTTGTTTTTTCTCTGTTAGCTTGAAATACAGCCAAAAGAAAAAGTTGGAGCAACTGCGTTTTCGGGCGACGTCGCAAAATGGCCGGGGCTTCGACAGTTCTTCGGTGTTACGGGGCCCCGGCTGGTCGACGGCCGGTCCTGCAAAGGCATGGGGTTCATGCATCACGGTTCCAACCCAGCCCCGCCACCCTGCCCGGCAACCCAAAAAGGCAAACACTGGCGTTTTAGGGCATTAGAGACATTATTCTCCATTTTTCTGGTTGGGCCTTAGTGATTATCCCGACAACCAACTGCCCTATGTCAGCGTGCCAGTCAGCAACGGCTTCAGTCAGTGGACAACCAGCATGGCCCGCCAACCCAACGCTAACCGATTTCGATGCAGGCTCAAGCCTCAACCCCACAGCGCATGCAAGAATAGCCCGCTCTGACGCGCTCACTCACTCACGCAGTCACGCAGGCACGCGCACACGCATCACTCACTCACTCACTCACTCACTCACTCACTCACTCACTCTCACACTCACTCTCCACTCACTCACTCTCACTCACTCACTCACTCTCACTCACTCACTCACTCCATCACTCACTGTCCTCACTCACCACTCTCACTCTCTCCTCTCGCTCTCGCTCGCTCTCTCCCTCCCTCCCTCCCTCCCTCCCTCCCTCCCTCCTCCCTCCTCCCCCTCCCCCTCCCACTCCCCTCCCTCCCCTCCCCTCCCCTCCCCTCCCTCCCTCCCCTCCCCTCCCTCCCCTCCTCCCCTCCCTCCCCCCCTCCCTCCCCCTCCCCCCCCCCCCTCCCCGCCCCCCCCCCCCCCCCCTCCCCCCCCCTCCTCCCTCCCCCTCCCCTCCCCCCCCACTCCTCCCTCCTCCCTCCCTCCCTCCCTCCCTCCTCCCTCCTCCCTCCCTCCCTCCCTCTCCCTCCCTCCCTCCCTCCCTCCCCTCCTCCCTCCCTCCCTCCCTCCCTCCCTCCCTCCCTCCCTCCTCCCTCCCTCCCTCCCTCCCTCCCTCCCTCCCTCCCTCCCTCCCTCCCTCCCTCTCTCCACGCGCGCCCACACGCGCACATGTGATCCCAAGTGTCGCGCCTGCCCTGCCTTAGCAGGGTAGCCGCCCCTGGCACGGGGCTCAGGCGCGGCTTGCAGACTGGTCGATGCCAAAAAAAAAGAGCGGAGCATGTTGCCTCCACGCTTGCGGGGCAGTAGCACGACAAAGGACAGGAACGATTATAACACGACCGTCGCTAGGGCCGGGCGACGCCGATGGGCCAGGAGCGGCGGCTGTGACTCTCGGCAACGCAAGAAAACCACGGCGCTTCAAAGGCTGGCTTTACGCGCTCACGCAACAGATAATGGGTGCCTCAAAACAAATGCCAAATATGTTTGATTGATTTTCTTTGAGCTCCTTACATCAAGCCTTCAAATGGAAGAGCCCACGCAAGCGGCCGCCAACTGAAGGGACACTCCTTGCGTTTTGCATGCGGCAAGCGGTGACGGCCGTATTGTCGAGAGAAACTGCATTGCCAGTGAAATTCGGCCCCAATAGATCAATTTTATTGTTGGTGCGATAGGTAGAGAATGTGGAAATGAACCCAGTCTCGTTAAAGGAAGCCACCAGTTGGATGGTTTATGCGAGTCGTTCCCTGATTCCCTGATTCCCCGCTGAGCACCTTCGCGCAGAGCGCCCGAGCGAGTTCCCAACCAAAGAAAAAAAGAGAGCTCCGTCAAAACAAGACATGCCCCACAGCAAGCCCCCAAAACCAACACTGAACCAGTAAGGCGGCTCCACACAACACTAAATCAATTCTTGTACGAGTGACTTCAAAACCCAGAAAAAAAACGATGAAACACCCCCCCCCAATGGAAGAAAACACTTTCCAGCCAGAAATTCCCAATATACTAAGCCAATACAAAGCCGATATTGCCAATACGTAATTTGAACTCGAGTCAAATCTCATTAAAGCGAAGCTGTTGAAGACTGAAAGGCCATTGCACTACTTGTGGGGGGGGAGGGAATGAAGCAAACCCATCAGCGATCCCATGACTTTCAGCCTTCGGACCGGGAGTTGGGTGGAGTATCCGCCCGCTCCCTCGCTGCCAGAACCTTCCGGGCCCTCTTCTAAGCCCCCATTCCAGACATGTTCAGAACATTAAACCTATCATCACTCCGCGGAGTTTCAGAAGCTTGCGTAACCCCAGCCGCTCAGCCGCTCCAGACCTGCCCGCAACCCTCCAGAACCCGACCTGGCTCCAAATGGAGCTGGAGAACCCCAAAGCTGCCCGCTGGGGGAAAACGCTAGATCCAGTAGAGAGGAGCGAATAAGTTGGTACCAACGTTTTTCTTTTTTGTCTATTTAGTAGGGTCCCGAAGCCTCCCAACCAAAAAAAATGGGTGAGAAAGGGCACCTGGCTGGGGGACCTAGAACCAAAGCAAAGCAGCAAAGAAGCGCCGAATCCACCGAATCCACCCGACTCCAATTGAGTCCGTCGAACTTGGCGCCGCCGCGAAATCGAAAGGCGGAAGCGTTTCACGCGCGGAGCCGCGCTTGCCAAACCCTCGGTTTGGGGGTGGGGTGGGGCATGGGAAGACTGGGCAATATCTCACCTGCCCTGGGACTTTGCCTAAACCAAGTACCATGAGAAAACCGGAAGGGTATTCCAGACCCGTGCCCGTTGACCACATGTGCATGTGCGAATTTCACAGGATCCCAAGCTGAAAGGAAGCACCCCAGGTGTCGGGGAAGCAATTCGAGTCTCAAAAAAGGAGATCTGAGCTGGACCCCCTTGGGCGACAACTGTCCACTGGTTTCTCCCTGAAATTCTCAGCTGAAAGTGCCTGGGGTTGGAACCCCCCCGTTTCGCCCGTTTCGACCCCCGCATGGTTGACTGGTGCTCCGGAGCTTGGCCTCACTGACCACGGATTCACCCCGGAGCCCGACCTCAGCAAACCAGCTGCCGTAGTTTTGTTGCTGCACAAAGCTTCCATTTGCTTAAGCCCCCTTTAACACCAACAAGGGGGAACAAAAAGCATTATTAAGCAAATCGAAGAAAGCTACGGTGGAAGGTTGCGAAATCGAAATCGCACGAAATGAAACCATGGATGAAGCCATGTCTTGGGATTTACACGAAGGAATCCGGACATCGACTCAAAAACCAGGGGTTTGTTAGGTGGTGCGACATGGATTTCGTCCATCCACAGTATGTCCCGAGCGGCGGGGTTTCGGGGCCTCAACCACTTTTGCCTCTTTACCTTTCTAGTCCTCTGCAAGTGTAACAATTCCAAACTTGAAACACACCACCAACAAACATGGAAGTGAGCCAGCCCCAAGTGGACTTCGACCTTCTCCTTTGGAAAGCTGTTCTTTTGTTTGGATCCAGCCTTCATGGTGAGCTTGTTTCATATGACGAGCTCGCCCTAAATTTCTGCAGACTTGGCCCAAGTTCTTTGTCCGGTTTCGCTGGAGGCTTCTGGGCCACCGCCAAAGCGATGTGCTAACCGAAACGCAGGTCGACGCTTTGGGGAGGGTCTCCACCAATTGCGGAGCCCCAGGAAATCGAAAATACATCTCGTGCCATGTTGATGGGACGAATCCTTCACCTTGGATGCAGGAAGTAAGCCCTGCTATCCACAGCAAGTATGCCCCTGAGGGCCAAATATGCATCGAGATCACTCGGCTTGGGGCACGCGCTACTTCACAAACCTGTATTGAACAAGAATCATCCATCCTCAGGTCCGGAATTGAAATTGCGGGCTACCAAGCGCGCAGCACTGGCGTGACACACAAGATCGGCGCCAAGTACTGTCCCACCAAATTAAAGAGCCACATGCGAGTATGAATTCGTCAATCTCAAACCTTCCAAACATGGGGTTACGACTTACGAGGTCAACCGCGCTATTCAAAGAAACCCAAGGCACCAACTCTTTTGATCACGCCCTCTTTGTGTCCGAACAGGATGCGTGACACGCACATCGGGGCAGCTCCGGCACTGGTTGAGCGCGCCGTTTTTGGCCGTCTTAGGCCAATGGCTCACAAACTGAAAGCGAGTAGCTCCCCTTTAACTGATTGCCCGGCTCCCTGGACACAACAAGACTGGGCTGCCCTCAGATACCCTGCTAAAAGTTGAACTTTTAGTGGGTTAAATGGAAATCCCCACTAAACCCTAAAAGGCCAAAAAGCTACTGGGATGGCTGGGAGCCACCGAAAAGACACACAAAATGGTGGTTCCAACCTTTTCTCTTTCGAAGACTTCACGGTTTACGTAGCCAAATTGTAGCCTCCAAAAAACCGTCAAAACTCCGGCTGCATGTTTAGTTTTTGTGGGGGGAAGGTATAGCTGCACCCCCTCCCGTCATGATTGATTTCAGGAAGGGGACTTCTGGCTTCGAGCCTGAAAATCACGTTCGTGTCACTTTACAACCCTTGGTGTGGTAGCGAACAACTGTGATTGTTTGCAGCCCCAAACCTAAAAAAAGAAGAGAATCAAGAAAGCAAAACGAAAGACTGGCAGCTTGCTGACAACAGTGAAGGTCATGTGGCCAGTTTTGTTGGAAATAGCTGGAAGCTTCAACCTGGGCCTGTGGCTCGTAGGGCCCTCGCTCGAAGACCTGCCGACCGAGCCGACAGCTCAAAAAAGAAACCAAAAACAGGCTATAACCCAACGGGAGTGATCCAACCGTTAAGGGCTGCAAGGCCATACACGTGCAGCGCTGGGATAGATTGTAGTTTGCGATCCAAGCGGGGCTTATTTGGCCATGAAGGCAGGCTGGAAGGCGTATCTAGCCCCCGGATTGCACCTTGCGATTGGCGGGGAAGCCATCCATGGTACAACGTAGGCATAGAAGTAAAAATACCTGGTCCCACTATACGCATACAATCCTTTGGGTGAATATAACTCACAGCCATAGGAGTCATTGGTTGACCGGAAAGGTACTCGGAGACTCACCACTTAGCTGGGTCTAAGTATCCAACGCCAGTGAAAACACCAGGGGGTCAACTACAGAGTCGGTAAATAGAGGACAAGGGATATATATATATATATATATATCCACATGCACATATATATATATATATATATTCATGTATGTGTATGTGGACTTCCATCTGCAGGGCTCACCCAGGCATGTGCATATATATATATAATATCCACAAGGCTGAAACAAGGTCTCCGTGTGATAGTGTAAGAGACCTTCATGATGCAGAGCTTGCTAGCCCCGTTCAGTGAGCTCGAGAACTGTTTGTTTGCGTGTTTGTTTTGGTGACTTTGTTTCTGTCGTACCCTTCTTTGGGTTGCTTGAAAGGGAACACACATAGAACACCGCCTTTGTTTTGCAGGGGGGGCTTCCCTATCCTGGGGCAAACCACATCGGCCACCGCTCAGGTAGCCAGCTGGTGGCTTGGGGAGTTGACCCGGCTCAAATGGAAAATGAGACAAACCTCACCTTCATCCGCAGCTCCAACCAAAAACAATCAGAGGAAACCTGAACCACTCCAACAAAAAAAATAACCCGCGGAAACCAAAAGCAAACCTGAACCCCAGCAAACCAGAGGAAACCACAGCTCCAACCTGAACCCCATCCGCAAAAAGGCCAAAGCCGCGCCTGCGCGGCGTCTCGTCCCGTCCCGGATGCTCCGGGCCGAGGCCCGACCGGGCCAAGTGCCACAGTTCCAGGGGAAGACCAACTCCTCAGTCAGACTCCCGGTGGATTTGTCAAAACCGGGAAAACGGAAAAAGCAAAACGGGTGGTTTCGGTCGTTGAAATCGAGTTCTATGCGGGGAAAACACGGCAAACATTGGGGGGGCACTCGTTGGTCGGCGTTGAAATCTCCAGGAGAAACGCACAGCTGGGCGCTGGATGGGTGACAAAGCTCAACAAAAGCCTCGTGCGCAGGACCCGAAAGGCACACATATAAACGCAGGAGGTCAAAGATTGGCCTTGGACACGCGATTTTTTCCACCATGCGGTTCTACGCTTCATTCCTGCCATAGTCATTGAACAAGGAGAAGATGTTTCTCGGATGCCATAGCGACGTAGACGAAGGCGAAAGCCTCAAACTCGCGGGCTCTCTGAAAGGAAGGCGGGTCTTAGGTTGGTATCCATTCAAGCAGCCAAGAGGGGGCCCACGAGCAACTAAATGCCAATTGGTCGGAGGCTGTGGTACACATGGCATCGAAGTGCGCCATCTGACATGGGGAGATGCTCGGGCTCGCCTGTGCCAAACCGTAGTCAAAGGCTCCCAGTTTTCTCACAGATCTTCTCACAGCGATTTGTCTTTACCCAAGTTTATTCATGGGAGTGTCCCCTCCAGTAATGATTCCCATATGTTTCCCCACTAAACCCAGGGACACCCTATAAATCCCTATGAATAAACGGGGGTTGAGAATAGGGTCCACATATGGCACAATTTGCCAACCCAAAACGTCGGGCGAGGGCCTTCCCCCGGCGAAACGGAAGTGGCATCATTCTGACGGGAGGAATCTCTGCGAAGCAAAGGCCTCCAATGTTCAGCCAAAGAGTTGGAGTTGGGTGCGACCAAGGAAGACCCAAGAATCTCTGCGCCCAGCTTCTTTCCAAAAACCCCAAGGGCCAGGCTTTAGCTGGGGATACACAAAGCCGTGGTTTTAAGAACTAAACATCTGCACAACTTGTTGCAACTCCCAAGCAGGAACCGCTTTCTTGGTCTTGGACACCGAAATGGGCCATGCAATCTGGAGTCTCGAGAAGTCTCCGCTTTCACCCGGCTGGGTTTTCTCATCCACTGTCCCAGATGCAGCGTACCAAGAAGAGTCAAAACCCGAAAAAACTGTTGTACGCTTCGCGGATCTTCAAAAAAAGCGGCTTTAGCTATTTGCCTGAGGTACATGGGCAAAACCCCCAACATGGATGGCTGCGGTTTTCCTCTTGGATCCCGGACCCCCGAAGCCTCAAAAGCGCGTCTGCGCATGCCGCACGCCGCCGGCGAGTTCTGGCCGCTCTGGGGCCGGCGCTGGAACAGGTACCGGGCCAGCAGTGGGATCAAGCAACAGAGGGCAAGCACCTCGGAATCGGAGAGCCACAGGATGCACATGGGAATGCCGGAAATTCCCCTGTTCTTGAGGGCCTTATTTGTCTCCGTTTAAGGTTGATTTAAAGAAAGGACGAAAGGAAACCCCAATTTTGGGGGGGAGCCCCTGTTTTGACACCCCTTGCGAGGTGAACCAACGGGGAGTCAAAGGAAAACCGACCAACCCAATGGGGATGGAGAGATGGAGGGGACTTCAAGTGGGAAGTCCTCAGACAGCCATATCAAATCCTCGATTTGACAGTCTCAATTCTCTACTCACATCCGATTGGCAAAAACTTGTCGGTTACCACTAAACTGGGCTGTCCTCAGATCTCCTACACGTTTCGCTTTTGGTGGGCTTTAAAACGGCCAACTAGAACCTAAAAGCTGAGGAACCGGATGGGTGGGCACAACCAAGCATGGTGCAAACGCAAGAAGTACAAAGTCCATGAAACTCAGGGAGTGAGCCGTAGAGGCCGTGACCATCCCCACCTCAAGCAAAAGAAAACCGAACAACTGGTTGCTCACTCTGTGAGCTGGTCCTTGCGTATAATATATATATATATATATACCCCGATTATATTGAGCGTCAAACTCAGTGAAGAGTGGTCCAACGCGTGTTTCGGGGTTAGGCGGCCCGGTTTTTGCCTGCAAAGCCCACCAATCGAAGCACGAATTCACCGGCAGGAACCCCAGTTGAGTTGACCTGCACTCTGGTCATTGACCGCCTTCAGGGAGCCATTTGGAACCCAAAAGGGTCACATTGTTAAGGGATTCCTCGTAGGAAATGCCTCGCCCTTGCCCGATCTCTACGGGCCCGAACAATCAGAAAGCCCATGAAAACTTCATTCTGGTGAACCAAGCACTTAGCGTTATAATTGTACTGAAGTAGTCAATTTGCTGACCAAGTGGCCGGCAAACATAGGGATACCCCATGGGTTTCGCACGAAATTCCGCTCAGCGCTCAGCTAGTCTTCCAAACAAAAAAAGCAACGAATGGTCCGAGCGAAGAGCCCTATGGACTTCCAATGGTTTTCGAGGTCCCCGGTGCCGTAGGTCGGTCTTCCACTTGGGCAGATGGGCTGCCAAGGGTGCGGGTGCGGGATCCTCAGCCGGAAATCGCGGGGGATTTCGCTAAGGTCGCAGCGAAGAGCAGGAAAAGGAGGACCTGAGCCAGGCTTCGGCCCAGCGGAACAAACAAACTGGAGCTCTGGGGCTGGGGCTCGTTTTTTGTTCGCTTCCCGTACGTTCAAAGCCGTTCAAATAAACCAGTATTCGAAGCTGACCACGAGACAAAGCAAGCAGACCCTTGTTTCCTGCTCACTTCAAATGCAACTCGCCAAACACAAAGGAAAAAAACATCCCACGGCCAGCAGCCCACGACTGCATACTGCATTGCTAACCGTGTTCAAAGACAAGGCAGGGGGTGGAAATGGGCAACTGTATGTTCTGTTGATTGGCCTGAAACTGGAATGTGTCAAACAATGATCAGCTTGTCAAGCTTGGGCCTAGCTTCTCAATATTATTTCACACAACAACGTGTTTCCAACCCATGTTGGTATCCTTTATTGTGTTGTTCATACATGTTCGCAATTCCGACATCTGGGCCTCCTTTTCTTCCTGGTGGATCCTGCACAGGGTTGCTGGCATCTATTTTTACCTTCTTTTCCCTAAGCCGAGGGCCATGGGAACCTGATCGCCGAGTCATTTGGCCGCCCTTTCCCAGAATGGTCCTCAGAAACCTTGCGGGGGGGGGGGGGGGGGGTAGCTTTGCTTCCCCCTTGTGTAGTTTGGTCACAACTTCCTCCGTTGGCGTTGTTCGCTCCCTAAACAACCGTGGAATCTTTCCAGTCGTGATAGTTTCCCGTTAAAACCCAGAGGGGACACCTAAAAAAACTTCTCCAAGCCTGAAGCGCAAATGGAACTTGACGATTCACCATCTACCCTTGAAACCAACCAACAGCGGGGTTGTTCCCTCAAAAAAACACACGGAGCACATGGCTTCGGCCGCCGCGCCTCGGAGAGGCGCCAGCCCGTGATGCCCATGGCTTTCCAGAGCGGCTTCGCCGGCACCTCGGGGCAAAAAAGAAACAAAAACTCCGGGAGTGGAAGTCGGGTGGTGTTTCTGGGGGAAAACTCAACAGGAAAACCAGCGATTTAAGGGGAACACCCTGTTTCAAGACACACCTTAGATGGGCCATTCACTTGCTTCGGGCGTGAGTTCAAAAAGCGTCCACCAAAAAAGGGCTGTCCGTTTTCAGATCCTCTGCTGAAAGTGACTAACTTTTGGGTAAAATGGAAACTAGAAAACTCCGGGAGCGGACTCTTGACTTGCTGGTTCGACAGGCAGGGAATGAGAAATGGAATGACCCCGAGACAAACCATCCCCGATTCGGTTTCCTAGGGAATCCCCCAAACCGGTTCATTCCCAAAACCCAGAAGGTCATTCCCTACCTATCGCACCAGCAAGTTTAAAAGTCCACAGAAGAGCCTCAAACTTGCCTTGAACATCTCGGAGTCGATGTTCTCTGATTTGGTACCTAAAAGGAAACCAAGAGGCAACACACACACACACACCATTTCTGAGAATACCTAAAAGACAAACCCATCTGGTCAGAAGAGGGGTATGCCAAAATGGGGGTCAAGAACAGGTTGGTGGATTTGTTTGATTCCTTGGGAATTGTTTTCGAAAACCAAGAAGCCAGCTGGAAATTCTACAGGACATCGCCAGGGTGTCGGGAATGAAGGAAACCGAATCGGGGATGGTTTATCTCGGGGTCATTCCATTTCTCATTCTCTACCTATCGAACCGATCGCAGGTTGGTTTACGACTCTAAACCATCTAAAGTCCATCTAAATGTCGATCACATCCAAGCCACAGCGCCACCTCAACCTGACGCTCCAAATGGTGGTTCAAGGGGTTCCTCAGGTCTCATTTTAACAATTTTGAGAACGTGCCCCTACCACTTCAAGGAGAACCAGCTATCATGTTGTTTCATGTTGTCTCTCGTGTCTCCATTAAACCCCTCACCCCAAAAAGCTTTGGGCACCTTCTCCCAAGAAAAAAGGGGGAAACAAAAACACGGGTACCCTCTTGTCCACCAGAGGAAACCACCAGAGGGTCTAAGGAAACTTCCGGGCCTAGGAGCCCGAAACGGGCCAACCAAATCGTTTGCCAGGACCACTTCAAGAAGAAGCCAGCCAAGTGGTTCTTGGCATCTCAGGTCCCTCGGTCTCTCGGCCCCCGGGCCCCCGTGTGCAAAATCGGCGCCACCGTGATGGCGCGCGCACTGACGCGGCCTGAGGCTCTGAGGTCTCGAATCGTCCAAGGGGGCGGGAGGGGTGGGGGGGATGATGGACACTGGACACTTAGGGTCTCTGTTGCGCTTGCAACCTCCTTCTTTGAGGGTATTGTTTTGTGTAGGGTTCCAAGCTGCAAAGATAGACTCTAAGTGTCCATGGCACCGGGGGGTTCTCTAAGGCTACCCTAAGGCTCCGTAAGGAACCTGTCTCGTTTGAGGGGTGAACAGTCATCCCTGCTCCTTTGCTGGTCCCTGTCAACCCTGCCAGTCAAATATGGCATAGGCAAGCAGCGCACCTGGAACTTCAGAGTTTCTGGCTAAACACTGCATTCATATGCAATGTAACACTACATCCCTCTGGTTTGCTGAGGGCCTGAATGCAGGCAAAGGTCCCTCACAACAACTTCGACTTGGTTGCAAGCTCCTCGCCTCCTCGCCAAGGACACGGACCCTTTGAGGGCATTTGTTGGGTTTGGGAAACCGTCCCGAAATGGCGTGGTCAGAACCTTTCTGGTATCGTTGATGGCGTTTTTTCACGTGTTTCAGGCGGTATTTAGCCAGTGGAGCTCTCCAAAACCCACAGCAAGTTCAGGAGCAGGATCAAACCTGATGCGTCCGGCCAAGGTTCAACCCCCTTGGCATTTCTAGGTTTTACTTGGAACCGCAGGCCCCTGGCTGAAGTGGAAACTGGAGGCACTCTCGGTTTACGATTGGACTTACATGAATATGACTAGTTCTTTGTCTGATTGAAATCTGGCAACCAGCATGTAAAGCAGGATCAATCAGCTGATGTGCTGATGTTCGCAGTTGCCCTGGTATAACATGCCTATGAATTGGTTTCTTTACGTCAGCAGCGGGGGGATGCCCATTTTAGATCCTGTAGTTTGGGGTGGGGGACACCCCGCTTCATCCGCGGAGAGAAAAAGGAGGGGGGTCATACTTACCACGTGGCAAAAACGGATCAAACAGCACAGGCAAAACACTCACAGTCGGAAATTGGGGGAAGGGGTGTCCTTTTGCTGATTTGCAGATCTCACGTCCGTTGAGAAGGACTGTGACTTCACAGAGCTCCAGTGGTTATGGGAAAGCAGGGACGCTTTTCCTTCAGAAACATATCTTTTCTCACCATGAACAGGCTCGCGAAAGATCTAAAGATCCAACTAAACATGGAAGCAACAACAGCACAAAGCACGAAGCAAAGATCCAACGATCTAAACATGGAAGCAACAACACTACAAAGCACAGCGCCCCGAATCCAACATTTCCCCCATCGGGCCAACTGCTCGCCATTCGCCTACCCCAACGGCCCAACTCGCCTGTGACCGCATGCGCGGCGACCTGGGAAGCCGAAACAACGGATTCGGGTCGCCTCGCTTCCCCAGTTGAGCGAGAAAAATGTCCGGACCTTGTGCTTACACTCCTGCAAACACGGGGTTCAGCGAAACTCCACCTTGGGGAGCCTTCTGTGTGGACTTCGGCTTTGTCAACATAGGGCAACCGTGCGTTCACCACAAAACAGTTGTCCGTTTGGTGCACCCATGTCGTGTTTACGACTGAAAGGATCTTATATGAAAGGGTTCTCAAAATAGGAGACGCTTTTGCATGGCTTTAAAGGGGAAACCAGACGGACAACCACCTGCAGGACTTGGTCCCGCATTTTGAGAACCTATCCTCCCGGAATTGGGGGATCTTGAGACCCCGGAGGTGTGATCTGTTCAAGTTCTCTCGAAGGTGCGGCCGTCTCGGCGAAGTCTCTACGTCCAAGACTCTGAGTCAGAGACCCCAGAACGCGTTCGGATGTGTCTTGGAATTGGGTTACCCCAAACCATAGTTGTCCCCTGCTAAAACCGACCCACTCAGGCAAAGCTACGTACTACACCCGCAGTGGCTAGATCTGCTCGAGGCCCTGGCAACAGGTAAGCCCCTGTTTGCGTTATCACATGAAAATTGGTCACCCCGGATTAACAATTTCATCCTATTGCTAGGGGGGTATTCCCATCCAAAAGTGATAAACCCCAACTAAACAGGTAACACCCCCAGAAAACGTCATCAAGGGCTTTATTAATCCAGGGTTCCCAAACGAACCAGGCTCTATCACCCATATTGAGACACACCCATATTGAGGTTGCGTTAAACAAAGCGTGGCAGTCAAAAAAGTGCACTCGGGAGGGATATAGATTTCCACCGCAAACAGTGGAAGAACGAAGTAAAATTATCCCAAGTCCTTTCAGGCAACCACATATTTCTGGTTAAACTACTTTCATAGGCGGCAAAACCGACAACTCCTTCCCAGAGGAGCTCGCTAGTACATGACCTGTGAAGCACGCCATCCAACTCGTTCCTTCCCAAAACCCAAAGCTGCGAAAGGAACCATCCAATCGCTTTCCTTTTAAGGGGATCCCACGGTTCATTCCCACACCCCTCTTGAGAACCCATGAGCCATGGTCCAAAGTACTTGCCCCTTCAACCTGGGACAATTCGCTTCGCCTCGTTGCTTTTGTGACCTTGGACATGTCAAGAAACGAATTGGACTCAACCTCCAATGGCTGATGAGCAGAGATAACCAGGAAATGGGTGGCCCGCGCTTGGGGTTTCATGTGCGAACTGGCTGTTACTCACTGCAGTTTAATGGGTTATCCGTTTCTTTCTCCCGTAGGTTTTACCTGAGGCTGGTTACCTATGGTGGCAAAACGGAAGAGTTGATTAGTCTTCTGTTTGTTTCAAATCTAGCAACCAGCATGCAAAGCAGGACCTAGTGTGGATAGCCAAAAACCCTGCACCAGTCGATAGGTAGCTTGTCCCGCTATTTATCGGCTTCACCCATCCCAACTGGTGCAGGACTGGCCGCCACTTCACGTTTGCCGCCAATTTTTCGTCCATGCCCACAAAGTTGGTTCAACATCTTGGAACTCCATTAGAGAGGTCCGAATAAGGGCACCCACTTTTCTTCTGTCTATTTGAGTAGGGGAACTTCCCCCCCCACCCAAAAAGTTGGGCGAGACAGGGCACTAATTTCTGGGGACACCTGGCCATGGGTCAAAAGCCCGTACCCCCAGTGCACATCCCAATCCAACCACTAAAATAGGTTTTCCAAAATGGCCGGTGAATTCACCAACCAAAATGGGATCAACCACGGTGTTGACCACCACAGCCTATCCAAAGGTCCCGCACCTCTCAGCTCTCGGCACCTCTCGGCACCGCGCCCCCTCGGAACCGAAGAACCCGGCGCTTGGGGCCGGGACCTGGGAGGCCGTGATGGTCTCGCTGAGGTCGCTCTGGAAATCCGAGCTGTGCAGGCTCGACCTGGCGGCGGGGGCCGGCGGGGGCTTGGAACCCCGAAAATGAAAGTTTTTGCGAGGGGAAGAACAAAGGACCCCCTCTCCCCCCAGCCCCCCATATCTTTAGTTTGAAATTTTGAGACACGCCGAAATTCAAGTGGTAAGTGTCAGGGTCCTCCCATTTGACACCAAAATTACGATGGTGATGATATTCAGGGTCCTCCGTTGAGAGACACCCTATTGGATTGGTGGTTTGGAGGTGTTCCGGCAATGGCTTCTCATTTACCCCCAAGAACCAGGGCTTCACGTCCTCAATCCAACCCGCCAACCGATTCAGGGCTACCTGAACACAGTCCAACTACCCACTGGTCTCACTCAACTAATATGAGGGGCATGCGGATTCAGCTTCTCCCCGGAGTGATAGTGGAACGAACCTGCTCCTTTCGAGGCCATGTCAAGTGAGTTGGTTGGAGGCCTAAGAAAAGGGAACACGAGGCAGACACCGCTTACCCATCTGATTGCCACAAGCTGATTGGGCTCGACAGTCAATGCACAGAGGGTAGGTATGCGGGGGTTCTCTTGTGGCTTCCTGTTAAGCCAACCTGAAAATGGTGCCTTGAAAGAGCACAAATCCATGTGCGTAATTCGCAACGATTCACGGAAGTGCACAATGCCAAAAACATCCCCAGACGATTAAGGAGATTGAAAACAAAAACACAACCGGGTCTTCCAGTAAGCAACCAGGGGCTTGGAAGCCCCGAGGGACTTAATAAGTTGGGTGAAGGTAGATATCATTATTCCCCCTTTTTGGTGCCATCATCCCCCTTACTTGCCTACAAACAGGGAACGTGTGCATCTACTTTCACCCTGTAGTGGATTGGAGAGGCAACTCCAAACTTATTCACATGTTCAAGGTAGATACATATGGCTGTGGGTCAAAAATGGGTACCCAACATGGAATCCCGATAAATGGAAACATACAACCTGCGCTCCATATCCTAGTGGTTTAATTTTGACCCATAGCCAGCCATATATGAAACTACCCCGTTTCGAGCACCCCAGTTGGCCCAGGATGGCTCGCGACTCAGCCTTTGGTTTCTGCTTCTTTTTCTGGACTTCCTGCAGGCACAAAACAGGTTTTTCCCCACAAGAGTCTAGGTCCTCCAGATTTGAGAGGTTAGAATTAGTTGGCACCAACTGTTTTTCTGTAGTCTATTTTAGTAGGGTCCCGAACCCTCCCAACCAAAAAAGGGGTGAGAAAGGGCAAGTAGCTGGGGGACTTAGGAGTAGTATCCGGTCAAAACAGTTTCAAAAGAAAACCAGTCCATGAAAAGTCCTGGTCTGGCTCAAAGGTGTTTGTCTCCCGATAGAGCCCTTTTTGGCGCAGGCTGTGGTGATGCATCTCAGAAGGTGTAATTACTCCTACCGGCTCCCAAAACATGCATCCTATTTCATGTTGTGTATAAACCTACATTGTGCTTCTACACAATACTGCAAATACATGCATGTGTTGCCCGTTTTGGGCTTTCACCACCAAAAGGGCCCAGAAACTGCTTGCTGTGAAACACGAGCCATGCCCCGTTCGACGGGAGGAACCAACGAGCCCAGCAAAAGCCGGGCGTGGCGTTGAGACGCGGCTCGCCTCAAAGCGGCCACATCCAGCGGACGCCTCGAGTCGAATCCGCTGGCAGTCCGGGGCACTGGGCGTGGACTTAGTTGTGCTCAGGGGAGTCTCACGACCACCCGCCCCCACCACAAAAAACGCAAAAAGCACCAAAGGGACCCCAGGCCCAATACTTAGTCGCTCAAACCTCCCCAACAAAAAGGCACCAAAAGCACCCAAGCCGGCGGATTTCGGGGTCAGGGAAGCTACCTGCCCTTCTTGTGCATGGTTCGAGGGATAGCCCCCACCCCCCTGGAGGTCTGAAGGATGCTGCTTGCGATACATTGTTCAATGTGTAGAATGTGTGCATGTGGGCTATGTGCATACACATTGTGCATTTTTGCTATGGCTCTTGCCACAACCAAATGACAACAACTTGGCCTTTGTTACTTCTGGGAACCAAGTGGCCCTTCTGACTTCTGCATCTGCGCGGACAAAGTGGGCCAGTCCCTCCAAAGCCATGGCTTCCAAAAGGGAGCCCATAGGAAGGAAGTTCAACATGAGTCGACTTGGATCATGTCCCCTTTCCAAGTCTTGGGTGAACAACTTGTACAAGGCGTCATTCCGTGCAACCTAGTGGCGGGTTCAGCGAGGCTTTGACTATCGTCAACCCAGAAAAACAAGTGCTGGGAGTATGGCCTTGGAACTTCGAGTAGCAAATCCACACAAGGGGAATCGACTGAACCCAGGACAAAAAGTACGTAACAAAGTTCAGGAACTCGCTGAGAGAGTTGGTCCAACTCAGCTTTTGCAGACACTGGATGTTCCCTGTCCGAAACACAAGAACGTCCCTGGAATCGCGCTTGAACTGCAAAGGACAGCAAGAAAATACAAAACACACCACTTGCTGGGAGGACAAATGTGGACAAACTTGAAAAACCCAGCTGAAGGACATCTTGTTAGTTGTATGCTGGTTCCTTTTGGTTTGCGTGCGAGAAACCGTACCAAAAAAGTTGGCCCTCATCCAGGCAGTTACACAGAAAGTATGTTCAGATTCTGCTACCTGGACGTTTCGCGCGTTTTCTGAGACCAAAGAACTGGGCTGAACCGATCCCCTAAAAGTGACTAACTAGCGGGTTACATGGAAATCCAACCACTAAACACTAAAGGGCTAAAAGGCTAAGGAACCGGATGGGTGGACCAAGAGAAGGGGTCCTTGTTGTTTTGAGAATGACGGGGGCCTTGCCCTCGATCCGGACACAAGGCCCTAAGAGCCCCCGGCGAGGACGACAGCGTGGAGCGCAGCAAGACGGCGCCCCTGGCGACTGGTTTGGAGTTCCTTGGCCTCGTAATTTCTGGGTGAATTATCATATTTCAGCCACCTGAAATAAGGTGGTTGGGGGAATATTCCCCACGTAAACCACCATTTGGGGTGATGTCGTGTGAGGGATGATTGTGATCTCAGATGCCCAGTGGATTTCATGGGGAAAAAATCGGCGTTTTTTTTGTTGGTTGACTTTAAAGGGAACCTTTCCCCCCAAACAAAGGAGAAAAAAAGGGCGCCACTGTGCAAGAGAGTGATTTGCGTAGGAACTTTCATTGAGGAAATTTGGGACATCATAGTTAGGAGTGGGGTTTTGCTTGTCAAAAACACCAAATGTGAGCAGGTTCTTGATGCAAACCTCGCCATTTTACCCCACTCTCAGGCAGGGAAACAACCTGCCGACTACGATCACTCAAGATAATGACCCTGGTTGGAACGTTTAGTTGGCTCGGAATGGTGGCTTGGGGCGTTGGATTCGAAGCCCTGCTCTTGTAGACTAAATGTGAACCTAGCCTTAACCCCCAAACCACCGATTTCAGCTCCAAACCATGGCTCTGGGTGTGTTGAGGGCAACTCCTTTTTAGGGCGAAGGGAAACCAGCGGAAAACCGATGGCATTTTTTTAAATTTTATTTTTAATGGACCCCGAATTTGAGAACCGTGTACCTTGCAAAAACAGAAGAGAAGAAAAGGTTTCCGTAAGTTTGAGATGGTTACCCATCCGGGGCTTGCCTGACTTGGATTCGCAGATCCTGCGTGGATCGGTCAGTGCATTGGGTGCCTTGTCGGTAAACTCGATTCCACAGAATCGGCCCAAGCTGGCCGGCTCCAGCCTCATATGTGCCATGTCAGAACTCCCCGAAGTGTGGGTCGCGGTTTGATATCGGGGCAAAACATTCCACTGAGTCTCAAGCCTCTGGTACCATTCCAGGCACTGCATTAAAATACGCCGGTCATGAGCATTTCAAGTCCAGGAAACTGCAAGAATAAACTCAGGGAACATGATCCGCAAATGGGAGGTGTGTGGGAGCTTCCGTGGTTCTCCAGAGCATGGCATCAGAACACCGACTTTGTAGAGCAGATTCCTTTGGGGGGACCCCCATTTTCGGGTTTCATGTTACGCCGGGAGTGAAAAGAACAACAAAGACTCATCTTCGGCGAATGAAAGTCAGTGGTTCAGTTCCTGAAACCATTTGCCCAGTGCTTCCAGTTGCCAGCTTCGTAGGTAAATATAGGTAGTTTTGCGTACTCCTTGAGGTGTTGCATGATGCCCCTGGCAACTCACTATAACTGTATCTGGAAACACTGGGATGGATATATGGGCAAATAACCAGTTCACAGATTGGACATAATGAACAAACATCAAGCAAAGGCCCTTCATGTGTTGTTGAGCTGGTTTTTCCCCTAATCGGCAAGCTCGTTGACATTGTCCAAAAACATGGACCACTTTGGGTATGACAAAATAGAGGTACAGTACCCCCCCAAAAAGGTAGTTGTCCTTTGGGCTTCCCTTCACATGTCAGAAAGGCAGTCGAAGAAACAAGATACTCATTCCAACCTGAAGGTCTGTTCTGGCCGAGTTCTTTCTTTGCTTTTTCGAACCCCAGCCGCTCTCTTTGGACCGTTTGGACGCCGGACCCAAAGCCAGGGGAGAGATCCAGATCCTGCACTCTGATGGGGTGTCCTGGCAGCAAACGATTTTAGCATCCCGAGGGCTCCAAGGACGGAAGTTTCCTTAGACCCTCTGGTGGTTTCCCCTGGTGGACAAGAGGGTACCAGGTGTTGTTTTCGTGTTTTTGTTTTGTTTTCGGAGAAGGTGCCCAAAGCTTTTCAGGGTGGAGACACGAGAAACAACATGAAACAACATGATAGCTGGTTCTCCTTGAAGTGGTAGGGACACATTCTCAAAATTATAAAATGAGACCTGAGGAACCCCGAGAACCACCATTTGGGGAGCGTCAACCGTTGAGGCGGGTGAGACCTTCAGGTTCTCATGTTCAGGAGCCGATCGGTGCGAGAGATGCAGGGAATGAGAAACGGAATGCCCCCTATAAACAATCCCGGTGTGATTTTCTTTAAGTGAACCCTTAGGTTCATTCCCAACACCTGGATCATTCCCTACCTTATCGCACCAGCAAGCCAAAGACATTCAATGTGTCGGGATCCGATGCCTTTTAGATGCCAAGACTTACACTCATAGGAAGCAGGCTTTGCGCAAAGCTTGGGCTGCCAGGAACGAGCAGTTGGGCAGCCAGGAGACCGCTGGCCACGCGAAAGAGACAGCACACTGCACGGATGTGCCATGCCCACGACATGAAGCTCATTGAGCAAGCCATTGACAGCAAGGCTCAGCTGACGTTACAGAACGATTCGCCTTGGCTTGAAGTCAATAGCACAACCAGCGCGGACTGACTACCTCTTGCACTGCAGACATCCGGTCGCCAGCTGCCATGCAAGCAAATGAAAGCCAAGCGGCCACCAACTCTGAATACAAGGGTCGGAAGCAAAATCCAGGCAGCGCTTTTGGGCAATAAACAACGCTGGGCCGGCGCAAGCTGGCCGCCAGGAATCCCGGACAGCGCGCGGGGTACAAAGCGCACGGAGCTCAGTTCTGAAGTCTTGGAGCCACAGACTTAAAGGTCTCAAACGGCGCACGCGCCACGCCATTGCCAGCGCGCACGGCAAGGAAGCGCACAAGCCTCAAGGGACTCAAGGGGAAAGAAAGAATGTTCCCTCTTCAGCGAGCCACCATAGAGAGCACCCAGACAGAAGAACAAAATGCATGGTTCACTTAGCTGTGGATCTACATCAAGCGATCCACTTTGCATGTTTCCTCGGCTTCCGTTCAACGGTGCCTCATCCCGAGAAAATATCACAACACAACGTTCCTTTCTCGTCCCAAACCAGCACTCACTTTCAGGTTGCAATGATTTTCCTTGTTATGGTTCAGACACTGAGGCTAGCAGAGACAACTGGGCCCGTATTCAAGCTGTATGTCTCTCCAAAAAAGTTTGATGGTTCCTTCAGAGCCTTTCCCGAGAGAGCGTTTTTGGCTTCAGAGCGCGGGAGCTTTGAGCTTGGACACCGGCATCAGGTGAGCCACAATCAAAACCGGGTAGATGAAGGTTAGTAAGGGGCAGTCGCATGTGTATCGGACTAAGCTCATGTCAGATTGATCCGGAGGACTGTACTAACCAGAGGTGGAGGGGGATTTAACTAGGTCCTCCAGTAGAGAGGTGCCTTTTGTCTGTAGTCTATTTTAGTAGGGGACCCCTCCCAACCAAACGGGGGGTGAGAAAGGGCACCTAGCTGGGGGACCTAGTTAATCCGAGATCTTGACTCTGAGCTTCTCTTTTCCCTGCCATCTGTGGACTTACACCAGGCACAGGACACATGCTGCAAGCCGCCGCTGTCTGCTGCAAGCTGCCGCTGTCTACAGGATCCGATGTCTACAAAGACCCCTCTCTGGGTCACGATGTGATTTCCCTTGACAAGGGTGTGTCTCAAAATAAGGGTACCCAAACACATAGGCTGTCTTCTATTGTTTGGCCTTTAAAAGTACAAAGAAGAGGCACAGACTTTCAGTAGTCGATTAGAGGTAAGACATATGGGCACTCATTTCCGTGGCCGATGTGGTTGTTCTCCAGCAAGCAAGCTCGGCCATTCAGATATGCCATATCGCTGCCAGAGTTGGCGTATCCCAGCAGGCATTTCACCTCGATGGATCCCTGGAATTGAGAATAAGTCCCCTGGAAAAAAGAAAAAACAAAAAACATGTCCAGTAGTGATAGCTTCCCTCCAAGTGATAGATTCCCTCCAAGGAATCCAGGAAAAACATCGACATATTGTGATACGCAAATGGAAGGATCTGTAATAAAGGAACCTGCATGAGTCGCAAAGCCCGCCGTAGACAAATCTTGCCTTGTCTCAACATGCGGATCTTTTGGCTCATTGGTTCATGCAAGTCAGATCCCCATAAAGAAAAGAACAAAAAGACAAGGCATGGCTGTTCAAAGCAAAACTATTGCCGCCCACAAGAAGATGCCTTTGCAACATGTCCTGCTTAAAACTAAACGAAATTGTGCCCAAGCCTAGATCCGTGACTGAAATCATGCCTGCCATTTTGGGCGAGGCCCATATTTTCAGAACGGGATGATGACCAAAGGAAGCTCGCCTTAAAACTTTGGAAACAAGGTGAGCTGAAAAAAAAAAAAAAAAAACACCCGGTTTGCCTTTTTCCCCCGAAGTCCGCTCGATTTTGGCTCCGATGCCCCGAGCCCACGAATGTCGCCTGATCCCAGGGAAACCTGGTACTGAAATGGTCTACCCAGAACCATGTAAAGAATTAAGAAGCTCCGAGACCCTCGTTAATTCCAAACCCGAAATCGTGATCGTGGCTTGGTTTCTTGGCAGGGACCAAGGAGAACTTTCTGGATTTTTAGGCTGCCCCCTCGCCCCCAATTTTGAGACACACCCGGGCACATGAAACACAAACGAAACCAAACAAACGAGCAATGCTGGGTTTGTCAAATTGGGGAACCCACAAAATGGGTTTCCCTTTGGCTTCCCAAAGCAGGGTACCCGGAGAAGACAAAAAAGAGGAGCCACACGCAGAAGGTCCATTGAACACTGCCCTTACCAGCTGCTTCCACGGGTGTCTACTGTGAAAGGGAACCTGGGGAACCTGAACTGAAGGCTTGCGGTCTATCTTGAGGCTCCCGGTCCAAGGCAGTTGAAGACTCTGGCGCTTCCGACTGATCCGTCCTTCTGTTCGAGGCACGTGCTGAAAATTGGGTTCTTAGACCAACAGAATTTGCAAACCCTCCCACCAGCTAACATGGGCTGGTGCACAGACCCCTGTAAGGCGACTTTCCTCTTGGCAAGGGCCTTTTTGCACCTCCATGGTAGTTGGTGGGAGGGTACAGGAGTTGCTTGCATTTGCCCCCCATGAACATGGCCAAGAACCCTCCAACATACCTTTTGAGAATACAAACCAACCCGCTCACGAGAATGATTCCTTTCACGTGGGGTCCGGGGTATGCTCAAAGGGTATGGTGGAGGATTCTGGGAAAATTTTTATACTCAAAACAGGTTCATACTTAGCGAACCTTAAGATCACAGTTGATTCCATGGTTTCGTCTTGGCCCGCCAAAAAGGGTATATAATGTTGACCCCGGATCTAAGTAGAACCGATCCTATTCATGTAGGGGTGGACACTAAAAGGGACACCCTCCTATTAGTCAACCAGGGGTTTCTTAATCTCGGGTCAACATTACACAAAGAATTTCCTATTTTCTCACTCTGTTCTATAATCAGTCCACCTTAAAATATAACATAGACCCCAGTTTAGTGGAAAAGCCAAACAAAAGTGGCGTTCCAAGCCCCCGCAGCTTGACCTTGGGGGCAAAAATCCGGTCAACCCCCGGCTTCGGGGGCCCTATGTTCCAGGTAAGCTGCTAGAGTAGGTGGGGACACCATCATTCTAGGGGTACCGTCCATTTCCATTCTTTCCAAGGGATCCGGATCTTTCTAGAAACCTCCGGACACCCAGGGAAAATGGATCCGGTTTTTGGAAAGAACGATGGTTGAAAAGAATGGGGAATCAACCCCTAGAAGCATGCAAAACCTAGAGGCAAGGATCCCGGTTTACCTACAGTGGCAACTGGAAGCACTGGGGAACAATCGACTACCAGCACTCGACATCAACAATCCAATTCAACCCCCGTCATGAGTCATCAAAACCTGGATGTGTTGTCGGGGTCCAAGCCCAAAACCAATCCAGTAGGCCATGATGTACTTCGTGATGAAGTCTTTGGGCAACTGGTGGAACTGGGAATGGAAGGGAATCTCATGGCAATCAAGAATCTAAGCAACTAGCTACAGGGCATTCGACTGAATCTCCCAGGATGTTTGGGTATTTGGCCAAGAACTCCCAGCCGAGTGCTGGCCTTATGAAAACCAAAGTCACCCCCCGTTCAGTGGTTGCTTAAAGGGAAACAACCAACCAGTCCTGACTCAGAGAAAACCCCCAGAAACCGAAATTCCAAATAATGACCTCTGTGGTGCGGCATGAACTTCAATTGGGGACGTGGACATCAGAATTTCTGTCCACTTGGGTATGTGGGTATGGGTCAAAATTAAACCACCAGGATATGGACCGCAGGTTTGAGTCCTTGTTTCCATTTACCAGGGTTCCATTTTGGGTACATATTTTTGACCCACAGCCATGTGTCACTCTTACAATCCCATAAACTGTGGTCGCCCCTCAAACCCACCAAAAGGAAACGGGTTTCCCTTCACATGCACGCAGAGGGGTCTGTCTCAAAATAAGGGACCACTAGGGTAGTGACCCACCAAGTCGCATAGTGATGCTTGTGGTAGTCCCGCTTGGTGACCGGCTGACAGTCCGTAGCGCTATGATACCCCGCCTTCGCCTCGAAAAAAAACACGGTTGCGAGTCAACCGGCAGAATACGCAGAAAAAAAGAAAAACAAAACATAGTGAGGTCTCATATTTCGTGTACGCGGAATCCGCGTTGGTTTGGACCAAAACACAAAGAAGCACGCCATTTGTATTGGGGGGCTTCCGAATTTCGACACGTAGCCATATGAGCCGTGGTCAAAAGTCCGTGTTTTTCACGCAAAGAACATGGGAAAATTGGGGCCCATGACTTTTTCAATAAGGAATTTGTGAGCCCCCCCTATGTGCCAGCTTTTCCATGCCAAGTTCGAGCGTGCTTCAGACCTGGTCTCCTTAGGAACTTTTGTCCAAACTACAGCATCGCCCTCTATCTGGAGATCACGAGGCCCCTCTCGGTTAACATTCGGAAGCCATGGCTGTACGTT
>CAUJNA010003760.1:1221107-1223607 GCA_963377175.1 Effrenium voratum | reverse complement strand
GGAATCGAATCGCCCCGACCCAAACCATGCGCCTGTCAGCAAAAAAAGAAAGCCACCATTGACGAGTCCGGTCCCCCCTTGTCTTGGCCCACAAAAACGGGCGGTACACAAACGACTTCATGTTTCCTAACTCTGTTCCATACTTCGTCTACCCTAAAATATAAGATAAGGAAAAAGCTTCGGAGAAGACACCCGCTTTGGTCTCGAAGGGCCCCAAGCAAAGAAAAACATCACCAACGGGTAGCGTCCCCTTTTGATGTCAGGGTGCAGCTCGTCGTTGGTGAAGTTCCAGGTTTTTTGAATGTCCTCACGGCGGAGAGTCTGTGCCTCCAAATGGTTAACTCATTTCCTCAGATTGGCCCCACGAATTTGTTGACGGATCTAAGCAGAACCCGTCCTAGGGCTTTTCCGGCTGTTGACCCTAAAGCCGGATTCCTGCAACAAAACTCCCCGGGATCAACGCCTTCCCGAAAAGTAGGGCTGGGCTAGTTTCATCTCTGTATCCCCATTTTTATTTCATGCAAGAAGAAAACCGCATGAGCTTCATGCGTTTAGAAAGATCCACTTGCTTTGAGTAGGTTTTTGGCACTCTTGTCCTTTCACCGGTCCCAAAGCAACAGCGTTTTTTTTCAGACCCCAACTTCCAGGGGGTCAGCGCTAAACGCCTGTGGACCAAGTGACCAAAAAAAACCGAGCCGGAGACCATGCAACTGGGCTGCTGGTCGGATCCCCTGCGAACAGGGACTCACTGGTGGGTTACATGGAAATCCAACCACGAAAAAAAGGGGGAAAAACGGGGGGAAAAAAACCAAAACCTGTTGTTGTGGGTTTCATGGAAACGGGAATGGCTGGGAGCCAAGTTCAGGGGAACCGCTGAGTACTCCGGCATCCAAAGTCAACACTACTCCTTGGTTTCATCGGATGACTTTCATTTCGAAGCGAAGCCGAGGTAACCCTTCGTGATAGCTATGCACTGCAACCAGGTCCTCCAGTGGAGAGGTTAGAATAAGGGTACCCTGTTTTCTGTAGTCTGTTTTAGCAGGGGAACCCTCCCCCAAAAAAAGGGTAAAAGGGCACTACTGGGGACCTAGGCAATATTTCGACTAAAAGTAGCTTCCTTCACTCTGGAAACTACCCAACGACGTGATATGGGTGTGTGTGCTTTAGGTTGGACCCCAAGAATGAGTGGTTCTCCTTTTGGTCTCCAGTCAAAACTGACCAACCCTCGTTTCGTCCGCGAAAGTGAGAAGCCAAAGTTAGAGAGTTCTTTCAATAGACTGGGGGAAATGGTGGGAAATGGACCGCATCTTTTCGCTCCCCGCCCGTGAAGAATTGAGTCTGAAGGATTCCCAAGGCCGCTTAGCGAGGCTAGTGCCTGGCATTGAAGATATATGGGGATGAGTTTAAGTAGGGACCCTTTGGTGGACATCAAATTCGGTGGGTTTTTATGTCCACCAACCACTTTTTAAGGAGCATCCCTGTTAAAAATCATAGCCATAGATAGGCCTATATGACTTTTATAGCCATGTTGATACCAAGCTTTAATCCATGTCGAGAAATTGAGAAACAGGCAAGCAGTCCCTTGGAATGGGAGACCAAAACGAGAGCGATCGAGTAGGTAGTTGTTGAAAGTGCCGAGAGCAGCCAAGGGGATCACAGCACTAAGTTTGTTGTTGGTCGATTTTAAAGGGAAACGCAATCAAACAACAGAGAACAGGAAGCACGCCACGTGTCTGGGAAAGCTGAGCCCTACCTCGTTTCCCGTGATCCGAAGCTCTTTCAGGGAAGCAACACACGGGAACTTGAAGCGGTCCCCCCAAAAAAGAAAAGTTGAAAAGCGTGGATCACATTTTTCTGGCGGTCCGGCTAAGACCGAATTGCAGGTGTCCTGGACGACGGCTGTAATCCATGGAGAACAGACAGAAACCAACAAAAACTGCGCCAAAAAAGGATTTGGACCCCCAACGCGGAGTTCGGCTTTCCCTTTGGCAAAGTGTAATCTCAAACAACAGAGACCCAAAGGACCAAAAGGACACTGACATTGAAACCAAAAATGGCCCAAAGGGACTCCACAAATGAGCTTCGTTCTCCCGAACTGGCAGTGTCCTGGCAAATCTTCTCGCTCACGGCCATCCAGTGTTGGGGCTCCTGCGGTGGGACAAATCCACTCACAAGGGGCTTCTGGAAATGCTAGACCACTTTTTGGATGGTAAAGGGATGCCAGGAAGTAACAAGATGTGTTTAGGAGTGCTCAATTTTGGGAAACACCATATTTAGGAGTGCTCGGTTTGCAGAAACTCCGTGAACACCCATAAGCCTGCTCCAGGGTGGCATCCCCAACAGCAAGCCCCAGAACCCTTCCGGAACCGAAAACGCCCACAGCCGCTCTACACTATGTGAGTAACTTCCTGCTCGTGTCAACCTCGGCTTGTGTGTGTGTGTGTAAATATGTATATATACATACACGTGTAGGTATGCATGTATGTGTGTGTGTGCAGTT
>CAUJNA010003760.1:1141107-1218607 GCA_963377175.1 Effrenium voratum | reverse complement strand
CTTCATCCAGGCAGGATCCACCCCTTGGCCCTGCAGTTGCCCCAAGGAGTAGCCGTACAAGTCGTCGTAGATGTAGTGCGGGCAGTCCATGTGGGTGGTCAGCACCTGGAGTGGCAACCAAACCGGCAGCAGCAGCCGAACCACTGCTCCTCTGCTTCGTGCGAACCTGCTTTTGGGTTGCCCCAAAGTTCAACGGACGGCCAAACAGCATGCTGGGGCTTGGAAAGAGCGAGCCCCCCGCCGCACTCTCATTCGTGCCACCAGCATGCGGGAAAACAAACACCGCAAAAGGGAAATGCGTGTGGGGCGATGAAGAATCGACATGTCTACTTCTTCTGGCTCCAGGCATCCATTGCAAACAAACTAAGCAAAGCGAACTAGGTTCCGTGTGTTTTTCCAGTGTGCGCCCATGAGAAACCGTGTTTTGGAGCCCCAAGGCCTGAAGCAAAGGCAGAGGACCTCTCAGGCCGGGGATGCTCAGACTGTGCTTTTTGGAGGTACCTTTTTGGGGTGGTTTTACTAAGAGAAATCAACAAAGGAAGCCACAACTTTAATGGGGCCCAAAAAAAGCCACACCCCTTTGGAGAAGGGACTGTTTCCAGCAGAAATACAGAGTTGGACTCATGCAACCCCACTCGCTACTCCTCTCGCGACCTCGCTGTGCGGTCTTCGTTCCATCGGCGCAAGGTCTGTTGGCTTGGAAACCAAACCCCCTACCCTTGTGGCTTGCTCGGCATGAGAGGCTCGGAGCAAAGAAATGCCGTCAACAACCAGTGGTCCAGTGAACCGAAGAGAGAACAAGAGTTGGCATATTGGGGGGGGGGGGTCGATTCCAGCTTTAGAAACCCCAGCAACGAACAGGGAAGCGGCGGCTTTGGGAATGATGTGCTCTTCTTCCTTGTTTTTCCAGGGGGGGGGAAGAGCGCTGGGAATTGTTCGTGTCTTTTTGGAAAAACGCAGCCCACCAAATGAAATTGGTTCTCCGACACCCAAACAAGCTAAGACTTGAAGATGGGATATGGCCACCCAAAAATTGTGGCGAAATCCCGCAAGTTGGTAGATTCAGGGTTCCGAGCAGCGACACGCCCACCGAAACTCGCGCGAGTTTCGCGCGCGCGCCTCACCCTCAAAGTGGAGGCTGCGCGGTGGGCCGTTGCCTCACACTCGGCCGCTCGGCCGAAACCTTTCAGCCTCCCTTGCCTAAGCGGCCTGAAAAAAAATGAGAAACATCTGTCCAGTGACAGATGTCCGTTAAAACCAACAGGGGAAGATGTATATATTCTCAAGCAAGCAGCCTCCGCTTGGTGGTTTGGATTGGTGGTGGCTAGGCACGGCTTCCCTTTTGCCCCCAAGAACCGGGGCGCTTTGCCAACCACTTGCTCCACGGGTTGAAACCAGGGTCTCTGTGGATGCCCTTCTTTTGGCACTGGGAAAAACAACCCCGAATTGACTGTATTTGTTGTTACGTGTTGCGTTTGATTGCGGTTGAGCATGGTTCAATTTTGGTTTGGGGATTATTGAGGGTGTAGAGCATCGAGAATCCTACCAGCCAAACTGTAAGATGAGCTGTCGACTGACATGATAATTATTTCGCGAGTAACACCTTCGTGCCAACTGTGGGACCAAACCGAATCCTTTTGCAGGACTGGGCTCCTTCCTCCTCACATCAAGGAAGCCTGAAGCTGAAAGCTAGAGATTCTGCCTACGCACAATCGGTGACATCCTCGGAAACACCTAGGTGGCTTGAACCGGCTCGCGGCCTGCGTGTCCACAGGGCCCAGTTCTAAAAACACGGGCAACATAATGTGGCTGAACAAACTCCACTTCGCACCACCTGCAGATTTGTACATATATATATATATATATATGTATGTATATATGTATATATATATATATATTATGTTGACACCCAAAACAAATTTATATATATATATATATATATATATACACCTATTTCTGAAAACGAACATAGGTGGATAAACCACCAATTCTAACTGGCTAGTCTGGCAGGCTAAAGGGAAACCACCCCAGTTCCTGACTTTAACAAACTAACCTGACCCTAGTTGTGGGTGCGTCTTTTCTCAGGGAATCCCTTTTGGCGGTGTTCAAAACAGAAATCCAAGGAAACAGTGAAATACTTCGATGCTCCGGTTAGCCGCTTCGGTTATAACCCACAAATAACCGGATTAACGTCACAGGCTACCAACAACTTATTAACTTGGCCGAACAAACCCACGTACTGCGCGAGTCAGGGTCCCCCGCCCCCTCCCCGTCCCCACCCCCGCGGCTTGTTCGGCAAAGCGCTGAGCCCGGGGTAGTCGGAGCACCTCAGCCCCAGCACCCCCAACCTGGAGCTCTGCACGAAGTCAGGATTCTCCGCCGCCACCGGAACGACCCAGAAGCCGGTCATGTTGAAGTAGCCTCGGCTTCAGCGTAGTTTCCAGTTGAAAGAACCAGAGGGTCAAATCCCCAGTTCCCACCAACCCAAGCCACAAATCAGTTCCCCTTCCCTTTGCTTGCTTTCTTGCTGTTCTTCGTCTTTCTCTGGTGTTTGCTTGGTGGGGTTGGCCAGGTGGGTGGGGTCGGTGGGGTGGGCGGGCGCAAGCTTTTGCAGTCTTCTACAATAATACTAGGAGGCTTGACTGACGAATAATCAAAAGGGTTTCGTGCAAAGTACGCGCATTTGTTTTGCCCCCAGTGATAGAAAGCGGGTCAGCGTGGGGACTGGGTTTTTGAAAATGTTTTCGATGAGGTGCGGAAATGCATTCGCGAAGCTGCCTTTATATGTCATCGGTCCTAGCTACCTTCTCCATGAAAAAATGACCGCAGACGTGCGCAAGAAATAATGACCAGAGAAAGGATGCTTGTGGACAACATTACCTACCAAACGTCAGAGCACAGTTGCATCCAGACCAAGACAAAAGCTCTTAACATAATATCCCAGACACTCAGCGAAGAGGAGAAGGCGCTGAAGTAGCCCACAGTGAAGCCCAACTAGTTGTGCGCAACAAGACCTCAGGAAAACTCTTGGGCGTGGCAGTGTTCATCTTATTGCCGTAATCCAACACGAAGTTGGGTCCATATGTTCGGCGGCACGAGTACGCAGTACAGCAAGTGGTCTGAAGTGCGATGCTGCATCAGCGTCCTGCATCACTTTCCAGGTGAGTGTGAAAGACGTTCTTGGAGTGAGAGCTCCTACCTGCCCGCGCCACCTTGAAGATGTCGGCTTGAGTTGATGTGGGTCAGGAAGGACAAGGCGTCTAGTGACGACAACAAAGCCCTCATTGCGCTGCACTTGCGGAGGAATTCGAGTTAGCAAGGGTGTCGTGTGAGCCGTGACTTACGCACCAACGCGCCTGTTGCGCAAACAAAGGTGCTGAAAGAGGAGTTTTGCGCCTGTGCGCGCGCGTCGCGCGGCGGCTTAGTCTGCCTGTTCATGCCGGCGCCGTCATTGCCGATGCTGTCTCGCCCAAGCCAAGCTCTTCGGGCCTTAGGGCCGCTCGCCCTAAGAGCGGCAAGCTGGATGGCGAGCTCGGCAAGCTACCGAAAACTTGAGTTTTGCGTGCGTGGTGCGGACTGCGGGCCTTAAGGCCGCGAGCCGAATCGCGAGATTGGAGTGGTCCTAAGGCCCGCAAGAAGTCGACTTTGGTGAGACAGCTCGGGCAGTTTTTAAAAGACTGGGAGTTTCGGGCCTAGGCCTACATTTAGCTGGGTGTCGAGCAGGTCCCAGGATTACACAAGCAGGAAGGTGAAGAGCATTGGCCGGCAACGACTGCCTCGAATGCAAAGCATTCTGTTCAGCGCGGAAACTAAGGCCTGCAATGTCGTTCGAAGTTTGTTCTCACGCGACGGCGCCAATTGGAGCGTGAGCCACGAGGACTTGCGATGGGAAAGGCTTAGCGCATGTTTGGCATATTTCACCCCCTCCCCCCCCTCCCGAACCTCTCGAACCTCCCGTGCCAGAAGACCAGGGAAGTTGAGCCCCAAAAATACAGCTTACAAAATTGTGACCCCCTCCAAATCAGTTATGCAGGGGTGGTGATTACGCGCACGCAAAACGGGCGCGAAACGCGAAACTCATGCTTTCCTGTGTGGCGCCTGCTAATATTTCTGAGCGAGCCGGGAATTTGCCAACGAAAAAAGGTGATGTTTGACTCTCACCGAAAAGGGAATCAAGGGGGCCCTGAGAAAGGACAAGAGCCAGCCCTTTTGTGACCGACAGGGAACTCCAGGAACGGGAGACACAAGGTCCTGCTCTCGCATAAATCCCAGGTCCAGGCATGGGCATGAAGACGGCAACACCATTCTTTCTCGTCCGAACATTGTCGAGGGTTTAGGGTTCCGGGTTTAGGGTTCGTTGGCTTAGGGTTCGTTGGTTTAGGGTTTTAGGGTTTAGGGTTCGTTGGCTTCGCTGAAAACACACGCTGCTTGGTTGAAACCACCCTCTTTTGCGGATTATTCCCCCGATTCGGGATGGACCAGGTAGCAGTAGCCGTCCATGCCCGGGTGCTCCGCCATCACCTGCGGCAGGGTTTCTCGTGATTCAGTCCTTGGGTTGCTGTTGACCCTGCAAAAAATTTCACTTTTTGGGGTTTAGTGGAAAACCCCTTGATTTCCCAAGAAGGCAAAGTCTAAAGATCCAACCCAACAGCAGCTAAGAGTCTGCACATGAACCCAAATTCCGGATGTCTTGGTTCTTCTCTCTGGGGGGGACGGGGGGGGGTCCTTGAAAATCAGCAAACAACTGCCTCCTGAAAAAATCGACATGGAGCCCAAAGGGCGAATTCACGCGTGTTGGGGCGACAGAATCTTGGTTTGAAGGGACAACACCAGGATACTTGGGTGATCGGCCAAGCTGGTAAGTTGTTGGTGACCTAGTCCTTTTCACTTATAACCCTTATATAATGGGGTTGACCCTGTTATTCGTAACCCGAGTGTCGACCCCCACTTACTAACTTGGCAACCAGCGTATCCCCGAACAAAGCTCCTCAATCGTGGTTGTGAAGCGATGATCTGAGTGTGCACATCCCAGTGGATCTCAGGCGCTTGCCAGTATAGCAGTTAACCAGGCATGTTGCTTTTGGCTTTCAAAAGTGGTTCCTTTGGTACTCTATGGTAAATGGATCCAGTCACCAAATAGCTCAAGCAACAGCATTGGTATGGGACTAACGGAGTCCCAAACAAACTTCAGGTGCAAAAAGGGTGCCATTGAAAATGGTACCGGAGCCGGGTGGTTCAAAAAAGGCCAACCCAGATTGGAAAACACGTCCAGGTTTGGGTGTCTTCATTTGGATGGTGGCTTGCAGGAACCCGCTAGGGCGGTGACTCCTCTGCATGGAGTCACTTTCCCACAACCCGAAGGGAGATTCCTCTATGGGTGCTTGGTGGCTTTCACGAACTGCAAGAGGCTACACCCATGGCAGGTTAGCACAAGTATCTCCACTTAGCGAGTCCGTTGACTGCAGTTGCTGTGGCCAAGCAAAATCCACGCCAGGCACCAGTTGGGATCTGGGATAAACAGTGGACAAAGTGGACAGTTGGTCTCCATCAGTCTTGCAAGTGAACCAACCACATCCAACCACAAAAACATGGGCAAACAGGCTTCTCCTATTCCCGTACTTGCAATATGTGGGCAGCCACCCGTATATGCAACCAGGTTGTTTCAAAAAAACAAACAAAAGCAAGACGAGCAAGGTGGCACACACTTCGAAAAAACAAAACCCGGCCCCATGAAATTCAACCTGGGACCCCGGCATCAAATTTTGGTAGCTCCACCACTCTTGAGGTGGTTCCCTATTCAAATTTTCATCGCCAGCAAGCAATAGAACAACCCAGGAAGCAAGAGTGCCAGGGGTGAACAGAAAAAAGAGGGGCAGCGCGACCGGAAGCATCGGATCATGGAGACGAGGTTGCAAATGAGTATGTGAATAAGGGGCCTAAACAAATGACCTGGAGATGTTTAGTCATGATCGTAGTGGCAAACTATTAGCAACTTCTTAGCGTTTTTTCCTGGTCGAGCCCCTGAACCGCCAAACATATGACATCATATATAGCCAAGGGGCTGACCAACCAGGGTTGATAAAACCAGCCAAGTGGTCATCCAAGTAGCGATTCTCTACATTACTCCCCGAACTGAGCTAAAAAAATCAATAAGAGGTATGCCACACCTTCGAAGAAGGAGATGGCGTGGCATGTCAGTGGATCCCAGTTGAAGGGTGAAGGGCCAAGCCTTCCCTTGGTCACCTCAGGTAAAGGAACTGGGAATACACAACCAAACAAGCACCCCCGATGGTAAACCAAACTTCCACCAATGGAAGCCACAAGGTTTCACAATGAAAGGATGAATAGCCTTCCAACAAATGCTTGTTGAGCACACCCAAAAAAAAAAAGCACGTCGTCCACTTTGCATCTTGAAAGACCCGTCAGGGTTACACACTATGAGGAACCCTTTTCCTCTAACCCTGGTTCCACTTTTTTTGCGGCTGCGGGTTGGGCGCGCTTTCGTGTTTCTTCGCGGGCACCGCTTGCTGGTTCAACATTGATCCGGGCATCGCCTCGGGGATGGGCCTGTAGCAGTCCTTGCCGTGGGTGTGGATGGGGCAGTTGTTGGAGCACACGAAATTGGCACCTCAGCAGCTCGACTCAGACCCTTCCATTTAGTTTATGAGCGCCCCCTGGGAGAAGAAATTGGCACCTCATGTCGACGCAGACCCTCGCATTGGCTTTTTTAAGCCCTCTAAAGGAGAGGAAGAGTGGCATATGTCCAGTAGTGATAGGTGCGCTCGAGAACCAATAGGGGAGCATTAAACAGAATAACATATTAAGCACGTGGATGTTCAATCCGGTTGAAAGGGTTTTAAGAAGCGGCTTGCGATCGCTGGTGCGAAAGAACAATGATGTGGGTACCATCCCAAAGGTATGGGGGCGGGGTATGGTTCTTCTGTTTGTTCGTGGCTGTGAGGTGGCTGCATACGCCACAAAGACTGTGAGACTCTGGGGGTCAGAAGCTTGATGGAAGGGGAAGCCCTGTTTGTCACCGGGGCACCGCGACACACAGTTCTGGTGGCACAACACCCCCCCTCCCCCCCGGCTTCTTGGGCATTCACCGCGAAAGTGCCAGAGTTTGGACTTTTCAGGTGGCGCCTCTCCAAAATTCAGCGCGTCGGATGAAAGAAATACCACTCCCTGCTGCCTGACGATGTTTTGTTGCGTGTCCAGAGAGGAAATGATGGAGAGCTGAACCAGAAGCCGTGGGGGAAAAGGGCAAAGAAACGAAATTGAAGTCCTGTCGTAGCCACGTAGGGCAATATGCAAGACAACGAGTCACGACTGCAAGTCGAGAAGGGGGGGTTCAACCACCGGCAAAAGACTGAACCACGCAAATGGCCACAAGTGACACATCTGTGGGCATGAATTTGAGCTGGGGACCCTTTGAGTTCTCATAATTTTTAGGTGGGGATTTATGTCCACCCACCAAGTGGGGTGGTATTCCCCAACAAAATCCATAGCCGCATGTCACACACAAAAAGGAAATTAAAGAAGCACCAAGTAAGGGACCTTCGGCACGGACGAGCTTGCTTTAACAGTTTCAGTATTGTCTGATGTGATCCCAGCCAATTTGGTAGGGCTAGCTACCAGTCAAACCCTTCCATCAGAACCGCCAGAGTTGGAGAGCAAAGTCATTGGACCCTTTTGGAGTGCACATGGTTGGATGATAAGAAAAGCCCCCATCTTTGAGGGCGTAACCAATGGAAAAAAACACATTGTCATTCAACAAAATAAATCTCTTAGCCATAAGGAAAGCTTCGGGAAGTGAAGGTAAGGGACAGTCCCAGTGTAATCGGCAAGGTGTTGTTGTGTGTGTTTTTTTTCTCCGCTCTTTTGGTAAAGGTTCGTCCTGACACCTTTCGGCGGGTTTTGGCGCTGGCTTCCCTGTAGTGGAAAATGCCCGCATTTCTCTGACACCATCTAGTAGATTCTCATAAATCCATTTGCGCAAACTAATCTAGTGCTTCCAGCTACCACAAAAGTACCTCTAGCTTCTACATGACTGAATAATTTGCATAGCCTACTATAGTGGCATGCTAACTGCAAGCGCCGGGTACAACTCATTCACCGGACAACATATGGAACCCCTGAAGCCTTTCAGGGCCTGCATCATGTCGCTCGCTGAGGCCTCCTCGCTACCATGCCCACCGGACATACTGATGGACAAGATCCATTTCGTCTCACCTAAGACGGTGTGAAATGATTCGATTCCCCGGTAAATACCAACGAACACTGGTGTCAACCATGGTTTCTTAGGGGCGAAATGGATTTCGCAACCATCCACAGTATGGGGCTCCTACGAAAGGACCCTTCACTGGCGAGGTCGCAAAGTCTGCCCGGGAGTTCCTGAACCGAAGCGAGCCAAGGCGCCTTCATAACAGGTGTCCTGGCGGGTCTCGAGCGAGAAGCAAATATCACCAAAAAGGCCAGGTGCCGTTATTTTACCCCAACTACAAGAAATATTCGTATAGGGGGCCTTAGAAAAGATTTGGGAAACCCGGGTGAGGCACCTGAGCATGCATGCATGTATGTATGTATCGTTGAACTTTCACTGGCATGTCATTGGACATTAGTTGGAATTTCCTTGGAGACGCCCTTTCCTTCCAACAAAATTCCAGTGAAAAGTCCAATTCGGCCCTCCAGGCCAGAAATTTCCAATTCCACTTTGCGAATTTTACTTTTGAAGGGGAACCTAGCTCTGGCCTTTTTCCCACCAAGGACCAATTCCATTGACATTCCAGTGGCACTCCAGTTCTTCTCCAGTGCTCTCCAGTGCTTTTCCAATGAAATTCCTCCAAGGCAAATACCTGGAATTTCACCAAATCATTCCAAAGAGGCCCCATCTGAAGTAGCCCATGCACCTTTAAGAACTATAGCCACTTGGGTGTGTCTCTTTTTGCGGCTACCGCTTTCTGTTGGTAAGGGGGCCCAACCTGAAAGGCAACCATTTCCCTGTAAGGAATTAGGGCAGATGTCTGGTTTAAGGATTCGAATAAGGCCAAACGTATTTGTTCTATTCGTCTTATTTCCGTTTGCTCCAGAATAGGTGTTTCTATTTTCCCTCTGTTGGTTTTAAAGAGAATCTATCACTTTCTTGCTCCAGTGGACTTCAGCAAATGCACGCTTAGAAAGCTAGAAGTCAAGACGTGTTGGTCTCTGCTCGAGTGGCGTCTTCGAGGCTGCTGGTTGGTCTGATGGAGGTTGGGCATGAATTTTAACTGGGGAATATTGCTGGAAATTACAGCTCGGGAGGGATTTATGCCCACCACTCTTCAAGGGGTTCCCTGTTAAAGTTCATAGCCATGAATCTCAGGGCGAATCTCAGTAGATAACACGAAGCCAAGTTTAAGTCTATGCAACTAGCCGTATTCATTAACTATATTGAATATTGAATCCCTTCGTTTTCAATTACGAACTCAAAAGTCAACTTTGCATTTGGATGCCAGCATTCCCCGAAGCGATTCAAACCGATTTGGCTAGGTCAGGGCTCCTTTCCCCTTCCCCTTCCCGTTTGGGCGCTCAAGTAGGCATGATTAGACTTCGGCCCAGTTATAGAATGTATAGTCCATTGGTTGCTTCCCTTTGAGTCACTGGTAAAACGTAAAATGTATCCTAAGTCTGACCCAGGATGCCGTCCTGGGTCAAGTGCCCGCAGTTCTGAAGATCCGCGCTCTTCAGCGTGGCTTTGCCCACTTGCAGCATCCGCATCTCCTCAGCGACTTAACCCATTCGGAGGGAGGTCAGAGAAAAATGCTGGACAGCCACGATCAAAGCCTCCCTGAGGTCCTCCAGTAGAGAGGTTAGAATAAGGGTACCCTTGTTTCTGTAGTCTGTTTTAGTAGGGGAACCCTCCCTAAAAAGTAAAAGGGCACTACTGGGGGACCTAGTTAAGTTACAGGGGGCCCTTCCCCGAAATGTCCCGCAGCGGCGGCCATTCCAAGGAGGGAAGTCTAATTTATATAAACATAGCCCACACGGCTGAGCGCCAGGATTTTGTGCCAGTTCTTGTTGGTTTCCGCTCCGGAGGGGAGAACCAGAACCTACCCAATTGCACAAACACCAAAGCTGTCAACTGTTGGGGGACAACCACATTTTGTTTGAAGCCGAAAGGTCAAACGGAACGCCGCGTCAGATCGTCAGGTTACCCCAAAGCTGTCAGCTGTTCAACAACAAACATCATGGCATGGCTTGGAAACCTGCTCAACTGGCTCGGGTATGTTGCTCGTTTCGAGAAAGATCATGTTCCTTCACCAAGACACAGCGCCCTCTGCGCACTCGTCCACATCCTCCGCGGAGACTCCGCGGCTCAGCACAGTGAGCCAGACCAGACAAGCAAAGCGAGCCATGGGTGAGATTTCCGGCCCTTGGAAGACTATGGCCACGGCAGGCATCGAAGTTCAAAGATCCCAAGCCATAGGAAACGGCTTGAAGGACGTCGTGCTTTTGTTGATTCCAGCTGCTGGTTGCTTATTTGTTTGTCTTTGGCGTTTCCGAGATTTTCGGTGAGCAACAAGCGTTTAGCACCGGATCTAAGGGCAAACCTGGGGTGACCGGGAGACACATGGGTATGGGTCAAAATTAAACCACCGGAGCAGCGCAGGTTTTACTCCATGTTTCCATTTACGACCCATTTTGGGGTTAGCAACTATTTTTGACCCACAGGCAAAGGTGCCAACTGTATCTGTAGGCAGATCCATGTGCTGACGGTTTGTCACACACCAACTTCGGGGCAACCTGCCCGAACCCTGGAACTCAGCTGGACCATACAAACTGGGCCGGTCCAACTGACCCATGCAACCAGTGGTAATGCGTCTTAAAGATAGGGATCCCCAAGAATGGTGACGACATTGTTTACCCTCTGGGATGATCACAATTCACAACGGTGCATTTGCGCGTGATTGCTCTTGGTGCAATATGGGGGTTGATCTATATTCCTGGCCCCCAAATGACCATGGGTAACTTTTCCATGTCCGATATGTCATCTTTTTTGGTTTGTTTTCCAACAAGCAGTCATCCCATGCAAAGGACCTCTGCATCAACCCACAGAATTGTATGGGTGTGTCTTTTCCTCCATTTGCTTAAGTCCGCTGGAAAAAAATGTTTCCAGTAGTGATAGATTCCTTTTAAAACCAACAGGGGGAAATAACAAGTATTGTTAGGCAAATGGAAGTTTAGGGAGGCTTGAGAAGCCCATGTGGGCCGTTCAGGAAAAAACAACCCCCAAGAAACCTCGCGATCGGAGCTCTGCTGACTTAAAGGGCTTGCTACGGGTTGGTTCAACTGAACATGTTTGCTTTGTTTTCCTGATTGGCACGGTTCTCAGGCGCTCGTTAGGGCGCAACACATGACTTATCCACTCAGGTGAAAAGAAACCTTACTTTGAATGGTAGGGGTTAGCGGAGAGTGCAATTCAGTTGCTTGACCCCCGTCCACCAATTGAGATTCAGCTCAAAAGGCACCAGTTCCACTTTCATCGTTGGAAGCAGCTTCCCTCTGATTAGTGGTTTGGATCGGTAGTTTGGAGGTTTGGGATGGTTTCCCAACCCGGCATATCCGGAAGTCCGGATGTCGGCAACCAAGTCTTTCGCGCAACGCAACGCGGTCCCAAGCAAGCGCACAACAAACGTTCAACGCACAAGACAAACATCACGTCTCGTTTGGTGCTTGGAAACCTCCCCTGACTTCTTTGCCAATTTTGTTTGGCATGCGGCCATCCCCACACAGTAGGAAAATAACAAAAAAAAGCAATAACTCGGCAAATGTGCCGCTTTTGCCGCCAAACCTATAAGAAGAGCTTGGATCCTTAAAATTTCGGCGAAGCGTGATCCCAGAAATCACCGGTGAAACTTTGTCAACCATGTCCACTCCCACCCGGGCTCCGAAAAAAGAACACACACACACACGGAAACAACAAAAGAAAACCAAGGATCTCGAGCATCCTAAGGTTTCGATGCTTAAAAAGAAAGAAAGAAGAAGCAACACACAAAGGAAAACACTTGTCCACTCCCGTCCGGGCTCCTTAAAAAGAAAAACAACAGATTTTGAGCATCCTCAGGCTTCGATCTGCCAAAAAAAAGTCGCCACACTCGCCGCCGCTCTCGGACCCTCCTTGCCGCAACCCGGCGCGCCAGGCCAGCGTCTGCTGCAAGCCTGGCGCCAGGTCGGGTCGGAAGGTTCGCTTTGACTCCTCCCATCGAGCTTGATGGCCACAAGGAATTCGAACCACATGTGCTAGTTTTATGGCCCGAAAAACCAGTGACTAATTAACCAAATTTGTGGTTTTCCCTAAAATGGCCTTCCCAAACAGTGATTGAAGTGCAGGAATTCAGGAATTTGTGTTTGTGTGTTTGTTTGTTTTTTTTTGGGGGGGTACCTTTTTTTGTTGAGTTGGATTCAAAAGGAACTGTTGTTCAAATCCCAACCACCAATCCAAAGCACGAATTCAGGGGTAGCTGAAGTTGACAGCGTGGTGAAAAGCGAGTCAGGACACAACAAACAAACGCTCATCCCCCTATTCGCATGGTTGCCAAGGCCCCCCCCCCAATAGGGCTCGGGGTACTTGACAACCTTGTATCCGGTCCCCTTCTGATTTCTTGTTATTGTTGTTACTATGTGTTAATGATTGTTATCATTGTTATTGTTATTACGACTATTCCTATTCCTATTACTATTACTAGTACTAGTACTATTGCCATTACTATAACTATTATCATGTTTATTATTATCATTATTCAAAGTATCTTTGTTACTATCATTATCATGATTTAAACAAAGTGTGGTTGCTACTGTCTGGGTCTCCCGTCCTGAGAAAGACAGAGCGTTTGGAGGTTCGCGGGGGCAATTCGGAAGCGCCACAGATCAGCCTTGTTTCTCTTCTGTGTACGCGTATACAGCTATTTGTATAGGAAAATAGATATAATGGGATGGAATGGGATGAAATAACAAAGGATGGGATGCATAGGATGGGAGGGCTGGGAAGGTAGGTTGATAGATGGACATCATATTTAGAAATCCGGTGGGCCGCCTGCATCCCAGATCTTCGCAATGATGCCCGTCGAAGAATTCATTCCAACTGCAAGTGTCTAGCCATGTCAGGCAGGTAGGGAACAAGGAACATCCCTCTACCCGGCTTATGTTGTAGGGCTACTCGTAATATTACGGCAATTGGTACGCGTCTTCCCGTCAGGGCAGCCCGGAGCCCGGAACTGCCGACACATGGTTGGCTTCCCTGTGGGCCGAAGAAAGGGAACCAACGCCAATCAAAAACACCCACCATTTTCCAACAAGTTCTGAAAAGGACGCCAAAATTCCAACAAGTTGGTCTGAAAAGGACGAGCCTCTCAAAATTCCTGTTGGCCTCGATCGGGTCAACCTCTACGACCCGCAACAAATCGAGCTGTGATTTGGAACGTGCGGGGCTTGGACTTCCATGCCATTCCTGGCTGTCGAATCGAGGCTGAGTCATCCGTGTGGAACTTGGAGTTTTTGACCAACTCCCGGAGGTTGTCATAGGCCACGTTGAATTGTGGCAGCTTGAAGCGACCAGAAACTTCATGCCTCAAACCAAGTTGGTTTCCACTTTCTTGGCCCGGAGCATTCAGTGAGCTCGTCAAGCAGCGCTGCGACGTGGCCATCTGCACACACAAAAACGTCGTATGTGCTGACTTTGTTCCGTACCAACTTGAGTCCTCCCCTGGTACCCCCTTCCCTCCCCCCCATCCGCAACAAGAAACAACTTCCCCCATGCCCAAACTCCCTTTAGGTACCGTTCAACAGGCAGTGCTCGTGACCCCAACGAAACCAAACGCCTTCGACCACTTCATTCTGCTGATCCCGCGACGCAGACCTCGGCGGAAAGGCGCCGAACGGGTACCCGCCCCACTCACATGGAAGTGGCTCAAAACATGCGACTTCCACTTGAGGAGCGGGTGAACGAAAGCTAGCAGTTGTTGCATGAGATGGGTCGGTGACAGAGTGGATTCATAGGTAGCTTGTGTACAACGAGGGGCCCGGCAAGATTCGTAGGATGCGACACGCAAACGCACATGGTGACCTTGAAAAATGAAAGCAACGAGAGGCGTCAGAAGCTGTCTTAAAGCACCTCTGGGTTCTGCATGCAGCGTGTGCAAAGATTCTTGCGAGGTGGTTTACCGAGAAGACTGAGGTCTCAAATGAACAAGCTGAATCGGTGGAACATGTAAAAGTTCGTAGCACCAAGTCCAAAACGGGCAAACCGAGACTGCTGAACACTGAGCCACTGCCGGGGGGGGGGGATGGACCAGGGAGGAATCGAGCCTGAGACCCGGGGGGGGGGGGGAGGGGGGGGGGGGGTCTAAATAATTGATGTTTTTCAATCTTTTCGGCTCAAATAATTGAAAAAATCAATCTTTCGGCATTTGAGCCCCTTACCTTGCTTACGCAAGGAGAAACTTCAGCTAGCTAAAGCTAGCTTTCGTGATAATGGCAGCTTTATGGAAACAAAGGCCAAAACCTGCGGTTTGCCACAGCTGTTTGATTTTGAGCCACACACGCGGAAAGAAGTCCATAGGCCCTTTTAAAAGACGACTTTCCTCTTCGGAAAGCGGCTGTGCGCACTTCCACGTTAGTTGGTTGGAGGGTACTCTAAACATAAGATTAGATTCAGGGGCATATTTGGTCTACCCCAAAAAACATAAAATAAACGCCACCCTTGAACCAGTCCCCCAGAAAAGGGCATGTTCAAAATCACCCCAACAACAAACACGGAGCATCGCGATCCCTCAAGGACTCCACCCCAAACGCCGGACCCTTCGAACATTTTTGGAGGGTCTGACCCGGAGCACCGAACGGCCGGGAAGCAGGCGGCAGCCTTTGTGTCGTCAACCCTAGCATTCCCAAAATTTCGTCCAGCCTAGTCAGCTAGTCTCCATCAGTGTTCTATGGATATCTGTTTGGCCACCTAATTCCCCCCCCCTATCGACAATTCAGGTGCTCTTCTAACCCAGAAAGTGGTGCAACCGGTGCAAGGGGTGCAGAAGCCCTTCCGCGAGTCAAGAAGTCGAATTCATCTTGGGCGGTTTGTCTATGGCACACATCTTAGATGACAGCACGCACACATATGGGTGTCTCTCCTGTTTGATGGGATATCCATTTTGGGGCGGTTTAAAGGAATACTCAAACGGCAAGCCACCGATTTGCTTTGGGGATTAGACGTATGGTCAACGCTCGACCCTGCACGGATGAAATATGTCCTCTCCACCATCACCTTCAAGGACAACGGTGGTTCAACACGTTGACCCATAGAAATCACCAAAAAAAACACAGTTTTTTCTTCTTAACCCCCCCCCCCACCAACCAAAAAAAAAAAAACGAAAACCGGAGTTGGCAAAAACACAATGAACACCAGTTGGTTTGCACCCCTTCCACGTCCGCGGCGAGAGCTTCTGGTAATCCAGATTCGCCAGCTCCATGGTCACACCAACCTCTGGGATCGAACTGAAATCCGCCGGTTGAGCGGTCGGTGCGCTGGGTTTCCTGGGTTCCCGATATGTCTGCTAGGTCCTCCAGTAGAGAGGTTAGAACAAGTTAGTGCCAACTTTTTCTGAAGTCTATTCTAGTTGGGGAACCCCCTCCAAAAAAGGGTCAACGGCACTACTGGAGGACCTTGTCTCTGTTTGAGCATTACCCCAGAACCCCTGGAAGTGACCATGAGAAATTACCTGGAACACGGCTCATATTCCGCCGTGAGTCAAAACAGGATTTCAGTAGCACAAGTCAAGAATAACACGTGTTGTCCGATGGGAAATCCCAATGAACCGAAGCCTTAAGTGATTTCCGTGCTTTTCACACGTCCACCCCAAGCAGGGTTGCTGTTTTCGTTGGTTTTTCCCAATGCAAACAAGGGTCTTGTTCCTCGTGAACTACTTTCAAACCGGCACGACGCACTGCTTTTTCCCAATCAAACACCGACTGCGTTCCTTGTCACAGCAGCGCGTCCAGGGCAAGCAAACGCCCGCTAGGGGTTCCACTGGTGAGCGGGTGTTCTTACAATCTGGCCGGCATGGGTACAGTGCTGAGCGGGTGCGCGTGAGCGGGTGTTCTTACCAGTTGGCTGGCATGGGTACAGTGCTGAGCGGGTGTTCTTACCATATGGCTGGCATGTGTGCAGTGCTGAGCGGGTGCGCGTGAGCCGGTGTTCTTACCATTTGGCTGGCATGTGTGCAGTGCTGAGCAAGTGCGCGTAAGCGGGTGTTCTTACCATTTGGCTGGCATGCGTGCAGTGCTGAGCGGGTGCGCGTGAGCGGGTGTTCTTACCATTTGGCTTTTTCATGGGTAGAGTACTGAGCGGGCGCGTGAGCGGGTGTTCTTACCATTTGGCTGGCATGCGTGCAGTGCTGAGCGGGTGCGCCTGAGCGGGTGTTCTTACCATCTGGCTGGCATGGGTACAGTGCTGAAGTATCAGTGTTTGCAGCTGCCCGAAGGGGTAAAAACACACGAAATTGCATTTTGATCCACGGCTCAATGTGAGCCGTGGACCAACTACCTCCGTGGTTGAAACATCATCCTTCCAGTGGGTCCACCCAATGGTCTTCCTATGTATTGGACCTTTTGATCAACCCCTACATGTCCGCGCTTGAGCATCACCAAAGGAAACTCAAAGAAATTGGCCCAAGTCATCGTTGAAACCACTCCACTCAGCGGAGTGCGACTCCAGACACTGTTTGGAAAGACCTGCACCATATCTAGCCAAAGCTTGGAGGAGACCCTAAACCAAACAACTGGAAAACCTGTTGGAACACCTGATTTCAGTGCCGAAGAGTCTTTCAAAAACCGGCGATGTGAAAATTGGGACTCTTGGCCTATGGATTTCAATTGTCCTTTTCCATCCTGCTTCTTCGGACGCACAGACACCCATTGAAATGATGAAGGAACCTGCAACGAACCGGTCCAAACTTTCTGCTTACCACTCAAATTTGGTCTTCGAAAGAGTTTAAAGTCCAGGAACTCAGGAAGCAAGCGTTTTAAACGGACTCCTTTCCCCAACCAAAAAAACAAGAAAACTCGCAGCCCTCTAGCGGACTCCTCCCCCCCCCAACAAAAAAAGTCGGAAAAAATGGCTTGGCAACCCACCGGACCCGCTGGAGGTCTCAACCGATCTTCCCCAAGCCATGGCCCGACTCCCGCGCCTCCGGCGCGAACTCCGCCGTGCCCTCGGCCGCCCTCAGCTCCGTCGACGTGGACGTCGAGGTGTCGGGGGCAAAAGCCACGCCTGGCATCGATGGCGCCCGGGATCAACACGTGGGAAGATTGGGGCAAGACCATCTATGTATATATATATATATACAGTGGTAAGACCATCTACTACAGTGGGAGGATTGGGTTTTCGGGCGGTGCTCACACCGTGGAACTTCGCAAGAAGGCGATCCCCATTGCTTTATCACTTGGGGGGGCGATCCCCAAGCACTTGACTCATTGGACCAGGAGGACAAGGTAGTGAAACCTTTTTGGTTGACGATTTTTTCTGTTGCCTGGTTGGTTTTGACCCAGAGGTTTAGAGGGATGCCAGAAGAGGTTTTCGCAGTCAGTTGATTGAGCAGAACCCTTGGCTGATTTTGATGGGATGCTCCATGAAGCTTTGGGGCAGTGCGCCTGTGATCCGGCAGGCTGACTAAATTGGGATCAACATGATGTGCCGTTTAAACATCACCCCACCTACAAGAAGAAACAATGGCTCAAGGTAGATATATAAAGCCGAGCAAGGTCGCAAACGCGAGCCGTCAAGTTGCTACCACCATGCTTTGACCCAAACGAGATGTGGGACAAGGGACAAGTGCCATGCTGTTGGAACAATCGTCCAGCCATTATTGAGAGTGTTCCTCAACTGTTATGGCCATCTGGCTGTGTCTCCAAACAAAGTTGGTACCCATTTAGAGTTGTTTCAAAGGGAAATCACCTCACAACCACCGAATTGCTTTGGGTTCGTTTGAAGGAAGACAAGCCCCATATGACAACCCGTGCCTAAGGCACCCGGAGTCTCAAAAGCCGCATCTCTCAAGCTGCTTTTCGTCAAACATTTGGATAGACCGCCCTTCTCGTCCTGCACGAACTAGCAACCGGCCAACAGTCATTTTGTCCATGGTTGTGGACAATAACAATCCATTTCCGTGCTACATAAGTGGGCCGGCCGCATGACTAATTCATCATGTCAAAGAAGTTTCCCTTGGTATCATACAAGGTGACCTTAAAACCATAAAACCAAAGGCTTTATGATTGAGTGCGAATTTGAAGAATCATGAAACTAAGTTAAGTCAGCTGATGTGATGAGTTTTGCAAAAGAATGGAGCTTTGTGTGATGAATTAGCCTCTAATACCTCCCAGACGCATGGCTTTTGTCGGTAGCTCCCTCGACTCACTCGGGAAAACCCTGCGCACCTGGCACCACGCGGGGCGCCGGAGCCACCTCGGGCAAGAGATGCGAAATGTCATTTCTATAAGCCCGCCAAACTGGTATGTCTTAACAGGACCCCCGCCCCCAAAAAACAACAACCACGGTGGGTTTCCCAACTTTAGGACAACCCCAAGAAGCTACCCAAAGAGAAAGAAGAAAGGCGGTTGCCAACTCCTTGTTGTAGCATGTGGTCTCTAAATGGGAGCAAGCCCCACTAGAGTGTTGTTGGTTTGAGCCTTTGGTCGTGGATCTTGGCTTCCACATCACCATCATCATCATCCCCCCGCCCACAAAAAAAGCAGAAGACACAACCCTGACACGGAGCGAGGTCCTGGAGGGCGAGGAGAGTCACCAACGGTCGCGAACACGGCGGAGAGAGCCCAGTGCCCAGCGGCGACACGAGCGAAGTAGCCAACGACTGCAAAGACACCCCCCCAAAGACAAGCTAGCTAGCACGGACATCCCCCAAAGTTATCCCCAAGGACATGGCTGTGGGTCAAAAATAGGTATTATACCCCAAATGGAACCCGCTCTGGTGGGTTGATTTTGACCCTTACCCACATTTTTCTGAGGCATTCCGCCAAGACGCCTTCCAAAAACATCCCCAACGTCATCTCTAAAGACATCACCCAAGACAACAGAGACATCCACCAAAGACAGCCCCAAGACAGCTCCCCGAGACACCTCCCAAAAACGTTCCCAAAGTCATCCCCCCGAAATGATACCCCAGCGCAGAAACTCCCAATGTCGCCCCAAAGGAATTACCCAAACAACAAAAAAACACCTGCAAAGACCCCCCTATACGCCTCAAAAGATACCCCCTAAAACCGTTCCTCCGCGCAAAGTCATCCCAAAAACCATCACACAAGCCCCATTGGCCATCAAACGAAAACGCGCGAATGGCTTCAGCCAAAAGCAAGGAGGTCGGCGGTTCAAAAGCGGGAAAGAACGAGGGCCAAGAAAAAGGCGGAGAGAAATGCAACAACTCTTAGCCAACCTTTTGACATCCACGCAATGGGTGTGGTACCTGGATGTCGTTTGTTGAGGAACACCATTCTCGCAAGGGTGCCCATTGTTTGCCCCTGAACATTCGGCGGGCATCACCCCAGCCCACGAATCCGTTTTTCCGGCGCGAATCTTAAGCCGGGTTACGCATTGTTTTATAAAGCCTTACAAAAAGAGCCCTACGTTTCCAGGTTCATTCACTGCCAAGGGGCTAGGGTTGCACCAACTCTTGGTTGACACGTATTTAGACCGGTACTGTTTAAGCAACCTGCTTAGGATTTCCCGTGAAAGGGCCCAAATCCCAAGACTTCCATGGGAGAAAGGGGACGAATGTGGGAGTTGAGTTTAAGGCTTCAAAACTTCGTTGCTGTTGACCCCTCTGCAAGAATCAAAACTTCGTTGCTGTTGACCCCTCTGCAAAAATCAAAACTTCGTTGCTGTTGACCCCTCTGCAAAAATCAAAACTTCGTTGCTGTTGACCCCTCTGCAAGAATCAAAACTTCGTTGCTGTTGACCCCTCTGCAAAAATCAAAACTTCGTTGCTGTTGACCCCTCTGCAAAAATCAAAACTTCGTTGCTGTTGACCCCTCTGCAAAAATCAAAACTTCGTTGCTGTTGACCCCTCTGCAAAAATCAAAACTTCGTTGCTGTTGACCCCTCTGCAAAAATCAAAACTTCGTTGCTGTTGACCCCTCTGCAAAAATCAAAACTTCGTTGCTGTTGACCCCTCTGCAAAAATCAAAACTTCGTTGCTGTTGACCCCTCTGCAAAAATCAAAAACTTCGTTGCTGTTGACCCCTCTGCAAAAATCAAAACTTCGTTGCTGTTGACCCCTCTGCAAAAATCAAAACTTCGTTGCTGTTGACCCCTCTGCAAAAATCAAAACTTCGTTGCTGTTGACCCCTCTGCAAAAATCAAAACTTCGTTGCTGTTGACCCCTCTGCAAAAATCAAAACTTCGTTGCTGTTGACCCCTCTGCAAAAATCAAAACTTCGTTGCTGTTGACCCCTCTGCAAAAATCAAAACTTCGTTGCTGTTGACCCCTCTGCAAAAATCAAAACTTCGTTGCTGTTGACCCCTCTGCAAAAATCAAAACTTCGTTGCTGTTGACCTCTGCAAAATCAAAACTTCGTTGCTCTGAACCCCTCTGCAAAAATCAAAACTTCGTTGCTGTTGACCCCTCTGCAAAAATCAAAACTTCGTTGCTGTTGACCCCTCAAAAATCAAAACTTCGTTGCTGTTGACCCCGTTGCTGTTGCAAAAATCAAAACTTGTTGCTGTTGACCCCTCTGCAAAAATCAAAACTTCGTTGCTGTTGACCCCTCTGCAAAAATCAAACTTCGTTGCTGTTGACCCCTCTGCAAAAATCAAAACTTCGTTGCTGTTGACCCCTCTGCAAAAATCAAAACTTCGTTGCTGTTGACCCCTCTGCAAAAATCAAAACTTCGTTGCTGTTGACCCCTCTGCAAAAATCAAAACTTCGTTGCTGTTGACCCCTCTGCAAAAATCAAAACTTCGTTGCTGTTGACCCCTCTGCAAAAAGTTGAACTGTTTGTGGGTTTGGTGGGAAAAAAACCCTTCATTTCCCAAAAAGTTAAAGTCTAAGGATCCAACCCAGCAGTCAAGAAAAAGTCAAGGACGCCCCCGTCCGATTTTCGATCTCCTGGGTCCCAGACGGCCGCGGAAGTGAAGGTGGTCGAAGTGAGCGTGGTGGATGTGAAGGTCCTACCGGATCTCCGGACTCCGGCGTGGGAGCTCGGGGGGGGGGGGGATTTTGGGGGGTGCGGTGACCGCGCAAGAGGGCGAGAGGCACATCCCCAAATGAAGCAATTACTGCGCAAACTCACTTGCTTGGGTCAACCCTACAGTTAAGGGTCTTCAGAATGGATCTGTCGTGTGGAATCCCTCGTGGTCCCTCCAGAGCGCGTGCCAACATGCATCTGCAAATACATGTTGGCGCCTTTCCACGTGGTTTGGGCCAAACATAGTCAGATCCCGCGATACCGCTACCCTTTCACTTTCCGTACAGAACCACCTGTTGGCTAAACCGAGTGCTCTTCCATTTCCCCGAGCAAGCAACCACCAGATCACTTGTGGACATCGAAAAGATTCCCAAAGACCCCGGGGTGGAAAAACCAAAGTGAAAGAATGGTGCCATCTACTTTGACCCAACTTTGGAGGACTCAGACACAGGAAACGCGGGGATGTGGCATCCGGACTTGGGCAGGCTCCCTTTGCCCAGTCTCGGCCTCGTAGGTGGAGGGGTTGGTAAAGTTTGGGTGGTCACCTGCGGCAGAAAACTGGTGGACGGGCGGGTGGATCAGTCGACTGATGCTTCCCATGTTTTTGTTCACAGGTTCTCGTTGAACACTTACGCGTATGCTCTAGATACGCGTGTTGTTTGGTCTTCTCTTTGTGGTGGTTGTCTTAGAACCAAGAGCTTCCTCCCTTGGGATCCAAAAGGGATGCTGGCGGAAGTTGGACTGTACAAATCGAAGTCCGATTTCCGCCAGAATTCAAAGAGTATTTGCACTTTGACCATCACCCAGGTGTCTCTCGCTTCAACCGCTTTGAGCTGTGCAAACTGGGGGGGATTGGCCAATCCTTGGAAAAAAATGTCAAGGCGACCCCGTACATGACCCAAACCAAGGTGAGCCACCTGGCCATGGGTCAAAACCCCGTACCCCCGGTAAACATCCCAATCCCCGCTAAAATAGACTAAAATGGGTGGTGCACCTACCCCAAAATGGTACCATTGGTTTTGACCCACAGCCACCTCTGCTTCCATGAGCTACCAGATGAAGCTCGAAAAACTCACCTCTGGGAACAAAGCCCCTCATGGATGAAACCCCCTCTGGGTTTCATACCCGTATAGTTTCTCATTCGCAAAGCGTTTTCTTCCAAAGGATCCGACCAGCCATGTACCTTTACAACGAACCAAAATCGGCGTATACCAAAAATCCCCCTGGGCCAAGTACGGCCTCGGGGATGAGATCCTTTTGGCGGGCTCCTTTTGGGATCCCCGCTAACTGGTCAGCAAGTTGACGCGATAGGCCCCCCCCCATTGGCGGTTGGGCCTGGGCTCTTCTGCCAAAACAAAAGGTGAGTCACAATCAAAACCCGGTATTAAAATGGTCTACCCAGAACCATGTAAAGAATTCAGAAGCTATTTATGGTTAGGAGTATCCGTTACCAACCTTCATCTACCTGGGTGTTGAGCAAGTGGCTCAGGTGCTGAGTCAACTCATCAAGGGAAGCCCAGGCCCATGCCTTCTGTCCGGATTTGTACGGAATCCAAAAGCCCCCTGGCATCTGCCCTCTCTCAAATCCGTTGCCTCTCCAAGCCTCAGGACTGTCCTGAATGCTCGGCTTTGCACATAGTGAGCAACTCCCTGAGACCCGAAAGTGAGGCCTCTGGGATTGCATGAAACTAGAATCCCCTGAAAACATGTGGCTCCGCCCTAAAAGGGCACCGATTCACCAACTCCACCCCTTTACAAACACGAAAACAAAAGGTTCACCTCTTCAAACCATGACTCAAAACGGCAGCCACAAGTGGTTTCCCAAAGGCTCAAAGGTTGGTGTTGAACTGAGCCAAAAAGGGCTACACACATGGGTGTGGCTCAAAATTAAACAGGAGGGGAAACCGCAGGTTTTGGTACCCATGTTTCCACTTGCCAGGGTTCCATTTTGGCCGGTTTTTGGAGCCACAGCCACATCTACCCCCCCGAGGTCGACTCCCCTCCCGCCGTGGTCGTGGTGATGGTGGTGCTGCTCAAAGTGGTGGAAGTGTCCGTCCTGAAATTCGGAAGCTTCCTCTAGGGGCACCTTCCTTTTCCATTCTTTCCAGGGATCCGAATCTTTTCAGGAAACCAGCAAAAACCCAACAGAAACAGATCCGGTTTTTGAGAAAAGAACGATGGTTGAAAAGAATGGCGAATCAACCCCTAGATTTCCCCGTGCTCCGCACGACCTGTATTGGCTTTCAAAAGGATACCCTTGTTCATAGGCGTCCTTTTCGGGGAAATAGATGGGTTTCCCTGGTAGATGATTCAACCACCAGGTAAAAAATTTTCGACCAAACCGACCAAAAGGGACACCTATGCCCTTGTTGGTGTGGGCATTAAATGGAAACCAAGGGGAACAGCACCATTTGTGAGGCTCTCTCGCTATAGCAAACTGCCCAAACCAAAATCTCGAGCTGGGAATCGCCAACAGCCACCTTCACACCATCTGGGCAAGTCCGGAAAATCTTCAGTTGGCAAGACAAAAAGAAGGAAGCCCCTAAGAGGGGCTTCTACCGTTAAATACCTGTGGCAATGTCACGGTACTGTGGATGGTTGCGAAATCCAAACCTGGGATGCCGATTCCCCTGTAACTACCAACCAGCAATGGTTTCCCGTGGCTCCAAAGTGGTGCAGGATTCTGTCCATCCACAGTGTCAAATTACTCAAAAATCCCAAGTCCAGGCCCAGCAGGATCCGATTGGAGCCCCAATCGGAAAAAAAAAAGGCTGGGTGATCCAATTGACCGGGACCAAAAATCTGGGGACCATCCTGACATACACCTTTTTTCCGGCCAAGAATCCACCCTTTCGACCCCACCGAAAGGAGCTGAAGCTTCAAAAGCTCGAGCCCGAACGGCGGATGCCAGCACCGTCAGAAAAAAAAAAAAAAAACATGGGAAAGCCTCTTCGAGAACGGTCTCAAAACCCCAAATCCGGTGGAACCCATGCGGGTATGGTTCAAAATGAAGCCACCAGCAAACCGCGGGTAGCCATTGCTTCCATTTTGAGTACCTACACTGTGAGTCAGTTCAGGGTAAGATTTGACATCCAGGGGTCCATTTTGGGTATCCATTTTTGACCCACGCCCAAATGGCGTCCTTGTGGGTGCTAGGGTGACCGAAGTCAACGTGACCGAGGTCCACGTGACCGAGGTCCACGTGACCGAGGTCCAGGTGGCCGAGGTAGCCTGAGGCAAGGCTAAGGTCAAGGGGAACGCCAGGATTCCACTGGATTGTTGGTTAACATGGAACCACAATTGTTGGCGTTGTACCATTCCTTTGTTGCTGTTGACCCCCCTGCAAAAAGTGTTTAACTTCTTGGGGGTTTAGTGGAAAACCCAACGTGATGTCCCAAAAAGTTGAAGTCTAAAGATCCAACCCAATAGCAGTAAAGTAAAGGCGAACTGTATAAGTAAGGAGTAACCATGGCTAGTTGTATATGAACCCATGGCTAATTGAAAAAATAAAGCTAATAGGTAATTGTATTTTATCTTAAGGCTCCATGGCCATTTTGCACTACTTGTTTTAATGATGAAGCCTTAACCAGTGGCTAGGCAGCCAATACACTAAGTGGTCATAGCCAAACAACTATACGCACTGTTGTTCTAAAATCAGAATTGTTTGTTGGTTTTAAAGGACCCACTCCCATTCCAAATGCTTAGGCACGAACATTGGGGTTCCGGCAAAACTGCGACTTCCCTACCCCAGACAAGGATACGTATATGGGAAACGAAAAACGGGTTGCTCCGAATCACGCTCCAAAGAGCCCCTGTGAGGGGTCGAGCGCTGTTTTTCCTGAAAACACGCGGACCCAATACCCGCCCCGCTTGACCGATTCCAGCTGACTTCGACGACCCAAAGAATCGGCTCCCTCGGTTTCAAGGAGAAAGGAAACCGTGGCCCATGGGAGTCGAGTCCTCCTACAAAAAACATGGTGTCTTTTTCTTAGGGGACCCCCGAAAATGATGGGTTCCGGTTGGTTTTCCCAAGCTATCCATGGGTTCTTGCTGGTTTTCCTAGGCCGCCCATGAGTTGCTCTTGGTTTTCCTAGGCAATCCATGGGTCTGGTCTCTCTTGGTTTTCCCAGGCAATCCATGGGTCCCTCTTGGTTTTCCCACACAATCCATGGGTTCCTTTTAATCTTCCTTTGCAATCCATGGGTTCCTTTAAAAGGGTTTTCCTGTCAACCCACTGCGAAAACGGGCACTTCCGGACCTCCAACAACTCGCCGGGCTCTCCCCGCAGCTCATTTTTTTCCACTTCAGCGCCCGGCGGAGGTGGAGGACGCGGTGGAGCTGGTCGCTGTCCTGGGGGAATGTTGGAACGGGAGCCCTTCCCCAAAATACACTTCCATTTGGTGAAGACCCCTGGAACAAATAAAAATATGTCCAGTGATAGATTCCCTTCAAAACCAACCGGGGAAAAAAAAAGAAGCAAATGGAAGCAAAGAGTTGTGGATCTCCATGGGAGAAAAGGCGGTCATCCTTTTTTTGGTTGCTTGAGTTAGCGGAACCTTTTCCCCAAAAAGGTTGAAGGGCGGAATCCAACTGGGCAACTGGGAGAATGTCCTTGCTTTCCCCCGCTGGGCGGGCGCGCTTGGGCAACCCAAGCCGAGAGGTGACATCCTGGTAACCCAACTGCACGGCAAATATGCTTTGCTCCTTGGGCAAGCCATTGAAATTTCACGGGGGGTGCACGTGTTTTTAAGGATTTCGGACTGCAACCCTCTTGAACAGGCGGTGGTTGAAACAACATTCTGCAAACCCTACCAAAAATCCAAAACTGGAAATATGAACTGGAATCCCCAAGTAAAGGAACCACATCTTGGTGAGCTCGTGCTAGCCCCATCGGTGAGCTCGCCAGAAAAAAATCGAAGAATATGTGCAACCCACCCAGCCGAAGTGGGTTTGTCTTGAAATCAGGGACCCAAAAATGCGGGTGTCCCCTTGATTTTCCCGGTTTCCCTGTAAAGCAACTCCAAAATGTGCAAAAAGGTCAGCCCAGTTGTTTGGCTTTGGGGGTTTGGACCTTCGGGGTGCCTTCCCGCGTCAAAACGAACTGGGGTTCAACCACCCACCTCCCCCCAATCCAAGCCACCAATGAAGATGTTGATTGGCTTTTCTTAGTTGTTGATTGTTTTCTCGAGCGCCATCTTACCAATGAAGGACCCGAAAACGAGGTCCCTCCAAAAGACGCAGGCCCCGCCGTGTCCATTTCCAAGGCCCCGCTCTTTCCCCGCTCTTTCCCTGCTCGCCCCGCCGTGTAGCTGGCAGCACTGCGGTGGCTGTGATGGATGTCACCTCGAGCTGATAGGAGGGGCTCTGTAGGAGCCCCCAAAATGAGCTGGTGCCTAGAATTTTGCTGGGCTTTTTCATGCATCCTGAAACTTGCTGGGATGTTTAGTGTTGCTTGCTTTTTGAACTTCGAGCAAGTTGGTGTCTCCCTTACAAATCATCCAAACAATTGTTCTTTGCCTTCAAAACCATGCAACACGATGGCGTGTCCCTTTCAAAACTATTGAAAAACATCCACAAAGCTGTTGGTTGTCTTTAGACACATCCAGCGGCTATTGCTTCCCTTCGAAACCACCCAGAAAGTTGCAACTGAGAAGCATCCGACAAGTTGTTCGTTCAACCCATTCAAACAAAGGGTGGGTTTGCCGATTTCGCTATCACCTGTTTAAACTCAATCCAGCAGGCCGTGTGCGCGCCAACTCTACACAAATTACGAAATTTGACTAGCCTGAACCAAGGACCTTCATAGCGCCATTCTCAGATGCCCAGTGGCCATGGGAAAAAAAGGGCATCCTTTTTTGGTTGAGTTTTAATTAAACAGAACCCTTACCAAAAAAAGGAAAAAGGGCACCGCTGGGCAACTGGGCACTTGGGCGTGCCCCTCCCTTTGGGGTGTCTTGGGCTTGGCCCAGATGGCAGGCACATGGGCGCTTCCCCCCGCGAAACGTTTTTCTCATGCCGGGCTGCAGTTGCCGTGGTCGTCCTGGTCGTCCTCGCCAAGACCAAACCCTCAACCCAGCTGCCCAGTGAGCCGAAACCCCTAGTGGGGGAAGCCATTGCTAGAGTCATGAGAAACCTGCCCCAAACAAAAGGAGACGGCGCTGAACAACTGGGCTCATGGGGCTGTTTGCAAATGTGTTGAAAGAGCCAAACATGAAGAGAACAAGCCGCCAAATCGGGGCCCGGCTTCCCAAAGGGTAACAACTCAAGCAAAAAAAAGAGGGGGTGCTGGGGTGCTCGGCCAAGTTAGTAAGTTGTTGGTAACTTAGGTTGTAAGTTATCACTGATTCACCCACTTGTAAGTCCCTATAAGGGTAATATAAGCCTTCTTTGTGGGTAAACAAATGGGAACACGTACTAACTTGGCAACGAACATGCAAGTGCCTTTTGTTGTTGGAGATCACCCACACGCCTCAGTGTTCAGCCCGGGGAGCTATGGATTCAGGAGAAAACAAGACCCATTTGATCAACCCGCCGGTTCATCCTGGGTCGACAGGCGGTCTCAAGGAGTGAAATTGGGAGCCGGGCTCAGAACGTGGGAAGGTGCTCGCGATTTTGGACACCGACCAATTTGGAGATGTCCAAAGCTTGGGTACTTTTGGTGAAAGGAAAACTTCAACTTGAGTGGCCAAAAAGGTCGAAACCTGTTGAGATGTGTGAAAACCAGAAACTCCGGAACTGAGGACAGGGACCGATTTTCAGGATTTCCACATCTTAAGATAGTGCTTCCAGTTGCCACTGTTCTACTATCAGGTAGGTCAACAGGGTGTCTTACCCCTAGGATGACAAAATGCCTCTGACGCAAAGGCCCGTCTTTGGGAAATCGTAGCCTGCTGCGTGGAGCCGCGAGATTCCCGGCCAGGGTCTATGGCAACATAGGGGGAGGGAACCACAAAAGTAGTGGTTTTCCTGTTGGAGCCACATACACATACACACAAAGGCTGGTTTAGCTTGTTGTTGCTGCGTTTGATCGGGAGAAAAGGAAGATTCTCAAGGGTCCGTCCACATTGCGCCGTAAGAGTCAATTGGTGGAACCTGGGCCCGAGCTAGTTTCCGCCCCAATTGGTAAATCTACTCGCGTGACCCCACAAAAAACTTGCTGGGCGTTTCTCAAAATGTTGCATCGTTTCGGGTATCTGCTGGAAAAAGCAACGTCCTGGCGGCGCCGGTCCCTAGTCTTGACGGACAGCCGCACTTCGAGGTCCGAATTTTTGGTCCAAAACGCAATTCGGGATCGACTCCGGCGCGCCTGAAGCCGAGGTGTGCAGCCCCGAGCCTGGCGAAAAGAGACGTGAAATTGGCCTCACGTTGACCTGGACACAGGTGATCAGCCGTTGGAACCTGGACGCGAATACAGGGAAAACCAAAAGGTCGCTTGGCTGGGTGAGACGTTCCGAGCCATGGGCAAAACGCGTGGAGCCGTTTTAGTTGTCGGGAAACAAGGCCTTGGAGGTCGATGGAAAGTCCCAAGGTTGGGGGTCACAAAAACCCAGCACAAGCCCGTTCTGCTCTGGAAATTGCAGCTGGGAACATTTCAGCCAACGCTGGACCAGTCATGTTGTCATTTTGAGTGAACTGTACAAATTTAGGTTATTTCAAAGGAACGACAAGGTGTGACGAGGTTCGCATTCCTGGCCAGATGCCGGTGGTCAACCACTCCCGACAGAAATTGGGTATGGGCTTGCCTTGTGTTGCGAGTAGTTTGCTTGGTTGTGTTTAACGGGATGCCTTTAGATTTTGCAAAGAATATCCCTCAAGAAAGAGAGAGAAAGAGAATGAGGAGAAAGACAAAGAAAACACAGACACTGACAGAGACAAATCCGCCCACAACAGGCTGCGCTTTGGGCGCAAGAAATGTTGCTTGACACCAGATTTTTCTCCGGTTGGGGGGGGGGGGGGCAGCGCTGAGCGGGCGCGCTTGAGCGGGTTTGCTTGTGGCAGGCCTGGACACAGTGCTGAGCGGGCGTGCTTGCGCGGGCATGCGCCACCTGGTAATTCCGTGGACGGTTGCGCAAAAACCTTGCGGCATCCACAGCATCGCTTCTGCGTCCTTGGGATCAGCGCAGGATGCGGAGCTGCAAGGCGGATGAAGAAGAAACTTGGGCGCGATCCTTCGATAGCTTTGGCCACGTCTCCGCCATCGCTAGCTTCACCTGCCCAAGCAGCAAGGCAGCTTAGGGGAGCTTCCGCGGCAGTTTTAAAAAACATGGGGAGGGGCACATTGCAAACGAAGGGGAAGTAGCATTGGCAAATGTGGAAAACAGGGGGGAGGAGCAGTGGAAGCCATGGAGGAAAACATTGGAATCCATGGGGAAAAATTGGGGGAAGCCATTGGAGCGTTGGAAGGGCCGAACAATCGAATTCATTGGAAAAGCATGGGAGACCAATTGGCACGAACCGAAGGCCACAAACCAATGCAGGAAGCCAGAAAACCACTGACCAACCGACCGACCAACGAACACCCTGCCACAACCGGCGAAATGTAGCGCATGTGTGTGTGTGGCATTCGCAGCAGCTAGGCTCAAGGTGAAAATCTGCGGCGGAGGCAGAGATTTGCACACGTGGAAATCCACCTCGAGCGCACACATCATGCTTCAGCAAATTCAGACTAACGGCATCGCCCATGGAGTTGGTGCCAAGCAATCCTCCACCGTGGAATCTGTGGGCAAACGCAAGCATCTGGTCCTTCCATCCGGCATCTTCACAAAAACATGACAAATGGTCTGAAATGAACCAGCCAGCAGTTACCCGGATCTTGTGGCTCGGACGGAGTTGAACCTTTGGATTTGGTTGCAGGTGACGCGGATGGATTTTATTCCTTCTCAGGAATGGGATGGATCTTTCCCACATCTCCATTCGACAAGGCAAGTTGATGTGCTTCTGGGTTCGCGCCAGGGCTTCTCGGTGGTGGTGGTGTCATTTGCAGATGCCTTGCAGGTCTTTCTTTGCAGTATAGGCCTTGGTTGTCACATTAGAGTGGACTCGCTGCCAGGAGACGGAGTCATGGATTTGGTACAGCCGTGTTTTCAGGTTGTTCCGCAACAAGGCGTCGACGTGGTTTCTTCACCCACGCGGGCGGTCATTGGCTCAGAGGTGCTTCCGGCGACGGTGCCTTGAACCAAGCCATGGCCGAGCTTCACAGGGAAGAAGGGACAAGGAAGAGCGGATGACGCAAGAGATGAAGAACAAGGCAAAGACGAAGGACGATCCGAGACTGCGGGCCGAGGAAAATCGTAGTGGAACACATGGGGAAACCATTGGGGGAATGGTGAAGCCATGGAGAAACCATTGGGAGATACGGAGAGGAACATTTAGAAAATAAGGAAAAACGTGGGGGGAAACAGTGGACGCCATGGGGAAAACATTGGGAAATTGGAAAACATGAGGAACGCTGGAAACTTTGAGAAAAGATTGGAATATAGGAAAACATGGGGACAATGGAAACCATAGGGGAAAACATTGGGAAATTGGAGAACATGGGGAACATTGTGCACTATGGGAAAACATTGAGAAAAAAGGAAACATGTGGAACATTGGAAGGCATGCAGAAAGCAGGCCTGTAACGTCGGCGTTCTGAGCGGGAGGCGTTAAAGTAAAGAGAAGGAGAAAGAGAAAGAGACACACACACATACAAAAAAATAGAAAGAAAAAGAGGCGAAGGAAGAGGCAGAGAGCGAGACAGACAGAACGAGAACGAGAACCTCAAAAAGGAGAAAAACAAAGCAAGAGAAGGGAAAAGAGAAAGAGGAAGAACATGAGAAAGAGAAAAACAGAGAGAGAGAGAGGGGGAGAGAGAAAGAAGGGGAAAGGAATCGTGTGCAGATCTGATTTTGTTGAAGCTTCCGGCCCGGCTTTCCCTCTCCCCCCCGAAGAAATGGCTCCGGTGTTCCTCTTAATTTCCTTTTATCCCAAAAAAGGGGGTCCCAACTTCAAAAAACATCCATCTGCTTAATTCAGCCCCTGGAAAACAACACATATGTCCAGCGGTGAAATCGACTCCCTTGAAAACCAACCGGGGACAATGAACATCTTCATTTCAGCAAGTCATCTAATTAGTGACGCGCATCCTACCTACTATCTAGCAAAACCACAGCCAAGGGAACGGGCTTGGAAGAGGCTGAATATCACCAGACTGACGCCAAGTGCTGCCAAAGCCGCTCCGCATGCGCCGAAGCCCTCGCCGGGCTCGGCGGCCTGTGCAAAGAAAACGGCGGCCACCGGCGTCTTGTTTCGGCGAAAGTGTCGCGAAAGGGCGGGGCTCACTTCAGCCCTTGGATGTGGGTCTGATTGAATTGTGCTTGACTTGTGTTTGAAGTTGCAATTGAACTGTGTTTGGGCGTTGCTTTGGTCTTGCCTCAGTTTTTACTTTGGGTTGCGCTTGCGTGTTGCCTTGAGCCGCGCTTGTGTCTTGCTTGTGCGTTGCATGTGTTTTGTTTCTGACTTGCACCGTTTGGCTTGAGCCGTCAGCCGTCCTAAGGTCTGAAGTGCTGCCAGAGCACTGTGGATACGCCGTCGTCGAGGGGGCGGCAACTGGCTTTGGCCTCAAACAGGCCCAAGGGACCCCTGGAATTTGGAAGAGGGCACCCGCTGTTTGGATTGTGTACTTGTGTCTGTACTAGTTCACCAACCTGTGTTATTTCTTAATCAAGGGAACTTCAAGTGTGCGCTTGCGAGAGCAACAGGCCCGAAATGTGTCTCTTGGAACACCAAAAGGAACTTGCTTGATTTGACAACCCTCTGACGAACCAAAAAGCCAAAACACGTCGTCTGAAGGCTTATGTGTTTTACCCAAGCGACTGATTTGTATGTCAAGACCTGCCAAGAACGGAAGCCATACACAGGCTCGCCATCAGCCGCCTCTGAAAATGAACAAAGAACCAAAGCCCAGCTCAAACCACCGCCAGGCTGGCAAGATCAGACACCGCCAAAGCACAAAAGCAAAGAAGGGAACAAACCAGTTCTCCCAGTCCGAGTGCCAGCAGGATTGAGATTGCCAACTTCAGAAACTGGAGCCCTTGTGAAAGAAGAACCTCTTCACTTCAAAGGGTTTCTCACGAGTTTCAGGCTGTATCACCGCGATTCTTTTTAAATGCAAAAGGACCTCACCACAGCCCTGAGCAGCAAGCCGCACAGACTTTGAGAGGTCTCAAGAAGGGGCGCCCGCAGCAACAGACTCTCCTTTGAGACCCTACAGAAGCTGGTGATCTCTGAACAAAAAAATACTTGCCTCCCAACAGACTGGCACGTTGCTAAGGGCATCCTGTTTAGAGGCTTGCAGGAAGCATTCCATATCCCATTCTTGAGACACAATCATTGGGGGACTCCAAACATGAGCGTTTTCCGTTGGCGCCCCTTCAAAACAGTGTCTCAACAAGAATTCCCCAAGAACCACCCCCGCGCCCCCCAATTGGCACTTCCTGAGTGGATTGACCAACTAAAATCGAACGAGTTTCTTTACCACCGCAATGGTCCTCCAAAAAGCAGCTATTAAAGTCAGGTAACTCGAGAGGTGAGGCTTGGCAATAAGGTTGTGCAGGTATGTCTTTGGTCAACCCTCCCCATGGTTGCCTGCAACAAGACCATGCAGGTTTGGGCACTAAAACGGGAGCCTATATTTGGGCACCCGAAAAACGGGCTCCAAGATTCCTCCGATCTCCCACCCCCCCGGCGTTCTCGGATGACCCAGTTCCTAAGCAGCTAATTGCCCTACGTGAGTAAGGCCCCGAAGTAGGGTTTATCCCCAGTTAAAGCACGAATCTAGCCTGGGGTTACTAACCATGCACGTACTACCCTCTTGGCCACGGTACCATGAAACCCAGCAGAAAAGTTACCAATCAAAAAGGCGGGAAGCTTCTCCCATCAAACTGTTCCCATTTGGTGGTTGACAACATCAAACCTCTTTAGTGGGTTTCTCCAATGTTCATCCCATGTTCATCGGACCATTTGATCAAGCCCCATGTGAGTCAAAAGTCAAAACCCGGTATTAAAATGGTCTACCCAGAAACAAGGAGACTCAAATGCGGATATCCGCATCTAATTATGGCAAGGGGAGTGTCCCTTCCTAACCTTCATCAATCCCCGAATCAGTTTTCAGGATGTGGCTATGAGTGTTGCTGTTTCATAGTGTCATCACTCATGTTCTCCTCACTCAACTGACTGTCAAACACCTCTGTGAGGGTACCGACGCAGGGCTGTTGAACCCGCGGCTCATATGATCTACGCGACCCGCGCGGAACACGTGAACTGGGCTCCGGCGCCCCCGCAGCCACTGCGGCTCCGGCTTCGTGGTGGAGTCCGGCACAAAGGCGGGCAGGACGTGCCTGTGGAGTCGGGTGTACGGCCAACGGTGCCCTGTGGCGATGCAGACACGTGTACAAGCGTGTGTGTGTGTGTGTATATATATATATCTATATAGATACTACAGACAGTGCTTTATTGCATACCACATTCTGGGTGTGGATCATGGGGGGGGGTTGACCATAGAATATATATAATATATATGTATACACGGTAAATTCCCGTAGATTTAACATACATGATATACATGAGCAAGGGGTAAAAGTTGAAAGGACATCGGGCGGCTTCAAATACGATTCTCGTTCTCGGAGGGGCCCTATATCGCTCTGCAGTGTTTGCGCAAATCGTCAGTGTGCTGAGAAACGCAGTTCAATACGAACGAGCTACTCCAACTGCTGAAAAGTCGCAACTGTTCAGTACGATAGTACACAAAGTGCAATTTGCATTCTCCAAGTTTGGAGGGGCATGGACATGTGGTCGCAAAACGGTTTCGGTGCATTAAAGTGGGAATAGAGCGGGGACCTCCCAAAAAGACACACACCATTTGCCTAATTGAAGGGTTGGCGTCGGGTTCTCGTTTTATATAGGAAGACCTCGGCAACACAGTCATGGGTTCATGCAAACCATGCAACCTGCCAAGAATCAAAACGGGCCATGGTCTGCATAAGAACTAAATGTCCATCAAGCATCCGCATAGAGCTATATACATGTCTCAGGCAGGGACTATCTTGACTCAAAACGCTAGGCTCATCAATGAACACAAGCTCAGGTACACCATCCTACGAGTCGTGCATGTGTGTGTGTGATTTTTGTTTGCCATCGCTTACACGTTTCCACGTTACGGGTATCACTGGGCGTTATCTGGTCATTGGAAGCCTCCATTCTGCTGCTCGCTAGTCCGCAAACCGCTTTTTGCTCGTTCCCCGTCCCCCAAAACCTGCCGGTGTTCGTTTTTCGTAGGTCCCTATACATTGGTTTCTCTTGGTTGACGTTGAAAGGGGAGCAAAAAAAGATTTTGGCAGTTAAGTACAATAAGCAAAATGTAAAATGTCTCCCAACAACAACCATGTTCTCATGGCTTTCTCGTATCAAGCCCTGCAGCACGAAGCGGAAGGCGGAAGGCATCCCATTTCGAGACTACCTGCTCACACGAGAAAGAAGCAATAGATGTCTTTGTATGAGTTTTCCTCAACTCCAGGTTTTCCTCAAAAAATGACTTTCTATACCAAAACACCTGTAACACATGCATGTTTAAGCAGGAAAACCTTGGTATTGGAGGGGGGTCCCACAATATATATATATATATATATACTAGTGGTCCGTCTCAGAATAGGGGAACTTCTACGCTTGCGGAGGGCGTCTCGCTAAATTTCCAGGTTGAAGAGAACAGCGTCGCCGGGTGGATTATAGAAAGAGATTGAATGTGTGTGTTGCTACTTTGTTCTTAAGGAAAGGTTGGTTCGGTGCACAGGACCAAGATGTGTGAAACTGTTTGAACATTCTCATCTCTGCTTCTGGATCATTAACCCCAGTGTATCAATCCTGGGTTTTAGTGGGGAACCGTCACTTCTCGAGGGGACGCCCCCTATTAATAGCACGGGTTCTAGTTGGATCCGTGGTCAACATTCGTCCTCGCACATCCTCCCAGGAGGGGCTAAACCCAAAGCTGGGAGGGTGCACCCCAAAACTCACCGCACCCAGGCCATGATGGAAAGACCCTCTCCGGGCATAGTCAGCTTCCCTCTACTTGGTGGTTTGTAGCGGAATCGACCGTGCTTTGGGTGGTCTCAAATTGACCCACAAGAACGGGTTCAAATCCCCAAACCACCAATCCAAGCCACCAACTAACGGTTTCCTGACAACGGGGCAGGGAAGACCATCTTCTAGAGACCTCGAAACTCCATGGTGCTTTTCGGAGTGTAATTTGGGAGACTCTGCATAAACATCACATGGAGACTATGTCGACCAATCACTTGGTACTGGTGTTCCTCAAAGTTTATGGGTGTGTGTCTTTGCGACTACGTTTTTTGTGCCGGCTGCTTAGAAGGAAATCAACAGGAGAGCCCCCCCCCCACCCCAGTTTTGGGGCCACCCTATCTTTGACACATTCCCACAGTAGACTAAACTGGGGCTACATTGATCAGGGCGTGTCCATTGCTGGCATGGCACCGCATTGGGTCGACGTCGTAGGGCAACGTTGTCACCGACGTGGGGGCGGCAACTGGCTTTGGCCTGAGCTGGGGGCTGAATTCTGCTATACCTATCGACCAGTTGGCATAGGCGTCCTTTTCGGGGAAATAGATGGCCCTGGTAGATGATTCAACCACCAAGTAAACCAGGGCCATCTATTCTTCGACCAAAGCAACCAAAAAGGACACCTATGCCAGTTGGGTGTATCAAAACTGGAGCTATGGTTGAGATAACCCAGGGGCCCCTCAACAGTCGGGGCCCCCCAAAGGATCCTCCAGCATGTCCTGCTCCTCTTGGATCTGTAAGAGACAACCCAAGAAAGGAACCATGAAGCTTCATGGGGGAGTCAACATACTTTGTTCGGTTTGGTATCCCTGGAGACAGACACAACCCACGCCCCCACAGTTTAGTGAGGACCACTCCGACTAAAAGTACAAAGGGCATTGTCTGAAGTCTTGGAGGCGATGTTGCCAAGGGCTCAAAAGGACGACCTGAACCACCCCCAGGTTCTAAGTCCCAAAAAAGATCGGAAAAGTCAAACTGGGCTTTTCACAATGGAGCACATCCGGTTTTTCCAGGATCCCTATTGGAAAACCACATTTCAGCGACCCTTTCGTAACCCTGGGTTCTTGGATCCTGCGGATTGCCTTGGAACAGACCAGAGATGCAAAAGCATCTAAAACCAACTAAACCGAACACTCTCTGAAGCGCATGATGTCCTTGAAAAAGTCGAATGTCAACAGTCAACACTCATGCCAGCCCTCAGAGGGGTTTCAACATGTTGCCTTTTAACGAAGGCCCAGCTTCACCCCTGCTGCCACCTATCCTTGCTGTTCGATCCCAATGGAACAACACTCGGATACCACTTCGTTCACAAGTTGCGTATAGGCCCAATGCTGGAATTCAGTTATCCCCATTAAAATTAATACAACCACCATGGTTAAGGACTGTTGTCATCTAAACTTGGTCAACCATTCTCTTAATGGGGATTGAACCCCAGGGTTCATGTACTACATAAATGAGTACATGAACGGACACTATAACCAGGCCATTTGGTTTTGGATGGTCCATCGACTTTGCAGGTCGGGTGTCGCTCGTTGGTCCCCTCTCGGTCTATTCTGGAAGTCTTGTCAGCTGCGATGCAGTGTTTGAGGTTGTTCATTCATATTGATGTAAACTGTTCGTGGGGGTCATCTCCTAATCATCCAGTTTGCTCTTCAACTACGGGACTCATTTGGGTAGATAACGACTGGTTCGCGATTTGGGTCCCCATCAAGGCTTCATCCTTTGGGGTAATTTCTTACATGTGCCACGAAGCGAAAGTAGATTCGATGGCGCACGTCTATCATTTGGATTTGATCATTCCCTATACTTGCCGGCAGAAAGCATGTTGCAGCGCAAGAACTGTCAAAGTATGCTAACCAAATGGAAAACAGCCCTCTTAGTTTGGTCATATTCAGGCTCGGAGCCACCCCGCGAAGTTGGTCTCATTCGGAACCCCGAATCAGTTTTGAGGATGTGGCTCATATGAGTTTTGCTGTTTCATAGTGTCATCACTCATGTTCTCCTCACTCAACTGACTGTCAAACACCTCTGTGAGGGTACCGACGCAGGGCTATTGAACCCGCGGCTCATATGATCTACGCGACCCGCGCGGAACACGTGAACTGGGCTCCGGCGCCCCCGCAGCCACTGCGGCTCCGGCTTCGTGGTGGAGTCCGGCACAAAGGCGGGCAGGACGTGCCTGTGGAGTCGGGTGTACGGCCAACGGTGCCCTGTGGCGATGCAGACACGTGTACAAGCGTGTGTGTGTGTGTATATATATATATATACTACAGACAGTGCTTTATTGCATACCACATTCTGGGTGTGGATCATGGGGGGGTTGACCATAGAATATATATATATATGTATACACGGTAAATTCCCGTAGATTTAACATACATTGACATACATGGTATACATGAGCAAGGGGGAAAAGTTGAAAGGACATCGGGCGGCTTCAAATACGATTCTCGTTCTCGGAGGGGCCCTATATCGCTCTGCAGTGTTTGCCCAAATCGTCAGTGTGCTGAGAAACGCAGTTCAATACGAACGAGCTACTCCAACTGCTGAAAAGTCGCAACTGTTCAGTACGATAGTACACAAAGTGCAATTTGCATTCTCCAAGTTTGGAGGGGCATGGACATGTGGTCGCAAAACGGTTTCGGTGCGTTAAAGTGGGAATAGAACGGGGACCTCCCAAAAAACACAATTGAAGGGTTCGCGTCGTGTTATCGTTTTATATAGGAAGACCTCGGCAACACAGTCATGGGTTCATGCAAACCATGCAACCTGCCAAGAATCAAAACGGGCCATGGTCTGCATAAGAACTAAATGTCCATCAAGCATCCGCATAGAGCTATATATACATGTCTCAGGCAGAGACTATCTTGACTCAAAACGCTAGTCTCATCAATGAACACAAGCTCAGGTACACCATCCTACGAGTCGTGCATGTGTGTGTGTGATTTTTGTTTGCCATCGCTTACACGTTTCCACGTTACGGGTATCACTGGGCGTTATCTGGTCATTGGAAGCCTCCATTCTGCTGCTCGCTAGTCCGCAAACCGCTTTTTGCTCGTTCCCCGTCCCCCAAAACCTGCCGGTGTTCGTTTTTCGTAGGTCCCTATACATTGGTTTCTCTTGGTTGACGTTGAAAGGGGAGCAACAATTTAGATTTTAGCAGTTAAGTGGGGATTTCCCACTAAACCACAATAAGCAAAAATGTAAAATGTCTCCCAACAACAACCATGTTCTCATGGCTTTCTCGTATCAAGCCCTGCAGCACGAAGCAGAAGGCGGAAGGCATCCCATTTCGAGACTGCCTGCTCACACGAGAAAGAAGCAATAGATGTCTTTGTATGAGTTTTCCTCAACTCCAGGTTTTCCTCAAAAAATGACTTTCTATACCAAAACACATGCAACACATACATGTTTAAGCAGGAAAACCTTGGTATTGGAGGGGGGTCCCACAATATATATATATATATTTCTACAGGTGTGCATTCTCACGCTCAGGGCAGCCCCCCCGTTTTGTGGAGCGTAGTGGTGCGTCTCAGAATAGGGGAACTTCTACGCTTGCGGAGGGTGTCTCGCTAAATTTCTAGGTTGAAGAGAACAGCGTCGCCGGGTGGATTATAGAAAGAGCTCGAATGTGTTGCTACTTTGTTCTTAAGGAAGGTTGGTTCGGTGCCCAGGACCAAGATGTGTGAAACTGCTTGAACATCCTCATCTCTGCTTCTGGATCATTAACCCCAGTGTATCAATCCTGGGTTTTAGTGGGGAACCGTCACTTTTCGAGGGGAACGCCCCCTATTAATAGCACGGGTTCTACTTGGATCTGGGGTCAACATTCGTCCTCGCACATCCTCCCACAAAGGAGGGGCTAAACCCAAAGCTGGGAGGGTGCACCCCAAAACTCACCGCACCCATGCTATGATGGAAAGACCCTCTCCGGGCATAGTCAGCTTCCCTCTACTTGGTGGTTTGTAGCGGAATTGCCCGTGGTTTGGGTGGTCTCAAATTGACCCACAAGAACCGGTTCAAACCAAACCACCAATCCAAGCCACCAACTAACGGTTTCCTGACAACGGGGCAGGGAAGACCATCTTCTAGAGACCTCGAAACTCCATGGTTGCTTTTCGGAGTGTAATTTGGGAGACCCTGCATAAACATCACATGGAGACTATGTCGACCAACCACTTGGTACTGGTGTTCCTCAAAGTGTATGGGTTTGTGTCTTTGCGACTACGTTCCCTGTGCCGGCTGCTTAGAAGGAAATCAACAGCAGAGCCCCCCCCCACCCCATTTTTTGGGCCACCCTATCTTTGACACATTCCCACAGTAGACTAAACTGGGGCTACATTGATCGGGGCGTGCCCATTGCTGGCATGGCACCGCATTGGGTCGACGTCGTAGGGCAACGTTGTCACCGACGTGGGGGCGGCAACTGGCTTTGGCCTGAGCTGGGGGCTGAAATCTGCTATACCTATCGACCAGTTGGCATAGGCGTCCTTTTGGGGGAAATAGATGGCCCCTGGTAGATGATTCAACCACCAAGTAAACCAGGGCCATCTATTTTTCGACCAAAGCAACCAAAAAGGACACCTATGCCAGTTGGGTGTATCAAAACTGGAGCTATGGTTGAGATAACCCAGGGGCCCCTCAACAGTCGGGCCCCCCCCAAAGGATCCTCCAGCATGTCCTGCTCATCTTGGATCTCCGAAAGCCTATTCACCAACCTGTAAGAGACAACCCGAGAAAGGAACCATGAAGCTTCATGGGGGAGTCAACATACTTTGTTCGGTTTGGTATCCCTGGAGATAGACACAACCCACGCCCCCACAGTTTAGTGAGGACCACTCCGACTAAAAGTACAAAGGGCATTGTCTGAAGTCTTGGAGGCGATGTTTCCAAGGGCTCAAAAGGACGACCTGAACCACCCCCAGGTTCTAAGTCCCAAAAAAGATCGGAAAAGTCAAACTGGGCTTTTCACAATGGAGCACATCCGGTTTTTCCAGGATCCCTATTGGAAAACCACATTTCAGCGACCCTTTCGTAACCCTGGGTTTTTGGATCCTGCGGATTGCCTTGGAACAGGCCGGAGATGCAAAAGCTGGAACCAAGTAAACCGAACACTCTCTGAAGCGCATCACGTCCTTGAAAAAGTCGAATGTCAACAGTCATGCCAGCCCTCAGAGGGGTTTCAACATGTTGCCTTGTAACCAAGGCCCAGCTTCACCGCTGATTCAGGTACCCCCATTAAAATCAATACAACCACCATGGTTAAGGACTGTCGTCATCTAAACTTGGGCAACCATTCTCTTAATGGGGATTGCACCCCAGGGTTCATGTACTACATAAATGAGTACATGAACGGACACTATAACCCGGCCATTTGGTTTTGGATGGTCCATCGACTTTGCAGGTCAGGTGTCGCTTGTTGGTCCCCTCTCGGTCTATGTTGGAAGTCTTGTCAGCTGCGATTTGGGTCCCCATCAAGGCTTCATCCTTTGGGGTAATTTCTTACATGTGCCACGAAGCGAAAAGTAGATTCGATGGCGCACGTCTATCATTTGGATTTGATCATTCCCTATACTTGCCGGCAGAAAGGAGAAAGGGCATTGTTCCGCTTTGATGTAGTACATTCAATCATGTTGCAGCGCAAGAACTGTCAAAGTATGCTAACCAAATGGAAACCAGCCCTCTTGGTTTGGTCATATTCAGGCTCGGAGCCACCCCGCGAAGTTGGTCTCATTCGGAACCCCAAAACGGTTGATTGTCCCTTGCGTTCCTTTCAAAACCAACCACAAGAGGGGGGGTTCCTGCAAAAAAGACACACTCTCTCACAATCTGCGATGAGTGAAAGTAAATAGCACAAGCCAAAGTGGGGGGTCGTGTTCACCAAACTGTAAGGGGTCCGGAAGTGAAGGACCCTTCATGGTGAGCTCGTTGACCGAATCTCAGTGCTCGCACATGAGCATACATGAGCATGTGGGTGTTTCTCATAGGGATTGCCCCCCTAAAATGGCCACCGCTTCCTTCGTTTTTTCTGACAACACGCCGAGCGAAAAGGGATCCAACATATTCAGAAACTCCACGACCCGCACCCCCAGCCCCGCAACCTCTCGTGGCCCACCTCCGGGGTACGAGAGGAAAACGATCTCGATGGTTCGACTCTATCCCGAAAGATCCTACCCATTTCGCCGAACCACCTCGACATCGTTTTGGTTTTGGGGGGCCGTGAGTAACTCACTGCCGGCAGGGCGCCCGCGTGCCCAGTGAGGCTCCGGTGCTACTGTGGTGGCCCAATCAGGTGGGGCTGCAGGCTTAGGCCTCGGCTGAAACCGCAGGAAACCACAGAAGCGGAAAGCAGCCACAGGAAAACTGTTGGAAACTCTGGGGAAAAGGTGAAGGCCGGAAAACAAGTTTGAAAAGATGAAGGAAGACTATCTGAGTTCTAAATTGGAGGTCTGGAAAGGGATGACAATGTCCCAACCCCCCTTTTGGTGTCTTGGGAACAGGTCGGATCTGTTTAGCTTTCAGCTGGGGGTTCAAGTAGCCGCCCCACGAGCTCACCTTGCTCAGTTCGCTACCGACATCTACACCAGGGTGAAGGTTCATGGCGCAATGCCCCATTCGAGCAAGTAGAGAGGATGACAAAAAGGAGGGGGAATTGTGGCACCTACTTTCACCCACTGTAGTTGCAGGGAAACCTCCGAAACTGACGTTGCCAGCCCCTAGGATCACTCAAACTAGTGGGGCCACGTGCAAACAGGGCACCAAGCGACCAATGCGGGGGATCCTTTAGGCGACCAGAGAGGGTGTGTTTCGCGGTGCCAACACAGGGGTGCAAACAAACTCCTGAAATGTTCGCCTCTAAGAATAGAGAAATCAGCGGGTTTCTCACTTCCTGAGTGGATTGACCAAAAAAGCCTAAACTTTTTGTTTACCACTAAAATGGTCTTCCCAAAAGTATAAGCTCCAGGAACTCAGGAAGTGAGTTTTGGAGATTGAACTTCGAACTTGTTCTATCTGCAGGTCCCCACTCCCGAATGGAAAACACGTTGGCATGTTTCCGTTGGAGCGGTACCCCACCCTCTTTCCTTCAATTTCCCATTTGGTTGGGGGGCACCCAACTCTCCCATAGGCTCCACGTCAAGCCACACGCATATCAATTGGCAACCAAATAGAAAGCTACCCCTCGCTTAGGTTATTGCCGACAGAAACCAGGGATCCAAAGCTGCACTCATGTCATGTTTGCTTTTCGGACCTGAGGAACTTTAATGGCCCTTGGCGCAGGTTTAGCATACCAGGAGGAAAGGGCACTCTTAAGGGGGCCATGCAAATATGTCCAACAAAGTCGTTGGGCAAAGGGCGCCCAAACAAACAAGACCAAGCCAACCAAAAAGAACCCCAACCAACAATCAACCTAGGCCCACATTGTATGCATCCATATTGCGCCGACTCTAAAACATACTGGAGGAGACCGCCAGGAATCCAAGCGAAAGGATACCCTCCCACCCATTAGCATGGGGCTTCTGACGTTCGAGGGTCCCCTGAAAAGGAAAATGGTTTAAACCAGAACCCCCCTCCCTGTCAGGTTCCATGTGAAAAGGGTGGGAGGTTTTGGGGGCTGGTTTACAGAGAATCCAAAAAGACCGAAGCTTGTTGGGGGACTTTGGTAGGTTTTGCTAACTGAGTCTGAAAAAGGCGTGCAACATGTTGACCTTCCAGAGAAAGGAAGAAAGAACCGGGCCAAATAAAAAGAAGTAAACACACTGAAGGGTACCAACGACCACTCCTGCCAGGGCACCCTCTTGCACGATACAGCTCCGGCTCCACCGTGGTTGCCCAGCCGGGAGGTTCGACAGGCTTCGGCCTGCCAGGGGTTCTTCGGGCCGCCCGCAGTGCTGACAGTTGGACGTGTGGGTTGAATAGAAATGTGCATTTAACTTAAGCCCCCTGGAAAAAAATGGTCTCCAGTAGTGATAGATTCCCTGTAAACCCAGCAAGGGGAAAAAATATGTTCTGAAGCAAATGGATGGAAACTACCGCTCAAGACTAAAGCTACGGGAATGGAACCGGATGGCTGGGAGCCACCAAGCGACAAGAATCGAATTGTGGTTGGTAAAATGGTCGTTCCCACATTCCCTAACAGGCAAGTCCCTTCCTGTTCCAAGCTAAGCTGGTCTCGGCCTGAGATGCTCTCCACTGCCCCCAAACCACTGCTTTCTGGGCATTTCACGGGATACCCAGCCACTAGCCCCTGCCATGAAAAGGGTACCGGTAGTGGAAATCTCAGTCAGTGCCGAAGTCCAAGCTCAGGAGAAAATTCCTCTGGGAACCATCGCCAGACTTCTGTGTCAAGCGTCCTGAATTACCATAGCCCGTGACAAGCGCCAGCCGGGTATTTCTTTCGGTCAGAACGTTCCCGGAAAAAATGGTCAGAATGGTTCGCCCATCAAACTCTGCAGATCGACATGGGATCAACAAAACCATCGGTTCAAACGTGGAAGCTCCGTCTCGCTTCGGATCTTCAGCCAGGGGGAGGTGACAACATGCGTGACCTGGCGGGGGGGGGAGGGGGGGCGGTGCCTGGGTGCCTTCTATGCAAGAACCTGCGACAAGAAAGGACACAAAGAAATTCAACGCTTTCGCAGGGGCACCCTGAAAAAGAACCACCCTGAAACGATTTGGGTATGAGCAACTTCTTTTGCCCTAAAACTGGGGGTGGAAATGCCGCGTATATACCCCAACAAACACCACCTCCTTCCTGCCGGGGCACCCTCTTGCTCGATACAGCTCCGGCTCCACCGTGGTTGCCCAACCAGGAGGCTCGACGGGCTTCGGCCTGCCGACGAAAAAGGTCCTTTGCTCAGAGGGAAAAAGTGGCTCCTCCCAACCAGTCCCTGCAAGGATTCTGGTTACATCGTTCTTTTCAAAAATTGGATCTGTTTCCCCTGGGTTTTTCATGGTTTCCTGCAAAGATTCGGATCCCTGGAAAGAATGGAATTGGAAGGTACCCCTAGAAGGATGCGCCTTCTTTCGGTTGGACCCCGAACATGGCGCTACGGTTTTCTCATGGGTGTTCCTTTTGACTTGAAAACCACCCAAAAAGGGGGGTCCGCTAAAAAGCAACAGCCACAAGAACCCATTGGACACTCCCCAAAGCAATCGACAACAACCTTCAACAGGGCTTCCCAGTTTTCCCTTAAGCATCACCCAGAGGAAGGGCAGGCGCAATGGGCCGTGGGTTCCAAGATTCATGCTTAAGCTGCCTCGAAAGGGAAATGTCGGGTTCCCTGTTCAAGTATGTTCAACTCCAGCAAAGGACACCGGTAGCCCTGAGCCATGTTTCCGGAATGTCCCAAAAACCGTGTGGTGGGAGCACTTCCTTTTGTTTTTGCTACTTAGCCCTCAGGGCCGGTCTTATTTTGGCGAAGGAAAACGAGTCATAGGATCACAGCCCCCAAAAACTGTTCCCAGGTCTTGCCGCAAGCCTTCCCAATCATGGAAGCTGATCTGAGGGCTTCAGAAGACCACTTTCCCTCTCGGCCAAGCCCCCTGTCCATCCAAGAATTGTTGGAAAGAGGCTGAGCGGGAGGGGGTTGAATCGCCAGACCCCAGCGGCCATGGGAAAAAAGTGTCCATTTCTTTTTTTCAGTTTTTTCGGATTGAAATCTGCAAAATTTGTGGATTGGAGGTGCAAGAGCCAGGGCTTCAAAACCCCCGATCTTGCATGACTACGGAAACCCCTTCCAAACAAGTGGCCCAAAAAGTCAAACCCCCCTAAATTAACGAGGTGTCGAAGAACGTAAACCCCTCAAAAAGAAAAAGTCGAAAGGGGGATGTGCGCCAGGTCGAAAGCGATTTGAAATCCGCCGGGGCACCCTCTCGCTCGATACGGCTCCGGCTCCACGGTGGTGACCCAGCCCGGAGGTTCCACGGGCTTCGGCCTAGCTGTGGATCTCTTGTTGAGCCCATATCATCGTGGGGCCTTGGGAAGGGGGGGAGGGGTGAGGGGGGGAGGGGGGAGGGGGGAGGGGGGGGGGGGAGGGGGGGGGGGGGAGAGGGGGGGGGGGTAATTTTAAGACCTCCCACAATCAGTGGGATCAATGGGCCTTTTGTTGACCCCATATTTATCCACCATTTAATAGGGGGGTGGGGGTCCCTCCAAAAGTGGTGCCATTTGCCAGTAAACCCAGGGACACCCCTCGAATTAATAAACTGGGGTTGACGATATGAAGTGAACGTTACGAACCATGTTTGTGAAACCGAGAGGACTTGGCATCTACCCAACAGGTTGTACGCCACAAAAATTGCCCAAACCCAAAACAGTATGAGGGCTCTCAACGGAAGTGAATTAAAGGAAAAACTTGGGTGCTGAAACGACCCCTCTGCAGAAAGTTTTTAGTTTGTGGGTCCAACCGCTACCAAGTAGGGGAGCTGGGATTGTTCAAAATAACAACCCTGTTTCGGCCCCAGAAGTGTGAGAGCTCCAACTCACTCATCTTCTAATTGAGTCACAATCAAAACCCGGTATTGAAATGGTCGACCCAGAACCATGTAATCCTTCACATACCCGGGTGTTGATTGTGACTCAATTGAGCAGCGCCCCATTTAGTCCGTTGGACAATTTTATTAGCTGGTTTCACACAAAACTTGAGCCTACGGCCATGGCTATGAGTCCCATTGAGGACTACCACTATAGTGGTTCGTGGGCATCCCCACTGAATGTTGATGTCCACCAAACGTCCCAAACATACACACGCACATGTAAACCTTCACCCGAACATTCAGTGGTGCGTGTTTGTGGCTTTGTTGGGGTTTCCCTTTGAGGTGCCCCTTTTAGCCATGGAACCTTTCCTGGGCGTCACGGCAAAGTGACAGCTCCTCCCCCCACCCACCCAGCCCCCCACCCACCCCTGCCCCCCACCCACCTCACCCCACCCACCCCCAATCTTTGCTCCGCAAGCTGCCCCCGCGCCCACTGATCCGCGCCGGCCTTGGGCCTCGATCCAACTCGCGCGAAGAAAGGCACACGAAACAGAAGCGCAGGTCCCATCGAGCGGATTGGCCAGAAAAACTCGAAACGTTCTAGTGGATCCTTCTTTTCAGAAAAGAAGAGCAGAATCCAAGGGGAAACAGCTGGTTTTTGAGGAGAAGAACAAAAACGATGGTTGAAAAAAATGAAAAAGGAATCACCCCCTAGAAACTGCTTATTTAATTTCCACTAAATTGGTCTTTCCAAAAAGTGTAAATATCCTTGAAGCCAGGAAGTAAGGAAGGGAGCACATGCCGCTGAAGAACTGAATGAACGGTTTTCTTGTGGTGATGTTGCTCTGGGTGAAGATTGATTTCCTTATGGCTTTTAATGGCGAAAACTGGTTCGGATAGGCGGCCTTGCGCACAGATCAAGGGTCCACGTGGAATCCATCTAAACCCCTTGGATACGGGGTGAAAGCCTAGCTGTCCGTTTGGGAAAATCCATTTCGGAGTCCCTGATTTACCAAAGTTCATGTATCCAAAGAACACCATAAAGAAGACAAATATGACTCCAACCCCCAACCCCCACACAAACAGTCAATTCGAGGTTTTGTTCTTGTTCGGCAAACTGTGGCTACTAGGTGGTCCCTGTTCCAGCCAACCCTCTCTACTTTCACCCAAACTGCTTCAAAGGGCAGGTATGGGCGGCAGTTGCATCCAGGAGGTGCTAGAAAGCTTTTTGTCAAGCGTGGCGTCCATGTCATGCGCTTGTCCCTGTTGAGGGTACCTTTTGGTGTTAGTTGTATTGTATCCCAAGGGAAACAATTGCAGAAGGGTACGTCCTCCCTAGTGTTTGCACGTCTGCAAGAACAAGCATTTCATATGGAAAACACTAGGGCCAACAGCGTACCCGTCTCAACACTTAAAAAATGTAAAGGGACACCAACTGAAGCGACGGGCTTCCAGTTGACAATTGGATGCACAGGAACGCTACCTGCGTTTGAGGATACCACTATGATCCTGATGGGATTTGCTTGAGATTCGAACATGTGGGTTCTTCGCCAAACCACCAGTCTGAGTGAAAAAACTCGTCACTCATCCTGAACGAGTCAAGGGGAGGCGCCACAAATGGGCCAACAAGGCCCAGCCCAGCAAGGCCAAATGTGACGCTTGTGAGCCAACGGCCTGAGCAAAAGGTCGATCACCAATTCTAGGCTTGATGAAGCCATTTGTGTCTAAAAGGTCGAGGGGGGCAATTCGGTCATACCAAAGGCCAGCCATGAAACACAAAGGAGTTTAAGCCAACGAACATGAGTTTAGGCCAACGAAGATACATTCACGAAGTAAGAAAAAATGTCCAAGTAAAGGACCTTCACCATGGGTTAGCTCGATTTTCATGGCGAGCTTGCTATACGCCAGCAGGGGATATACGTGCTTTTTTTTATGGGCCAGACTTTGACCTGCAAGGGACAAGAATTGTTGGTAGCCCAACATCTGCCATGTCCATACAGAACTCCCGGTAGCTCCTCATCTTCATCTTTGAGATGCCCCCAGCTCCGTAACGGCTCCCTTCCAACCACCAGCTAGACAAAAAGAAACACCAAACAAGCAAAAAGCAAACGCAGGGATGGGAACTGGGGACTTGAACCTGGGTGAGCTCTTGGTTCCCCAACAAGTTGGAGTTTCAGCAAAGAGGCAATCAGCTTGAGCACGAAGCTCAGCATGGAAGTCCAAACTATAGCCAGGGCATATGGGTGTGTCTTAAAGGGGATCCCCAAGAATGCATCGGTTCTTCTTGGTGCCCCGTTAAACCAACCCGAAAAAGAAAGGGGCACCCCTACTTTAAAAACAAAGAAGAAAAAAAGAAGAGACAGACCCAGATGAATCGTGGGAGAAATGTTGAGTGGAGTCCCCTGCAGGGGGGTTCTCTAAACATAAATTTCCTAGTTGCGCCCATGGTGGGAAACCACCCCATCGTACCAAAGCCCATCCTCACTGCACTCATTTGTCCAAGGTAGTCCAACGTGTGCCCCCTGGTTCGACGTAAGAATTGAATCTGTTCCCTTGTCCTTGGCAACGCCAACTTGATTCTCCACAACCCTACAGCGACCTACCCAGGTTCTGATTCTGACTCGCCCTTGCCTTTTTATATGGACGTGCCAAACAAACAAACAAAAAACCGAGGTTTCGGGGGAAACGGATATACCAAGATCCATCATTTCTATGGTTCAAACATATGCAGTTCCAATGCATCTGTTGATTTTAAAGTTATTTGTTCATTTCGAAATCGTCATTGAATATTGTCATATAATGGTCCATTGGGTGTCAACCTACCTTCCGCCTTTCAGGGTACTCAAGTCTTTATGACGACTGTATCTACGCCCTTTGAGCCTCTGTCGTAAAGTAACGCCCTACCTTCTGCCTTCAGCACCCTGTTTTGGCACTTGATTTGGAAGGGACCCCTCGAAAAATAGGTGTTAAACAAGGGCGCGCAGCCACTGGAATCAAATACATGATTAATGTGTGGGTGTCTGGGACATCTATATGGTGCATACGCTAAGTAATGGGGCTACTCTGTTGTGAAATTGGGGACCTTCTTGGACATCCTTTAGGTGGGGATTTATGTCCACCAACCGCTTTTGAGGTGGCTCCAACAAAAAGCACGTTGCCAAATGGGTCTGTGTTCAAACTCTGGGGTACCGGAGGTTTCGGCTCGAACAATCACACGGCGTTCCGCTTGGTTTCCCTTCTTCCCCCGAACAAAAAACCGGTGGGTCCCAAAAAAATACATCTTAGTACTTCTGGCTGGTGTCCCACTCAAACAACCACCCCCAAACCCTTCCCCCCCCACGCCCTCCCCCCCTCCGGTCCGAGGTCGAGTCCGAGGTCGACTCCGCGCCTGAGATCCGCCAGGCCCAGGCCGCCGGCCAAACCGGCGCCCAGGGCGGCCCCCGCGGCCGCCGAGGCGGCGCCCAGGCCCAGGCCCAGGCTAATGCCCTGGGGTGGCTGGTGGCTGGGGGCTGGCGGCTGATTCCTTTGAACTAAACCCCCTCCAACCAAAAAACACGGAAAAGGTATACAAAATCCAAGAAACAAAGCCAAAACCACAGAGTCGCTGAATGTCTCGGGGGGTGTCTCTAGGGTTTTGTCAGGCCAACTGGACTCTCCACTGACACCATGGAGCCCAAAAGGAAAAAGAAAAGACACACGGGCCTTCCCGCGGTTCTCTGTGAGGCTCCATGTTTGATGGGCGAGGTGTGCATTCCAACAGGACCCCTCCCGACTCCCGACCTCCCGGTGCCGGCCCGCCTGCGATCTGTTCGCCTGGCCGTTCACTGGTCCAAAAAATTGTTTGGTGGCACTTGAGCGGGTGCAGGGGACATATTGCAACAGTCCACCCCGAGAAGAAGAAAAAAGAAACCGCAAGAGCCAAACAAGAATCAAACACCTTCTGTTGTACTCCCTGAGGTACGACATAAGGGCTGCAACAATCGAACATGAGCTTTGGGCACCACGAAATCGTTTCAAGTCGTTGGGGCAGTTCTAGAGAAAACGGTTTTTGGATGTGGCTTTTTTGTGGATCCACCTCTGAAGGGTATCAAAAGAGTACTAAACAAATACAGTAAAACAAGTACCAACAGGGACCCAGATTCCCCTTGTGGCCAGGAGAAACAAAGGCATCCTTTTTTGGTTGGTTGACTTTAAAGGGAAACCCTTCCCCAAAAGAAAGGAAAAAAGGGCGCCACTGGGCAACTGGGAAAAGAAGAACGGATCCAAATCGTTTTCTGGAGCAATGCTCGAGCCCCTGAGTACTCTGATAAAAGGTGCCCCGGTTTTTGAGATCCACTCCGATCCGCCCGCCTCCTTGGACGGCGGCCAGGACTTGTGCCGCACTTGCGCCTGAGAAAACGCAACGAAGCCGCCACTCTCGTCAAACAAAGGGCCTGTCTGAAGCCTCCAAAACGTGAAACGTGTCCTCGATGTTTTCTCGAACTTTCTCAATGTTTTTGCGAAGTGTTCTCGATGTCTCCTCAAACTTTCTCGATGTTTTTGCGAAGTGTTCTCGACGGCTGCTCGAACTGTCTCGATGTTTTCTCGAGTTGTCTTGAAGTGTCCTCAAGTTCTCTCAACCGTTTAACAATCTGCGCAACAATCCGTGCGACCGCTGGTAAGTATACGCGCGGCCTGGCCTGAAACCTGAAACAAACTAGGAGACTTGGGCGTACGTCCCCTTTGAATTTCCAACTCCATTAACATTGGCTGCAGTTCATCAGAATGGGCCACCTGCAGTCTCAGTGAATCGAAATGCTGAGTTGAATTGTTGGAACATCCAAATGCGTCGGGGCCACTCTTGGCAGCAGCTTGCAAGCGGTCAGCTATCCTGAACCCCCAACTTGCAACTGCCAAGTTCGCAGATCAGCTCAATCTCAAACTTGTGATTCGCCAAGCCACTTACCACAACCAGCACCAAAACCAACATGAGTACAACATATTCGCAGGGTCCCTTGTCACCAATGCCAACACGACATCTGGTAGCACGGCTCCGGGTGAATTCAGGGGGCGTTTCTTGTGACATCCGGGAGGTCCCGGGCCCCTGGAAGTATAAAAATCCACAAACGGCATTGACAAATGCGCAACTCAGGCACCATTTCGCTCGATTCCCTTGCGACAAATGTGGCACTGGCCTTATGATAGGATCCCTGATACCTGAGGCTTTGTTCTTTTGCGCAAACATGTGAGAAAAAATGGTTGGGCCAAACACCCACTCAGGCCAGCCCTTTGCAAAATGTAAGATAGTATCTCATGTCGACCCAAAGCAAATCCAAGTCTGGGGAGATGGCCTTTGCTTCTGGGATGGTCAGCCCGGATAGTAAGTAAGTGATGAGTACCCCCACGACTCGTCCCGTTACCGGGTTGCATGTGGGGTATATAAATTCTAGGGGTGGTTGGTCATCCAAGCCCCGACTTGCCAAGTTGGCCTCAAAAAAATCCAGTCGGCATGTACCAAAAGGATGAACAAATCGACCAACACAAAGGTTACAATGCCAAGCTCAACATCCTTCGGCCGCACATGTTCGGATGGCACTGGTAATTACACAACCAAACGGATTTACCACTGGAACCCATCTGCTTTCAACCGCTCTGACTGTAAGACACTGCCCGGTGGACTCAGCCAAGGCCATCCAATCCACAGGTCCCACACCCAATGCGCGCGCGGGGCCTGCGCGGCTTCGCCTGGAGTGCGAATCCCGAAAATCGTCGAACCGCTTTCCCAGGGTCGACCATATGGTCTTCAAATCGACGGCTTCACTTACCCCCCAAAAGAACCAAGTTCCTTCTGGTTCGGCTTGGCTTTGAAACAAACCCAAACAGGTGTTTTTTTTGGTGGCTCTGTTTGTCTTCAAAACAAACCCCAAAAAAAGACAAGAAAAGAGTACCCTCAAAAAAAAGGACGCCCAAAGACCTTCATACGACATGGGGTCTGGGTTTGGGGCTACCTGTTTTCTTTAGTCTTGAGGTAGAAACTGCCGGTGGACGCTATTAACCCAGCTCACGGATCGCTTCTAAGGGTTAACTCTCCTTCCCATGGAATCTTCTCCAATGTAATTCACGAGCGAAGAGATTGACAGGAGAAGATGGAGATGGGGAAGGAAGAGGGTGATGGCTGTTGTCCCTTCCTTCGCTCGCCACCATCGGTTAGCCCTTGATTTGTGGCTCGCCAAGGATAACAGGTTCTTGAATCCCAAGAGCTCCTACAAAGGATTCTGATGGCACCTCATCTTCTCTTTACCTTGTACTATTTGGTGCCATCTATCCCTTGATCTTTTTGTTTTCTACCATTCTTGGACAACAGAAAGGCAGGTAATTAAGAGGATTTCATGCTGTTAGGTAAGTTCACGACCTTCCGTCTCTCGCGGTAAACGATAGATTCCTAACCCAACTTCCTCCATCTTTTTCTTATTATTATTTTCATATTTTAGTTTGCATTGGTTATTACATTTGGTTTCTTGTGGATGCGTTGCCCAGCTTGTGAACGTAGATATGAAGGGAAACGCAGAGAGAAACCAAATAAGAAAGAGAAATGAGTTCCTTTGTTCCACGTCTTTCCCAATCTTATGAATCTTCCAGGTCGTAAAAATCATTGTCATCTATTGTAGTTTCAAGATTCTATAAAAGCATTTTCCTTGATATTCATTCTCTTTTATTGTTTTATAATGTGTATTGTTGGCTTTTATTAATTTATCTTTCTGTATTCCTCCTCCTTTAGAATTCTGGAGTTTTAGAAGTTACGACATGAAGATGCAAAAAAATCGCAGCAAATAGAAAAGCAATAATATTTCATTCTAGATTCATTCTATCTTTACAAATATTCAATATCTTAGGATTTGGAACCCTTTCTTTTTACTAATCACTGTCTCTTCTCCAAATCCTTGAATTATTTGTATCTTTTCATTCATTTTCAAGAGTCTTTATTAATAGGCGAGATGGCATGACAAAGATAAAGATGCCATCCCTTTCTTTCACCTCACCAAGCCATAGAATAGAGGCTTGGAGGTGTAAGGAAAGTGTGTCTCTTGTCATCTCGTTCTCCAGACTGGCATAGGATCCGGTCAAATGCGACCATAAGAAAGAGATGGCTCGCTTCTCTGTCAGGCATTTGGGTCTCTGGGAATTAACTTGGATGACGAGAGACGGTGGAACGAGTGAAAGGGACGGAGTGAAGTGATGGGCGAAGGAAATCACCCAGTCTCTCCTGTCCCTCGCTCCCTTCGTCCGCGGCTTTCCAAGATACGACCAGATGGAATGACAAAGCTAAAGATGCCATCCCTTTCTTTCACCTACAGCATAGAATGGTGGTTGGGTGACAGGGTGATGAGAGAGGAATGTCCCGCCTCCAAGTCAGTCCTTATCACTCACTGTCTCTTGGTTGGGTCTTGATTACAGTCTGTCTTCATCATGTTCTTGCATTTGAGGATTCTCTCCCTTCGTCATTCCATTCCTTCCGTGCCTTTGTGTCTGGGATTTAGCGAATAGACGGAGGGAATGACAGCGGGAAATCTCTTGGCATACAATCTTAATCCAAAATGAGATGATAGACGACAAAAGGGAGGAGAGAAGCGAATGAAGGGTGAAGGCAGACAGGGATATCATTCGCTGAGGTTCCTTCTTTCCTGCTCTTGGGATTACACCGCCAGGCGAAGATACCAAGGAAGGGAAAGGAAGGGGATGGGAAGGACCAGCTCACTCAATCTTCATTCAATTGCTTGTCCTTTCCCTCCCTTTCAACCTCAGAGATGAACCGCTAGTACAGAAAGGTTCCATCTCCCAGTCTATTCAATCAACTTCTGGATGCGGGATAATCTCATGAACAAGCCACAAAGAAGAATCCAAATACCAAAATATATTTGTTTTATATTAGTACTATTTTTGATGTATTAATAATAAGAAAATAAAAATGAAATCCGAATTAAAAAGAAAGAGAAGGAAGATGAAGAATGAAAAGTGAGGTAACATGTAATCGTCATTATTCTTCCTTCTTTCTTTTACTTTTATTCTTATACAGATCTTTGCCTTTTTAATATTAATTGTGTGCAAGGAGAAGTCTCATGACCAAAGAGAAGACAAATGAACAAAAAGCAAACATAAATAATAAAAGACTAGAAAGATAAATAACCATAAGATTTCTATAAAATGCCAGTAATAAAGTTGTAGATTATAAAATATATGAATTTCCAAAATTCTAAAGTTTACAAAAAATAACATTGGATGAATGCAGCGCTTGGACTGGTCTCTAAGCCGGAAGGTAACTCAAGACATCTTAACTCAGCCCCAGATGCAACCATTATATTGGTGAGGGCTGAGGTGATAGAGGGAAAAGGTGGGTGTCCATCATTATCTCCCACCTTACACCTCCAAGCCTCTATTCTATGGCTTGGTGAGGTGAAGGGAAAAGAACATGAAAGGGAAAGGTGCTCAGGGTCTTGTTGTCAGGCCGTTGGCTTCCTCGTAATCAAGGATGACTCAATTTCTGTGAGACGAGGCAAGTGACAGTGAGGAAGTCCTTACACCGCTCATGCTGGACGGAACTTACCTGTCAAGGAATTTTGCTACCTTAGGACCTTTCCGTCGCTAACAGCCGCCGTGTGACTGAGGTGACGAAGGAATGGGCTCGCTCTTCATCATGTGTGCTCACCCATTGACAAGTTACCGCGAGCGAAGGCAGCGGGGAAATGGGTGAGTGAGGAAGGACATGCTTCTCTCGTCCACTCACCAATGAAGGTTGACCGTGTACTCGCGAATCATTCTCTGAGTTCAACCGCCAGTCAAGGAAGGTCCAACATTCCCATTTCCTTCTTTCCTGCTCTTGGGATTACCTGCCTGGCATCTTTGATTTGCAACCGTTACTTTCTTCTTTAAGCGGACGGAACTCCGAAAGGGCAATCGCCCAAAAAAGGAGATTCCTCTAAGTGGAGCTTGATCAATATTCGGTCGTCCCCAAAATGACCATGGCTAACTTTTCCCATGTGGTGAAAGTCAAATTGCTTTTTGTGGGTTTCCGTAGTGGTCCCATGTAAAGGACCTTTTGATGAACACCCAAAGTGCGTTTTGGGTCCCACGTGGGTTGGCTCGTCTTTTGTTGAGTCGGCACCCCTTTTTGGTGGGTTTTGACGCACCCATGTTAATCTACCGGGGCTGCAGGGTAGTCACCTGACCCAAGCAGGCACCCCTTGTCCTTCTCCCCTCCAAATTCAGCCTGAACTCGGCCTTGCTTTTGGCGAATTCTGCAGCTCATAATCCCGGAATTCAGATTCTTGGTTTCTGTTGACTCCTCTGCCAAAAGTTTAACTTTTCTTGGGTTTAGTGCAAAACCCCTTGATTTCCCAAAAGCACTCAAGGATTGGCCTGAACGAGAAGCACACAGGTTGTGGGGTTGGGGGGAATCGCAGCTTGGCCAGACTGGTCTGCCTAACGATACCTTGACAGCAGCAGAATATGCAGCTCTTCCGGTCACCCCTGAAGGCAACAAAACCAGGGGAAACCATCATGTAAAACCAAAAGGGTTACCGGGGGCAACTGGAAGCACTGCCCAGACCCCCTAGTGGCGATTGGAAAAAAGAGCACTCATGCTTGTAGTTGTTGATTTCAACTCACTTCTTCAGTGGATGGCTCAAAAAAAAGTCAGTTTTGTGTGTATGCCACTAAAATGTTCTTCGCAAAAAGTATGAAGTCCCTCATGGAGAGAACAGGCACCACAGGGTGTATTGGTGAAGGCTTCTATATGTGTCTTAGGAACGCTTTAAAACCTGCCCAAAAGGGAGACAAGGAGAAGCAACCCACGAGCCCAAAAAGTCAGTCGCGCCTGCGAAGCCACCTGCCCTCGTGCGGTTGGGCACCTCAGGCGTCGTGCTCAGAATTCCACCTGACTTCAATGAAGTGAAGGTTTTCAAGGAGGTTGCGACGTTTATAGTGTGCCGCGAGTGCTGTTGTTTGCGGCTGTTTGTGGCTGCTTGTGTTTGCTTGTGGCTGTTTGTTGCTGGTGGTTGCTGGTGGTTGCTGGTGGTTGCTGGCTTTTGTCGGGCTTGTGCAGGTGGCTGTGGGTTGTTTGCGGCCATGTGCTGTTGTGCTCTTGTGGCTTTGACGCGCGTGCGGCGAATTGGCAACCATTTTGTGCGGAAAAACAAGAGGTCAACCTCCGCCAACTACCTGACGGTTTATTCAAGCATTGCAGTCTTTCAAAGAGCGCTTTGTCATTGTGTAGACCAACTTCCAACATGGTTCTGTCCCAGTGGCCACAAAGAACAGGCCTTTGAAGCCACCCCAAAGCCAGGAAAACCAACTTCGACATCACTGGAAGTCTCTGGTGTGCTCCATCGGTTTGAGCTTTGCTAAGACCTGAACTCAAGGCACCATGTGTCAGCCGTTCCCCGAATGAGTTGCGTGTGTTTCGGTCCTTCAAGATTTGTCGGGCAAAGGGCAAAAGGCACCAGGAAGCTTCCAAAAGTGCCAGACGTTTTATGCCTTCCACCACCTCAGTGGGTGCTGGATTTCTCCTACACTTCATCATTTACTGATGGGTCCCATTGCAAAACAGTTTGCTTTACGTCAAAAGATTGGGTCGTTGAGGGAATCTATGGTGAATGGCTTCCACCTTGAGTCCATCAGGGCCACTCACCGAATCCTCAGGCGCTGAGCTATCCTCCGGCTCCCTCGCGACGCTCTCGGCGCCGGGCGGTCACGTCAGGGGAGCGGAGGGCGATGAAGAAGGTGCGGCTGGAGGAGCCTCCGACACTCCGCGCGGCGGAGAGCGCCAACTTTTTCAGGGAAACCCCATGGGGTGGCATCCCCAACCCTCGGTTTTAGCAAAACACCTTCCTTTGGCAGGCCCCCCCCGGAGAACAAAAAAAAATACCTTCCTTTGGCAGGCCCCCCCTGCCAAAAAGAAAAGACAACCAATGATACAGCCTGACAAAAGATGAACAGAACCAAACAACTATTAAACAAAGATGATAAGGGGTAGTGTCAACTGCAGACCAAAAGAGAACTGTCACACCTTGTGGGTCTCCACTACCACTTTTGGAGTTGAAACGTTCTTTTGGTTGAAAAAGAAGGGCAGGCTTAAATAAGAAACGATGGCCCGGCCGCCATTGAGGGGCTGATTTGTTTGCGGACCTTTCGAGGGACTTCCTGCAAGAGGCCAAGATCGGTCGATTCGTTGTTTTCGACCTCTTCCTTGCTTCTTGAGCAGATGTTCGCAAGATGCCGCAGCATCCAACAAAAGACGTTTCCCTGAAACATAACACTTCGGCAAACAACTCTCTAAAGTGTTTGTTGCCTAGGCACTCAAGTGGTCTTGCCCAAAACAAACAAGATTCACCGACCAAAACTCAAACCAGTGGGTATTCGGGTTTTACGTTAGGAATCTACGTAATGTCAGAGCATCTATATGTTTGGCTTGGCCCTTCTGAGGTGTCGTCTGGATTGGCAAAAGCCTTCGACCCAAGATTGCCTCGACCTTTTTTTCGTTTGCCCAGCCTCCGGAAAGGAATCCCACAACTAGACAGTGACCCAAACAAACACCCCAATCGAATTCTCATGGGTTCCCACCAAAAAGGTTCCTCTAAATACCTAAACACCGCTGTTGCTCTCTTGTTGCCTTCAACCACCGAAAGGGGGTCCGCATCCAAAAAAAATTGGGGAAGCTCCCACATAGGAATTACCAGGGAAAAAGGACCCCGAAAGGCTCCTGATAACCCCCGAAAGGCTCCCTCGTTCAAGGCAAGCTGCGGGTATCCTGGCAAGCCCCCCTATATGAGTATGTTGCCTTTTGCCGCGGGTATCCGTCTTTTGTGGCGACCAAAAAGAAACGCGCCGTTCTTGGGAGGCACTCCCCCCAAAAAAGAGAGAGAGAGAGAGAAAAATAAAAAACGAGGCACCCCTCTCCCAAGGCCAACCTGACCAGAAGCCCAAAAGACGACTCCCCACGGCTCCCACTCGAGCCGTCCTCGCGCCGACAAGGTGAGGTCCACCGCGCTGCAGCTGCTGAAGGCCGCCGTGGGGCCTTCGGCACCCGCTGTGACCCGCAGCGCCTGGAGGCTCGCGAGGGAAACCGCCAAGCATGGCAACCGCACGGGGGGTAAAAAGGGAGAAACGGTCGGAGTGCCTGAGTCTGGTGCATCACCAAGAGATGTTAAAGGTTTGGAGGAGAAGAAATACCGAGCAGCGAGGCTTCGGCGCAGGCTAAGCCAGATCTTTCCTGCCAATAGTGTTCCACCCTGGATCGGGGGGGGTTCTCCAACAAGTGAAGGATTCCCTATCAATGGGACAGTGCATGTCCCCACCAATCAAGCATGGGTTGACTCATCCTGGGCCAACGGATATACTGGGAAATGCACTGGTTACTGGTGCGTTACTGCCGTGCACCAAAAACACAAGACCCCCGATAGCCTATAAATCAAGTAGGCCAGGTATTCGGATGCCTGACTACATGACCTTAAGGTCATAAACCAAAGGACGCCCCTGGGGCCCCTGCGTTGATAAATTCAAACACAGAACCCTCCACACGTGGCTATGGGCACATGGGGTGAACCGGCGCCCCCTGTTGCTGACCGAGCCAGGAAAGTCGCTTCAAGCCCCAGTCAAACGCAGAACCTTTGACTGTGTCGTTTTGAAGGGTGCCCTCTTTTTTGTCGGTTTGAAGTAGGAAACCACCCTTTTGGGCGGTCCAATTCCTAAACAAAGACCCATGTAACCAACCACCCTTGCAAACAGCTCCACGTCAAACTGCAAACTGCCTCCGGTTGCTTTGACCCGTCGCGCATCAGAACTCCACGCGTACAAGGCACAGGGCTGAGCCAGCCTTCCGAACGCTCCAAAACGTCGCGAGCTTCTTACTCGCCACCTAAAATGGTCCAACCATCTTAAAAAGTGCCTAAAGTCCGAAACGGAGCTCAGGAAGTGAGCTTTAGCGAGGGTTCCCCTCCCAAAGTGGGGCACCACAACCCACGGCGAGGGGTCGCAACCCACTCGCCCAGCCGCGGATTCAAACTCTCCGCCTTGCCCTGGGATGGCAGCCAGGTGCCGTTCCGAAGGGCGAGGCCCTGGCAGTTTCTGGGCGCTGGGGGGGGTCTTCCACTGTGGGTGGCTCGTCAACTTGTTGAGGCGCGGTGCCTGTTTTTGTTGGTGGTGTTAAAGGCACGCCCAGGGGAAAACCGTGAAGCCAAGGGGTCCAACCTCAAAAAGGACAACCCATGTTGACCCCGGATCTAAGCAGAACCCATCCCAAGGTGTTTTGAATCTGTGTTTTCAGTGTGCAAGCGCAGCCCATGCTCCTCACGCTCGGTGTAGCAACTTCCGCCCTGCATTTCGTGGCTGAGGAACGAGTCCCGTGAGGAAGAATCCGGGGGGTACCTGCACAAGGGGGCAGCCAAACAAAGTTCGCCGCGATGTCCAGGAAAAGAAGGCCTGCTCATCGGGACTTGCAGCACAACCAGGTTCGAGTTGTCTCCGCGGAGCTGGCAGGCCCGGTCCGGGTTTCCAAAAACGCCCCGCACAAGGCTCTCCTCATTCACATGCAAAGCCCCGCCCTGTTGCACGCCCTGCTAAAGCGCCCGACATCCCGAATTCATCAACCAGCGGTGGGTGAATATGGCGTTTCCGTATACGCGGAACCCACCAGAAAGCTCCTTGCGGACGTGGCAACAACGACCGCTCCTAAATTTCACCAGGTTGCCCCAAGACCCTCGGGTAGAACATCGGTCCCTGGATAAGAAACCAAAGAAAAACTGACCAACGTTCCACCCTTGTGCCATGTGCTTTGATCAGGTTGCATTTCAGTTCACCATGATTTCCAACACCCATGGAAGTTGGAAGTGGAGGCTTGCTTCTGCCTGTTCAACGGGAGTCCTACAAAACCCGACACGGCCCTCTTCTGCGCCTTTTTTGGGAAGGTAGATGCTCAGCCAAACCTTTCGGATTTTCTCGCCGGCACAGCTCCCCGGAGAGTGATACGCTTTTGAGGGTGCCCATGCGTTGAGACTCCCGACCCAATCCCAAATGCACATGTGGCAAACACAGCCCGAACGCAGTGCCCCCACGGACGGATGCCCCAAAATATCGCAAGGGGAACAAGGAAACCCTGCGATGTGCAGTAATTTACCATGGCTTTGTGTTTGTGCTCTTCTTCCCAAAATGGGTTTGTGGGTTTACTTGCATTATGGTTTTGTGGCTGTGGCTTTCTGTTTTTGCCGGCATTTCTTTTGCCACTGTATCCACATACCCCAAACAACCGATGTTTCCCCTGTCCAAAATCCCAAGTACTGTCCGAAAAGCAGTGGGTGGGTGGTGCGGGGCTGGACTGGATGTTTTTTATAACTTCCCGGCTCTTCTGCTTTGGTTGGCTTTGTGGCCTTGTCAAGTTGCGGGGGGGGTGGGGCGGGGCTGGATGGCTTTTCTGTTTTCTGGCGGTTCTTGTTGCCCTTCTGGCCCTGTCAAGTGTCCCCCTTCTATTTCGATTTCTCGCTTCTTCCCGCCGATGGCTCGGATGTCTTCCACCGCAAACCCCGCGCCTCGGCGCCCTCCACCAGCGCCTCGCCGCCGTTCGGCGCCTCGCTCGTGGAGATGTCGGGGGCAAAAAACGGAGAAACACCCCGGTGCTGGCGAAATATCTGGGTGTGGGTCAAAATTAAACCAGGCTATGGACCACAGATTTTAGCCCATGCTTCCTCAGGGCAAGCCATTTTGGGTACCTATTTTTGACCCACAGCCATCTCAGTTGCCCCGTTCAGGGACGAGAAAAACGTGGTAATTTTGCTGGACCATGGGGGATGTCCTCCAAAAGGAGGTTGGCAGTACCTTCTGAACTTCTTGGCCACAGGATTTTCTTGGGTGGCAGTGGATGTGCTTTTGCGGGAGTTGGTTGATCTCAGTTGCCGCGTACAAAAACGAGGAAAAGTGGTGGTGGATCACCTGCCATGCTGTCCAAAAGAGAGACACCCCCGCGAAATCGAGTACTTGGGTTTTGTACTTGGATGCACCTTCTACCACTTAGCCCATTCAGTTTTTGATACTTTGTCCCCTTTGCCATGGCAACCACCGGAATGATGGCTCGTTTTTGGGGCCCACCTCAGCGCAACATGGTCTTCCACCCCTCAGTCAGGATCCACGTTGGTGGACAGAGTAGTTGAGTTTAAACGGAAGCCCCCTCCAAACTAGTCTCAGGTGATATCCCCAGCATTCAGAACTCGGAACCGGAGCCTTCGACCCAGGCGATCTGGGCATCTCTCGATCCCAAAGTCTGGCTTCGGGAAAAAGTTGAACAAATGGATCTGCACCAAGACTAGCCCAAAGGTGGCCCCAAAGACACATTGATCCATCAAACCACTGTTACACGCTGACCCGTTTTTCCAACCTGTCGATTTAGACGCCTGTAACTCTTGGCTACTTGCAAGACTTGCAATAATGCATGGGTCCCATATATGGCGATGTCCAGTGCTTCCAGGCGTTTCGCCACTGGTAGGATATTCCGTAAACCAGTCGGGGGGGTGAGACGCCAAAAGGGTTGCCTATGGTGGCACTTGGAAGGACTGAGATGGATATGTAAGAGTGAACTAGGAAACAACGAGTGGGGCAATTGTCTGCAAAGATGGATCCGTTGAAAGCATCCTGTCATTATTGATCTTGACTGCCTAGTGGGGATGGTGGTGGACGAATTGCGCCAGGCATAGGGCAAGTCGAACTAGACCCCTACCTTCAACTAGTAGTTTGCTGGAGCGGAATATGTCTGCCCTTCAAAAGCGAGCCTCAAACGAAGACCGCGCTCCGTCCAAAACAAACAACAGCCATACCAACTTGTGCCTGGCTCGTCTTTCGACACCTGCCATGTTGCAACCATCTTGCGATCCGCTCAGTGGGTAAGTGGGCAAGTGGGCAAGTGGGCAAGTGGATAGATCCATGTCTTGCAACCGTTTCTATTTGTTCCTTCAACCCAGTTTCAACACCCAAGGGCTCCCTTGGTCACCTTCCAATGGGTGGCTTGGCTTGGTGGTTTGCTTCCAGTTCAAATCCCCAAGCCGTAACTTCGCCATTCTTTTCAGCCATCGTTCTTTTCAAAAAACAAATCCATGTCCAACCAGGGTTTTTGGGAAGGTTTTCTAGAAAGATTCGGATCCCTGAAAAGAATGGGGGTTTAACATCCCGACTAGAATCCCGACTAAAACAGACTAAAATGGCTGGTGTACATATATGTACCCCAAGATGGGATCCCATTGGGTTTGACCCACACCCAAATCACCAAGCCAATCCAAATCACCAATTTAAGGGTTACTCGGTTGCTTTCTGCTCCCCTTCTAGAAGTTTGTGACTTTTAGCGGTTTAATACGGAAAACCCATTCCTTAGCAAAAAGTTATTCAGTCCTAGCATCCCTTGGCAACATGCACCAAAGCAATGGTCCACCGGAGCCATGCACAGAATTAACAAGGCGGCGAGGCCGCCCTTTTATGGTTGGGTGTATCTTTGACCTTACCCGGGTTTGGATCGCGGGCTCTTTGCTCTACCCAAGTTTATAGTGGATCAGAATTAACCCCCTCTTTGCTCTTTGGTTCCCCGGGTGTTGATCGTGGAGATCAACCAATAGAAATTTCCAGGGGTCTGGCTTGACTTGGGCCCCCCCCGCGCCTCCTCGAAGATCTGCAGGTACAGCCGCGGCAGCGCCACCAGCGAGCTGCCCGTGTCCTGAAGTTTTGAAGACCCGCGCGGTTTCGGTAGGCTGGGGGGAAGTGCCCCTGGTGGGTCCCAAATGGTTGCGGTTTTGAGGGACCTGTTCTCCAAGTTGTTATATAATTTCCCCGGGGGGGGGGGGTGTGGGGTTGAGTACTGAATATAGATTGGAGGTCCATATGCTCTGCAGCCCCAAGTGCTAAAAATAAAAAGAACCAGAGAACAAAAAGCGAAACAACAAAAGGACGAGGCAACCAAAGCGTGCCATTCGTAAACTGGAAACACAAAAGGTCAACAACTGAGATTTAGACATCGGTAAAGGCTTGGTGGCTAGGAAATATGCCGGGTTGAAGTCCGTTTAAATGCTCTCCACACCCCTGTAACATGAACCCCAGCCTAGCGTAGTAGTACAGTTGGGTGACACCTCTAACTTTGATCGACATTCATATGCCAAGAAGGGGGTGCTCCAAACAAAACGACTTGGTCCCCAAAACAACTTCCCATGCCAAGAAGGGTGTTTCCCAAAGATAGGAATTGGTCCCATTTTCTGGCCTCATTATTTTACCATGATCAAAGTCACCCCCTAAGTGGTGGGTTAAAGGGAAACAACCACATTTTCTGACTTTGATAACCCCCAGAAACCGTCAAAATCATGACCCCAGATTTTGGTTTCCTCTTCATGCCATTTCAAGGGATGGACCCAACATCCATCGACCCAACCGCGTCGGCACAGCGCTCCGATTCATCTCCGCTGGGCCGCCAGCCCAACGGGATACAAAAAGAATATAAGATCCTGGCCCATCTCTGTGCATATGTATGTACGTATATATATATATATATATGTAGGGGCCATACGTATGCATGTATTAATGCATGTATGCATATATGCATATATGCATATATGCATTTTACATGCATGTATGCATGTATGCATTTAGGCATTTAGGCATGTATGTATGATTCTGAGGAAACCAGATTAGCCACTTTCTCCCGCTCCTCGATGCCCCAGTTGTCGGAGTTGAAGGCCAAGTGGAGGCGCACCGTAGTCCCCGCAGCCACCTCAACCCCAAGCCCCGCAGGAAACCCCGGGAGGCGCAGACTTTGCTCGGTTCCATAGGGAAATGAGACTTGGAATGCCCCCGAGAAAAACAAAAACCATCCAACTGGTGGTTTCAATCAAAGTGTTGTTTTTTCCGGCTGACCCATTTTCTTAGGGCCATTCGGATTGCGAGGACTTCTTCCCCGACCCAAACCGTCCACGCCCAAAGCGATCCACCGCCCCACCCCGATCCAACGACCAACGCAAGCCGCGGCGCGCTCACCGCGGCGCCGGGGAAGGGCCCCTGGCGCCCGTTGAGCTGGGCGTCCGCGGGGTGGTAGCTGGAGCTGGCCGTCAGCACCTCGGCTCGTGGGGCCGTGGGGCCGTGGGGCCGTGGGGCCGTGGGGCCGTGGGGCCGTGGGGCCGTGGGGCCGTGGGGCCGTGGGTCGGAAGCGGTGCGAGAGACGCGGGGAACGAGACATGGAATGACCTCCATTTGGTTAAGACCCCGGGATAAAATTACAAAAATGTCCAGTAGTCAAATCGATTCCTTTTAAAACCAGCAGGGGAAAATAAAGCATATTCTTAAGCAAATGGAAGATGACGAGCTTGGTCGTTGCCGCTTGTGCCCGGGTGCCACAAGCCGTCCATATGGGTACTGCAAACCAACCAACCAACCGAGAAAAAGCATCCAACTGGTGGTTTCCTTTCAGGGGACCAATTCCTGGGTTCATTCCCGCTGACCAGCAAGCTTTTTCGGATGCGGCTACCGGTCCCACAAAAAAAAGACGTGGAACATGAGGTTCGAGACCCGGTCCCTTTAAAAGGAAAATGGTCTAATCGCGACCGGATGTTGTCAAGGTCCTGCTTTTTGACTGCCCCAAGATAGAGTTAAACCCGGTTCTCCTTGTGGGTCCTGGGTTTAGGTCCGGGGCAGTCAAAAAGTGGAACTCTGGATGTGGAACCCTCCCACAAATATGACGTTCTGGACGTCACCTTCCAAGTCAAAAGGGTGGGAACCCTTTTTGGATTGGGTTTTAAGTGGGCAACCACAAGGAAAACCCCAGCTTAGGGGCATCCCAAAAAAACAAACACCCTCATATCCAGGCCATCTGACATAAAGAACAACATATTTCCCGACTCTGCTTCAAATTTGGTCCACCTTGCAAATGGTTTTGGAGATCCCCCTTGGGAACCTGGATCAAACTCAGCATTCCTGGCACAGAAACCATGATTCACGTGAGGAGTGTTGAGCATGGCTCGTATGGGCGTGTGTCAAAATGGGATTCGCAAGCCTGGCGTTGAGCTGTGAGCGGCTGTGACGTGTAAGTCCACAGGAAAGGATCCGAGGGAATCAACTCTGGTTTGAACTGAGGGTCTCTCGGTACAGGTTAAGCCTATTTTTTTATGATTAGAAATGGGGTTGGGGGGTACTTGAAACCCAAACTAAGTCCTGACCACAAGATTATTGGGTGTATAATCACTTAGCCCCGTGTCTTACTTGGTCAAGCATTTGCGCAGGCCCCTAGTGATGTCGCTACTTGCCCTACTGAGGGAGACTCATCTTAAATTAAATTCCCAAAAAGGTGACGCTTAACTTGGTTGACGTTGGAAGGGGAGCAAAATTTAAATTTTAGCAGTTAAGTGGGGATTTCCACTAAACCACAATAAGCAAAAGGGTAAAATGTTTCCCAACGACAACCATGTCAAGCCCTCCAGAAGTCGAAATGTAGGGACCGCCAGCTATGTGGTTACTAGCCCTGGTTGTAAGCCAAACCGGGACTTAGCACCGTGGCTTGGTGGGTAATTAGCCATGCAGGGTCACTACCTCCTTAGCGCCCATCTAAATCCTCGAAGAAGGTGATCTTCAAAACATCTGGGGGCCCCTCGCTAAAGATGATGTTTCAAACCCCAGTCCAAAAATCAAAGGTGATCACCATTTTGGGACCACAAATTGTTGCTTCCGGGAAGGCACTCGATCCGATCACCTTGGGGTCCCCCAAAAAAGACACACCGGAGGTCTGCGATGTCCACAAGTCGGTTCGCTTTGGCCCCCCCAAAAGTGCACGCATGGAACCCCCCCAAAATGGCCCTTTTCAGAGCAACCGGCCTTCCACCCCAGTGATGTTTAACACCCCTTTTCGGGTCCTCTCCAACCCTTGGTCTAGTAGCAAAAAATACAAAGTGTTTGCAGCCAACAAAAAATGAAGAGGGCCTAAAACACGTATTAAAAAGCAAACATGTCAAAAACAAAATGGTCTACCAGAACCACGTACAGAATTAACAAGGCGGCAAAGCCACCCTTTCATGGTTGGGTGTATCTTTGACCTTCATCTACCCGGGTTTTGATCGCGGCCCTTTGCTCTCCACTGCTGAAAGTAAACAAGAGACCCCAAAAACCTTTATTGTTTATGTCTTATGTATCTATATCTATTATTATTATTATTATTATTATTATTATTATTATTATTATTATTATTATTATTATTATTATTATTAATAATAATATTATTATTATTATCATTTCTATTACTATTACTATTATTATTATTATTATTATTATTATTATTATTATTATTATTATTATTATTATTATTATTATTATTATTATTATTATTATTATTATTATTATTATTATTATTATTATTATTATTATTATTATTATTATTATTATTATTATTATTATTATTATTATTATTATTATTATTATTATTATTATTATTATTATTATTATTATTTATTATTATTATTATTATTATTATTATTATTATTATTATTATTATTATTATTATTATTATTATTATTATTATTATTATTATTATTATTATTATTATTATTATTATTATTATTATTATTATTATTATTATTATTATTACTACTATTATTATTGTTATATTGTATTATGTTACATTATATCATATTATATTATATTATATATATATATATATGTTATCTATACATATTACGGACAAAACCCATGCCAACAACCGCGCAAGTGCCGCCCCCTCTGCACCGCTTCGGCCCATCGATCCCTCGCTTCGACCCATCGCGAGGCGCCACGTCCAGCGGCTCCGAGCGGTGCACCGCGGCGCCGAGCCAGCGCAGCTCCGGGGGGCCGCGGCTGGGCCCCATGCCGCCGAGGTTGTTGATCACCACCTGCCGAGAGAAATTAAATGCACCGTGTCCCGTATTCCCAGCCCCTCGCCCCTTCACATGGTATGGTCTTTTCAGGGGGCCCCCTCCCGGGACCCCGCCAACCACAACAAGAAACTTGCAATGAAGAGAAGCTTGCAATGCTCATAGGTGGCCTTTTTGGGGAAATAGATGGGTTTCCTGGGAAATGGAAAATAAACACATCTAAACCCGGGCCCTCTATTTCTTAAGCAAACCAACCAAAAAGGACACCTATGGGAATGCTGCCAAGAGAAATTATATAGGGCACCGTGTCCCGTGTTCCCAGCCCTCACATGGTATGGTCTTTTCAGAGGGCCTTTTCCTGGGACCCCGTCAACCACAATGAGAAACTGGAGAAACTTGCCTAGGTCCTCCAGATTTGAGAGATTAGAATAAGGGTACCAACTTTTTTCTGTAGTCTATTTTAGTCGGGGAGCCCTCCCACAAAAAAGGGTGGAAGGGCACTACTTGCAATGCTCATAGGTGGCCTTTTTGGGAAAATAAATGGGTTTCCCTGGTAAATGGAATAACCCCATCTCTAAACCAGGGCCCTGTATTTTTGAAGCAAGCCGAGGTTGTTGATGACCACCTGCCGAGAGAAACTCGCAATCAACCCCTAGAAGGACGGGTGGTTCCCTTTTGGTTTCCCTTTTGCCAACCCAAAAAAGGTCACAAGACTCCCAGTTTGAGACTAGGTCCTCCAGTAGAGAGATTAGAATAAGTTGGTACCCTTTTTTTCTCTGTAGTCTATTTTAGTAGGGGAACCCTCCCCCAAAAAAGAAACCGTTAAAGGGCACTACTGGGGGACCTAGTTGTAATGCTTCTGTGACAGATTGTCTATCAATTATACCTGGAGCAGATTCTATGGCCCAAGGATACTGCAGATGTTTCAGAGGTTAGACGTGCCTGATAACGATGTCGTTCACGAAAGGAAGGCTCATCTTCGTCATGCGAAGCACACGTTGTAAAAACAAACGTGGGAAACCGTGAGGGACGAACAAGTTTGTCTGAAAGAAGTGCTCAACCCATCCTTTCAGGAGTGTCTGAGCCTTGCCCGAAGGTGTAAAGACTTAAGTCCCATCCAACCGCTTGGGACCGGCGGCTTTGAACCACCCTGGGGAAACCAAAGCGCAAGGTTTGTCCGAAGGGGAAAGCAAAACCTCGTAATGTGCAAGTTCAACTTCTTGCAGGTTTAATGGAAAACCCGCAAGGCTTAATGGAAAACACCTCCCAACTTGTGTCTTCCTTCTGGTTTGCCACCAGAATCCGCCGAGTGTTCCGCCTTCGAGGGCTCCAGCGCGAAATTTGGGCCCAGGTAGCCCTGCACCAGCGGCTGGCGCACCCACTGCGCCTCGCCCGGATTTCGTCGCTGCGGCGGACATCCCGGCGGCGGGCGGTTTTCAGACGTCGATTCGAGGGAGGAGTTTTGGGCCAAAGGAAACCTGAATCAACCGCCCCGGCTTTGTGTGTTTACACCCGCAACAAACGGGACATGTTTTGTTTTCAAAAGGACAGAAAATTAAATGACAAAAAATATCTGGAGAAGATAAGTCATTTCTATCTTCTACGTGACCAATCAACCATTAAATATCTAGACTTTCTTGCTTGTCTCAATTCAACCCGGCCTGAAGGGTGCGACGTAACTTAAATCAACCGGTTTCCTAACAGCCAGGAACCCCCATGGAAGTCCTCTTGGCCCATGAAAAAAAACACCCAGTAAAGGGGTCCTCCGTTTTGAAAGACCGAAGGCTCTGCTGATTCTATAGGCCACACCATCCCAGCGGCGCACGGCACAACCCAGGTCGGCACAAGCCAATTTGACCAAACTCGGACAAAGATCCAATGTACAAACCGCCGGGCAATAATGCGGCGCCACATCCACAAAAGGGCTCACGCCTGTCTCATCATTGGCAAGTGTGTCTCATCAAGGGCCTCTGGCTATCATGCAAAACGACTGCCAAGTCAGAGCTCTCATACACACTGTTGGCATGACCAGACACACTCGCAAGGGCAAATCGCGGATCCTGATCATTCGCCCCAGGGCATGGCCCTGCAAAGAGTCCAGCCAAAGGGAGACCGGCAAAGCGGCTGGACGAAGCAGCTCTGTAGCGCTTTGGACAGCCACGAACCACAGTTCACCACCTGCTCCCATTTGGAACCAGAGCCAAAAGATGAAGCGCGAGCCCGCATCTCATCCAAGCTCTGGATGTCCCTGAGCACAAGCAGCTCATAGCCATCTGAGCCAAGGTGAACTTGGCCCTGCTGACACAAGGCAGTTGTGGGCGTTATACCGCGTTGCTCATCAATATTGTATCCAGTGTCGCTGAGAAACCCACCCCAACGTTTTTTCTTCTTTGCCATACAAAAAACCTGGTCCTCCCAAAAGGTAAGCTTACTTAATTTGGGAAGTGAGATCATGAAACGGGCAAAAATCCGAGGAGGTTTTTACGCCATGTGACCCACCCAACTTAGTTCCCCGCCTCCGGAGCGGTGGTGGTCACCGCGCCTCGCATGAGCCCTGGCGGAAAGGTCCAGTGACTCTGCCAGAGGAAGGGAACCCGTTTTGACACGAAGCGCAATCTGGGTCGAATGCGAACCCGAGAGTTTCAGCGGCAGCATTTTTTGCTGGGGAAGCCTTTCCAAAAAAACAAACAGTCCCACTGAACTGGCTTCACGCTTGGTCTCTGATGTGCTTCTTGGGTGGGGATAACAACAGGAAGGCTACTTAAGGGGTCAACTTGAACTCTGGCTTGACCCCCAAACAATCGAATGTTACTAGGGCGAAGGTTTGTCATTTCCCACAGAGTCAACATATTTTTGTTGGCCCAAGAGCAACTGAAAGCAGACTGCTCCAAAATCCCTCTACACAATTCGGGAACCCATCTCTCAAAACAAAGGACACCGATCACGGAAGGTTCAAACTTTGAAGGCCAAATGGGAGTTGATCAAAAGGTCTGATGACCATTGTTTGGAAAACCACGAGACAGATATGCTATTTCAGCGCCACATGGGAACAAACACCCATGGTATCTTAGGGGGGAGGGGGGAAGGGAATATGCTTCTCAATCCGCAATTAACCCTCCCGTCTTTGGGAGAAGGAAACACGAGACGAATCCAAAGCGGCGTGGGCGCTCTAACCCAGCCTTTTGCTTGCTTGTTTTTTAGACGAATGCTCTGTTCAAATGGAGTGGGATGTCAATCCCAATCAATTCTTTCAAGACCCCTTCCAGAACCAAACGAGTACCCAGTGAAATACATCCACAAGGATGCCCTTTGAACTGGGAGAAGAAAATGCTTTCGCCAATCCTAATAGTTATTGCAAAGCCACTACGGTGCCCCCTTCCGGAACCCAGGGTAATGTTGACCCCTGATCAATGCAGTTTTCAAAAAGAAGACTACATCAGGGTGGTTCCTTTTTGGTGGTTGGATTCCCTTCTTCCAAAAACAAAAACGAGTAATCTCCGTTGCTTTCTGCTCCCCTGCTAAAGGTTTATTTTTTAGTTGTTTAATGGAAAACCCATTGCCTGGCAAAAAGTTAAAGTCCCACCATCCCTTGGCAAAATGCACCCGAGCAATAACAGGGGCTATTCATCAGGGGGTCAAACATGAAGGATCCTGCGGACCCAACGGAGCCGCCCGGTGAAGGGATAGCCCAAAGGGTCTGGAGGCAGACAGGTCCCGCCTGGCAAGCGCGCTACATGAGGCGCCTGGACGCGAAACGGCGCGGCGAGGCTTGCATCGAATGGTGTCAAACGTGGGACATAAGACGAGTGGTGGCTCCAAAAGAAAAATCATCCCAGTTGCTGACCTTGATGACCCCTAGAAACCTTCAATATGGGCCCAGAATCGGGTAATTCGCAAACGGCCAGAACCACCATCCCCTTATAAAAGATTGGCCAAAAGAGTCACAATCAAATCCCATAAATGGGTGCCTTTTCAATTCCTTGCGGTTCTGGGTAGACATTTGTATGCCGGGGGTTGATTCTGACTCAGGACAATGTCTCGTCAAGCACAGGACGTGGGCCCCTTATTGGGTGGCCCCCGATGTTTGTTCTTCGAAGGGTGGCCTTCCCAAGACGAAGCATCGACTCCTGTTCTTCCCTGTCAGGTAAACAGTCGGGCTTTGTTACCATCTTTGGGCTTTTTCAGCAAACCAAACGAAAAAACAACCCTCCCCCCCCCAAAAAAAAAGAAGAAGAAAAGGACAGCTGGGGGGCACGGCTCGAACTTTTCCGGCCACAAACTCCCTCCGACCCAACAACCCCCGCGGCCACCCCGCCCTCCGCCTGCGTGGAGCTCCGCCGCTCCGCTCGGCCGTCCGGGAGGAGCTGCGGGGCGCGCAGCGCCAGGAAGAAGCTCCGGCCCTGGCTGCCGATGCTGTTGCCTCGCGCGCGGCGCGGGAAGGAACTGGATGGACAAAAACCGGTTGCTGCAGCGCGCTAAAGAAACCAAAGGATGCTAGCACTGGATGCAGCGCTTGGGAGAAAAAAAAGAGCAAAGGGACCAGTGGAACTGGATTGGAATAAAACTTGGCGCAGGGACTTGATGGAACTGGATGGAAAAAGGGATGCAGATGGAACGCGGGCTGGAAGGAACTTGATAGAACTTGCATGGCGAGAGGGCGGTGAAGGAACTTCATGGGAATCATGCGGGTCAATTCCCGAACGTCCGATTTGTCTTTTCTTGTTCAGGATATCACTGTTTGGGCTTTTGGGGGTGAGGTTTGAAGAAAAACTCTGTTGTGGCCCGACTCAAACGCCACTGTAAACCCGCTTTTTAATCATTCGCTTGTGATTTTTAAGGTTGGACTCAATCAGCTTGGAAAGCCACCCAAGTCCGTTGCAACTATGGACAGCCAGGTGTGATCAAGGTAACTCTATGGCCACGTCTTAGGGGACCCCCAAAATAATGGTTGCCTTGTGATTCCCCCGTTAACACCACTAAAATATGGTACCCTCAAAAAAGCCACACCATTATACAGCTGGAAGATGTTTGCGAGTACGGACGGACTTGTGCTTATTCTGAGCATGATCCCCATGTTAGTTCAAGTAGGGTATGACCCTTATGATAAGCACAACTGGCTCCTTAATTCGTTTGGTTCAGAGGCAAAAGCCCCCCCCCCATTCTGCACCCGCATCCTAGGTCTGCAGGTCTGCCGGGCCCCGGTCCCCCGGTCTGCCGCCGCCCGACTTCGGGCGACTTCGATGCAACCATTCTACGGGGAAGTCTTGGTTTTTGCCGGGTAGTTGCTAGGTCCTGCAGAGAGCTTAGAATAAGTTGGTACCCTATTTTTTCTGTAGTTTATTTTAGTAGGGGAACCCTCCCCCAAAAAAGAAACCGCAAAAGGGCACTACTGGGGGACCTAGTTGGCAAATTTGGGGGGGGGTAGACTTTTGTTTGTTGGTTTCTATGAAACTGAACCTTGGCCCTGACTTCAAGCGTGCCCAAAACACCCCGCTTTAGTTGCCCTGCGCATCCCCTCTCAAGCGTTGGCAGCCACCCCCACCCCACCCATCCGCCCTAAACGCCAATCCACCCCCACCCTCCGACCCAATGATATGGACATTTAGTGTAGAACGCACAACCCTGAACAAACATCTTGCGAACAAAAAACGATTCTACCATCCCAAAATAAACTTTAAACCTAAAAGGGGACCCTGAAAGACCATGTTGCTCTACCCCTCTTGCAGGTTTCATGCTTAAGGTTGGAAGATGTAGCATCCACCTGCTACAGACCCACAATTCCTACAAGGGCCTACATAGATGGAATTGGGTAACGCAAATCATCTCATCATCATGAAAGCGCAATAGTTGCCATCATTCAGCCCCTTGCAAGCACCTATGACGAACAAGTAACTCTTTTCACCCTATTACCCATCTCGGTCCACCTTAGCCCCCCCAACCTCCCCCCCCCGGCCCATCTCCCCGTCCCAACGTCCCAAGGTTCCAGCGCCTTGGCCCGCGAGGGCCCGCAGCGTGAGGTTCACGCTGCCGCCCCGCAGCGCCAGCAAGGGCGAGGCCCCGGCCGGCGGGCGGAAGGCCTGAAGACCCGACCCCGGAGATCCGCAGCGGGAGCCGGGGAGGGGGGGGGGGGGGGCAAGGCGGTCCCAAACGAACGGGTGGGGCCAGTAGCGCCTGGACGAGTTCTGTTCGCTTTTGGTAGAGTCTTACTAATTATGAACAGAACCAAACACAAAGAGGGAAAACTGAAGCACGTGGCCAAGAAGAGTGAGGAAGGTGGTGTTTGCTTGTGGGGAAAAATGTGTTTGAACAAGACCAAAAGAAGGAGGCCAAGGCTTTGGGATTAAGGTGGTTTCACCTTGAAGACCAACCAGGTATGCATGAAAATCCAAGAACGACCGGATTTTGAGAGAGATCCGGATCACCACCGTTCGAAGGCGAGTGTCTCCGGGATCCATACACCAATTACGACTTTGTTTTGTGGTTAGATGTGGCCATGAATTTTAATAAGGGACCCTTTGGTCGACATCTTTTAGGGGATTCATGTCCACCAATTTCACTTTTGAGGTGGTTCCCTATGATTCATGGCCATGTGGAGAGCTCACAAGGGAGAATCCACGGAAAGGGCTTGAATTGCGGACGCCGGTTTCGGCTTCTCAACGGAAACATAAGAAATGACATTCACGTCAAGGTTTACCTGATTTTCAGACCAATGCATCCCAAGATCGGCTTCCTTCCAAGTGGCTTGGCTTGCTGGGTTTGGTGGCTGAGTCGTTTCCCATTTACCCGCAAGAACCAGAATTCCCAAGTATCCCCAGTTCCACTCCACACCACTTGAGGGAAACCTGACTCACCCAGACAGAGGAACCCCCCCCAAACAAAAAAAAGTAACCCGCGGGTGTCCAATCCCCAGTTCCCAATCCAAAACCGGTTGCACCTGGCCACCGATCCAAACCCGCGGCCTCCGCCGGCCCCAGGTCTCGCCAGTGGTGCCCTGGAAAGCGCACCGCCTGGCGCCCACGAGGCGCGCGCTGGGGTTTGGCGGGGCTGGCCAATTTGACCTTTGTTGGGGAAGCATTGGAAATTAAATGGGCCTCTCCTCAAAAAATAAAAAAAAGGAAAAAAAGAAAAGAAAAAACGCGTGACAGCTGGGGTTTGCTTGTTCAGGCTTTTGGGGAAGCAAAGGGACCCGTTGATCCGAGGGTTGCTACTCTTCGTTCCGGGGTCCCAAGTGTATTTCCCAGGCGCCCAAAGGCAACCTTTGCAGGACAAGAGTCAACCTGCAAAACGTGGATCCGTTTTCTGAGGGCTTGGTGTTTTTGCAGAGAAGGAACCCTGAGAAGGGGGAAAGTACAGCTACACGTTTGCGGGAAGGACCAAACATATCCCAAAACCGCCGAAAGTTGAACAGGTCGGCGATCCTGGCAATGAAGAAATGGTCCTTGGGAGTCCTGAAGCTTTTTTTGTTGATACCCTTCTCATTTTCGCAACCAAAAGAACACCAACTGCTTCAGCCCCCCCCCCCCCACCCCCCCACCCCCAACCCGGCGGTTCCTCCAATCCGGCGGCCCAACACTCATCTTCCCGAATGGGCTGAGAATAAAGGAAGTCCTCAGGGCTCCTATGTCCCCTTTCATTTTTAATTCCAAGGCCCAAAAGATGTTATGTCAAAGCCTCCAGAAGAAGGCATCTGGGGACCAAAATCCAAAGTTGACGAAAAGGTGCGAAACTGGCAACTGCCAAAAAAAAACACTGCCAACTGCCAACTGCCAACTGCCAACTGCCAACTGCCAATTCAGAAAGTCAAAACGAAGAAAAAAACACGAAAAGGTGTGCGGCAACGCCTTCCGGCCATCCGGGGTATTTGCTGCCCCTTCTATTACAAGGGGCAACTAATACCCCATATAATATATGCAACCCTCCCACCAATTCACATGGACATGTTTGGTCCCTTTAAAAGAGAAATGGTCCAAACTACCCCCCCCAAACATCAATTGGTGGGTATCTTAAGGTCAAGTCAGGTACCCTCTATCACGATTCTCATGATGCCAAGTCCCGTAAAAGGCTTCCTTGACTCCCTCTCTCTCCCGCTTTTGCGGATTCTTAGACCTCACCTGTTGGTAGTGTCAACTGCGGATCTTTGGAGGGGGCTTCCAAAAGTTTCGTAGTGTCCTGGACCTTCGGGAGTTGCAACCATATTCACCAAAGCTTAGGTTTCCCTTCAAGCAATCCTTGCCAAGCAAATCGTGGTCCTTTCTCCCGGTGGAAAGCGCCAAGCAAATGGATCCCTGGAAGCGGAAACGAGTTGAATTGCTCCAGATGGCCGGCTTCGTCTCCATTTACTTTCTGCTCAAGGTCCTCTCTCTTTCTTGTTTTCTTTCCCTCTCTCTCTCTCTCCCTCTCGCTCTCTCTCCCTCTCTCTCGCTCTCTACGGCTACCTAAGGAACTGAGGGCTGAGTTTCGGACACCTCCCAAAACCCTGAAAGCCACAAGACTTTCATGTGGATATCCCTGAAATGGGTACTCCTTTTCGGGGGGCCACTTGATTCTACTGGAGTTTTCTCGCCCAAAAGAGTTTGCCGCAAGGTGTCGCGACCGTTTTGGTCTTTCTCATCCGATTCTCCGATCCGAGCGAGCCGATCCGACCTGCACGCCGGAAACCAGCACCTCCCCCGCCGACGACAGGCCATAGAAAGGATCCTCCGGCGAACCGCAGATCCGAGGCAGTGCACAGAATTCGAATCCGAGATTCTTCCCCTTTCCCCCCGATTTGAAGGGACACTCACTTTAAACTGGCAAGGTCCTTGAATTGAAGGAAACACCCTTTTTGGGAGTATTGAATGGAAGAAGCCACAGTTCTTTGGGAAAACATGTGTAACCCAAGTTCTCAGAGCCCTTCAAAGAAACAACCGATCCAAGCCCGAGGGTTCGACTCACAGATCATGTCCGCTGTCACATCGGTTTGAGTTCTCCAGACCCCGGGTAGAAAAAGGGGAGCCCCTTTTTGAGATGGGCCAATTTTCGAGGGGCCAAAACAAAACGGAAAACTCGTTTGGGGGGCAGAACACCCGGGTCATACCAAAAGGTGGGCATTATGGCAAAGGGGGCGTTCCCAAGATTCATGCAAATCAAAAGATCGGCCGCTATCTTCGAAACAAACCATCCCTTCACATTCCCAGTTGCCAGGCCGGCCACTCTTCACACTGCCACCGCAAGTGTTTGACGTCATTTCAACAACCTGTTCAAGGCTGACAGGTATAAAATCAGGGGAACTCTGCCAGGATGCTAGCAGGTTGGTTCCTTTCTGTTGGTTCCTTTCAACCACCATGGTTGGAAAACCATCTGAGTGGTGGCTTTGTTCCCTTTAATTTTTGAATGGAGCACCTTTTGTTGGCTTGCAGGAAAACCCATCTGCTTTCAAAGGGTCCTTTTGGGGCCTCAGCCGGTCAAGGGCCAATTTCTCAGCCCGGAACCTCCCTGAGACCTGTACGACTTCTCCCCCCTTTGGAACCTCCACATCGTAGACCAGGAGAAAGAGCCAGGCCAAATCCGCGGCGGATCCGCCCTGCCATGATCGCGGCTTCCTCAATGGCTGTGTCTCGTTTTTTAAGGGAAGCTGCGGCTTTTCATCTTGGCGCAAATTGCGTTGGCTGATGCTGAAGGCAAACCCTCCCGAAAAGGAAGACGTGGATGCTGGGGGCCGGAGCATGTTCGAAGTTTGTTGCAACTAAACACGTTTTTTTCAGGTCCCATGATTGAGATCCCTTCGGCTATCGCCCTGGTCAGCCGCTAAGAAGGGGCCACTCCAATTGCCGTGGCATGCTGGCGCAGAGCCGCGTTCCGTGCATGATGTGGGGGTCCCCTGGAAATGGCGCTTCCCTTTGGCCTCCCTTGCAATACCAACCAAGGGGCTCCGAATCCCAGCGTGAGAAACGCTCAGGTGCTCTTCTGCCAGCAACTTCCACAAATGCACGTCTCAGCACCGTCCACCAATACGAACTGGCTGGCGTGAGATCCTGGCATATTTCCACTGCTTCCTTTCTCCTTTTTCCAGATCCCAGAGAAGGTTGCCAAACCCTTCCCGCTGCTTTTCCTTCATGACCCTTAAAGTGTTCGCACATATTTAATCTGTAACACCAACCAAGCCCACACCTCCGCGTGCCATGGAAAAAGCCAAAGGGGCAGCCTCCTCGGGGTTTCCACAAGCCCCGCTCCCCAGCCATGGATCGGAGGTCAACCACTGGTGTGGCCAAAGAACGGGTGGCGAGCGCGCGAGCTTTAAATCACCTTGCCCTCAATCGGTGCTTTGGCGGGGATCTGAACCTCTGCCTCTTGAGGGAAATGGGAACCCCCTCCTTAACCACCAATCCAAACCACCAAATTGCAGTGGAAGAAAGCCTGGGGAAATTCTGAGCAGCACTGAGACACCCCGACCGCGGTCCCTCGAAGCGGCGCTTCCGCGAACCCGGCCTTCGACTCCACGCGCAGCTCCAGCTGCACCGCCGTGCCTAAGGCCACCTGCGAAGCCAAGTCCGCGACTCGAATCGCTTCGATTCGGTGCGATTGGATGGCCAGATGAACTTGCGATCCAAGGCGATAGGGAATGTGGTTCAATGAACTAGGCGACGGGCGGGGAATGTGGTATGAACCGGTTTGGAACTTCCCACGAAGACAGGACACCAGTTGGATGGTTTATCTCGGGGGGCATTCCATGGCTCATTCTCTGCTGAGCAGCAGCAAGTAAATGGTGCGTTTGGGTGTGTCTTATAACAGACCCCAAAAATGGGTGGTCTTCCTGCTGATTTCCCCAGGAA
>CAUJNA010003760.1:1113607-1133607 GCA_963377175.1 Effrenium voratum | reverse complement strand
CAGGGCGTCGCCCATCTGGGTGTGGCTCAAAATTAAACGATCGGAGGGGCAAACCGCAGGTTTTGGTACCCATGTTTCCACTTACCAAATGTACCCATTTTGGGCACCGGTTTTTTGAGCCACAGCCATCTTTCGGGGCCTTTTCCCCCCGCTTCGTCCCCGCTTCGCCTCCTCCTCGGCACCTGGCAGATCAAAGGAGCCGAAGCGCGCGATGGCGCCAACAAAAGCGCCAGCGAAAACGACGGGTCTATGTCAGGCGCAGCCACAAACCCCAACCCCTTGGAACCCCCCAAAGAAACCCCTCACACCCCACCTCCCCCCAATAAAAAGAGGCAATACCCCCAAACAGAAAACACCGAACCCCAAAGAAGCCTCAAAGGGCACCAGGAATTCCTCGACAAATCGCCCTCAGGTCTCAAAAAGAGACCGAGCCAGACTGACATGATGCAAGGGTGGCTTCGAAATGCTTGGCCTGCAAAACACATAACAAAGAGTTCAGGACCAATTTGGAAGCTTGGTTTTAGCCTGGAGAACAAGGGAGCCCTGGCTTAGTTGGGCTGCAGCCAACAGTGCACGTAGTTAGGGAAACGTGCAGCTGACCATGGACACGACTTGTGGTTGGGTTGCTTGCTCTGTCTACGCCACCAATCATACTATCGATGGACAAACTCCTGCGCCAGGGATGGATGAAACCGTATGGGTACTCGCATAAACCACCTACCAACTGGTGCAGGATTTTGTTCACCTACAGTATCTGCTTCATTTCCCCTTAGGAATTCTCTTGTAATTCTCTGCCTCTCACGGAAAAACAAAACACGCAAAACCCTGCGCCTACGGTTGCTGCTTTCCTTCTGTTGAAACATATGCACTGAATGCACTGACCTGTGGTCTGTGTGTGTGTCTTTGCGTGTGTGTCTTTGTGCCTTTGTGCCGTTGTGCCTTGGTGTGTTTGTGTGTTTGTCTTTTTGTATTTGTGGTTGTGTGTTTGTCATAGATCATCATACTGCAACACAAGACAGAAAACACGATGAGGTGAACACGAAAGATCAATACCTGGTAGGTTCCAATGCAGATGTTGGTAGCCTTTAGGATGGTGAGAGGGAAAGGAAACAACCTCCAACTTCGAGGGTCCTCTTTGACACAGTCCCTTGAGGTTCCGCACCCATCCAGGCTCCGGTCTTGAACCCCTAAAAACACGTCATGTTGCTCCCGCGCGATGGTTGGAAGCTGCCCAAATCGTAACATGTTCTCGCAACATGTTGTTGCCCGGCGTCGCCAGTTTCAATTGAAGCCTTTAGGGCAAAGCCAACAGCAATGGCAAGTCGCTTGCCTTGAAACCATTTCGCCCAAGATCCCACTTGGGCGTGGCTCAAAATGAAAGAGTCAGGGTTATGCAGGCTTTAGTCTTTGGTTCGATTTATCCAGGTGCCATTTTGGTACATGTTTTTGACCCCTGAATTAGGCATGTTTTGTTTCTTAACACCCTAGGCTTTTAATGTTTGGTTCTTCCCACCAGCTGGCAACCGGAAGCATTGGGCTCACCCAGTGGGGCAAGTGACTGGAGATCCGAGCGAAAGTCTAGCGGGAGGGTTCTGGATTTCTGGATGCGCAGTACCAATATCAACTGCCCATATACCCCAATGTGACCTCCGCCATGTTTTTCTGAACCAAAAGGACCCGTGGCCGCGCACCCCAAAGTGGATTTCGTTTCTTTCCTCTTGGCTTCCCTTTTGGAAAACCACACGAACAGGTACCAACTCCAGCAAAAAAAACCGAACCCCCGAATTCTGAAAAGCAATTGGAAGATGCGCTCGACACAACCCTCAGCTCCGGCCTTGGCCCATGCCTTCCAATGAGGGGAGCCAGCCCTGCGGCTGCACCAATGTGGTGGTCTGGGCACTCGGCACCTTGCGCGAGCGAAACCAAGAGGATCTCGCGTGTTCCACGCTTAATTTTGTCCCCTACTAGGTCCTCCTCCAGTAAAGAGGTTAGAAGAAGGGCACCGGGCAAGCTGGGGGGCCTAGCCTATTTTTAACCACCTCACCGATCAGAAGCTTGACTGACGTTTGGCTCCCACCAAAACCAGCCAAAGACGCACTTGCCCAAAGCGAATCGACCTTTTAACGTTTCAGTTCTCCTTCTTGGTCCATCTGAAATCTTTGGTGGCCCGAAAGGTTGACCTTGCACCTGAGGCAACTGAGAACGGGCATCCCCAAATGCCTTTACCGCCAGGTTCCTTTCACCGAGAAAGGCCCGAGAGCCCTTGAATCCCCAAGCGAGTTTCCTTGGGCGGTGCTTTTTTACCGAGGAGATACGTCGGGAACCCCCGAACACATGTGGACGTCCTTTTGGTGTCCCTTTAGAACCAAACAGAAAAGGATCTGGCAGCACTAACCATTCCAGGTAGTCAGCTTCAAAGCTTGAATGACTCTGGGCTCGAAGAAAAGCTTCTTCCGTCTCAAAACAAGTCATACTAACAATTCACCGGCCAAAACGATGCCGCAAACCACGAGGTAAGTTTGGCATACCTCCTAGCGAGAAACAAGAGATGCAGAAAAAAACAGCTTTTCGATCGATCGACCAAAAGAGAATCCGATTTTGCAGTGAATTGGGCAACCGCCACGGATACACCCGAACCGAGGTACATGACATAGCTAGATGTGAGTTGGTAGTTGGCTTCCTTCCTTTTCAAAGTGGGCCAAGGGTTTCGAGGGCCAATGAGTCGACAAACCAAACGGGCACAGAGGATTGCTTTGCCCCACCTAATGGGAGCCCCTGGATTACAGTGTGTTCCCTTCCACCACCCCAACAATACGAAACGCGGTTTGTTTGTCCGGGGTTCCCTCTACTCATTTAGTAAATAGGGGGATTTATCTCTCGTTGGTCGGCAGAAGATAAGTTCCTTTTCTTCGTTGGTCCTCGATTCTAGCCTTGCGGCTTGGACAAGAAGGACGGATCCAGGAAAGAACCGGCAACACGCGGTTGCGACTTCTGTCAAGAACCTTCGTTTCCCTTGGAATTTTCAGTGTCCTACAATTCTGGCTGGATTTCGACCTGCAAAAAGTGTTGGTCTGGGTGCTTCAAGCAGAAATGAAGGAAAACAAAAAAGGCAAAGGTTATATAGGTAAGCTGTCTGGCAATCGTGCGTGGGAATCTAGAAACAGTCATTGGATCGGTGGAACTGAGGGGTTAGCCCCCCACCCAGTCCTCTTGAGTTGCTAAATGGGAAGAGACTCCCGAGACCACAATAGGTCCCTTTTTTGTTGGACGGGGAACGCCCTCAAAATAGGTTGGCGGACAGAAAAAACCCATGTCAATGCCCATGTGAATGCCCATTGCCCTAGCCCGGCGATGAGTGGGCATCTCACAATTGAAGGGAACCCCGCAAACCCCGCAGATCCCTGCCTTTTCCCTTTGGTTCTCGGAATCCCAAGCCCCACCCAAACCACCACGCCCACACCACCGCGCCCAAACCACCGCGCCCGAACCCACACGACGGCCGCCCCAGCAGCGAACCTCGCCCCCTAGGGCCCACCCCGCCTCCACGTCGGGGGACCACACGGAGATGAAGAAAGATCGGCCCTCCTTGAAGGCGGCGCCGGCGCCTAAGGCCGCGCCCAGGGCGAGAGCTGAGGCGGAGGGGATTTTCCAGGGCTGCCTGAGTGGGAAGAGGGGAAAAATCCAGTGGGTCTTTTCCGTTGGTGTGTTTTTAGGTTGGACGTCTAGGGAAGATTAGGCAACCGGATTCCTTTTGGAGTGATGTTTGTTGGTTGGACATCTCGACAACCCTGGGGAATGTTTCGCGAGGGGCCGTGCTGGGGTGTTCAAAATGGCCAAGTTTCCATAAATCCCTAGTGGCAATCCACTACAAAGGGGGCCCCTTGTGGCGACCCAGGGGAAGGATCTTGCGGATTGCCGTTGAAGAGTCCAGTTTTTGCAATCATTCAACTGGGGTCATAGGGGACCAAACCCATGTTCATAGATAGACGCGTCAGCTTGCAAAGCCTGTGGTTCAAGGTTTCTTCCGCCCCGCACATGCACAGGTCAGCTTTTTCCGCTGGTTCATTAAAAAAACAAAAAACAGCGAGAGGTCTTTTTTGCTGCATTCATTCTTAAGAAACCAGAAAAAACCAAAGAGCAAACACCGGCGCCACCCAACAACTGGGGACATGTTCGTTTGCATTCTGGGCGACCCTCGGCGTGGGCTCTCCACTCCCACGACCCGTCTGGCCAACCCAATCCAAACCGCCCAGTCATCGCTAGGAGAATTGACGGGGAATTCGGAAACCGTCCGAGACAACGGGGTGAGGCACCCAAGATGCCTCAAGTTTCGCCGCAGCTTTGCCTCCGGCTCGGTGAGTTGGTGAACGAATCTGTGCAGAAATTGCGAGGCCGAACTTACCACATCATTCCAACTGTTGGGAAGGATCTAGCCCAACAGGTGGAGGTTCAACAACAAAGGAGGGGGCCGAAAAGAAGAAAAAAAAGGTGAATCCCAGTTGCCCGGCCCCGGCGTTTGGGGGGGGTCAGTTCGAACAAAGTGATCTACAGATGGAATCCACTGAGCTGTTTTTTCAACTTTCCATTGGTCTTCATATGGCCAAGACTACTTGTTTCAACCCGAGAGGACATGGGTGGAACAAGTTGGTACCAACTTCTTTCTGTATCCTATTTTAGTCGGGCCCCCCCCCCGGACCCTCCCAACCAAAAGAGTTGGTGAGAGGTCGGGCACCAGGCTGGGGGACCTTGGAGAGCTACACATCATACATCCTGCCCCACGTCATTCCCATCGCCTGGACTGCGGAGCGCCCGCAGGGTGAGCTGTACCTCAGGCAAGGCTTGGGAGCTCGGTGGCGTTGGGTGACAGTCCCCGCAGAAAAAAATGCCAAAAACTGTCCAGTAGTGATAGGTTCCCTTTAACACCAGGGGGAACCGGCAATTGAAGCCATTGAGTGGCTTGGCTAAGACCTGTTGCAACTGTCCAGTGGTGATTCTGTGGATGGACGAAATCCATTTCGCACCACGAAATGAAACCATGGTTGAAGCCATTGTTTGTTGGTATTTACAGGCGGCTCAGTATTGGCTTCTTGGGTGGTGCAGGATTTTGTCCATCCACAGCAGGTTCCCTTGAAAACCAGGGATAAACGCAAATTGAGGCAACTGAGTGGCTAAGACAAGTCTAGACTAATGTTGACCCCCGATATTTCTCAACCCGGGGTGTTCCCCTCAAGTAACGATTCCCGACTGAACCCAAGGACACACCCCTATTGAATTGGGGTTGATCAATATGAGATCAACATTATTTGGGCCCGACTTTGCGTCAACTTTAGAGCTCGTTCCCCCATGTGATGTCCGACTACCGTCACGCGCGAGATGTACGGTGACCCATGCCCTTTAATGAGCAACCCGTGCTCCCAGGAAACTTCAGATGTGAAACCAAACGGTATGCCAGCAGAAACCTGACGGTTGTCACACAAAAAGCTGAAACACACGCATACAACAAGCCAAACCTATCTGAGGCCAAACCTCGAAATGGGAAGTTTCAAGTTGAACGAAAAACCGCTCCCAGTAATTCTGAAAATCTCTCCAAATGGAAGCACAAAAGGGACCTCTACTCATGATGTCAAGATCCGCCCAAAGGAGGTGTCTGTCTTGAACCGGGTTTTCCGACATATTGATACCCAAAACACATCACGGGCCTTCGGAGTGGGGCGGGCCAACCTCAGCGTGTTTTTTGTCTTCGCGCGGCCCGCCTCCGCCTTGTTCCAGAAGGCGAACACCGTGGGAGCGCCCTTTGGAGCGCTGAAGTGGTCCTGGCGGAAGAAAAATTCGATGGCAGGTTTCCCCCAGCCTGGGACATTGGGTGGTAGCCCCGCTGGGGATTTTTGGTCGGAGTTTGGGCGAACTAAGAGATTTGGGTCGGTCCTTCTGGGTTGTTTGGTGGGAAGTAGCCCCTCTTTGAAAGTTGCTGTTGTGTGGTCAAAGCTCCCTATCAGTCATGTCATGGTTCCCTTATTGACCCTTATTGTGGCCTACGCGGTGAATGCATGACCAGCACCTCAAGCAAAGGGGTGTCTTTATTGGATGTCTCAAGGGGACCCTCCAGGTGAGAGGTGTCCTTCTAGTGCTCCCTTAGAATCAGCCAAAAACGGTGCGGTCAAAACAGAACAACCACCGGTCTGAGTGAATGGTCATTGCGTGCGCTTGAAACTCGCGTTTGGGCAGACCCATCTTGCATGCTCAAGGAAAAGAGCACCGGAGGCTTAGCCGGCTACGAGCCCAACCCTCTAGCGCGCACCATGGACATCATGCCCCCAAAGTTAAGGGGATGCCGGCGGGCTGGGGAGTCGGGTCGATACGGAGACGGGACATGGACAAATACAAAGGGATTCTTTTGCTTTTTTCGCCTGGGATGTTCGAATGGAGAGAACATCCTGTGTATGTAAGCTAACCAAACGGCACCACACAAGCAAGCGATAACTCTTTTATCCAAGCAATGTGTTGGTGCCAGGGACTCATCTTCCCCTGTCAGATGTCTACGGCTGGGTGGGCCCCATGGGCCACCCACCACAAACTCTCAAAAACTGAAGAACGGGTGTGCAGACTGATAGCGCCCGCCCCTGGGCCGGGGCCAGGGGCACCCAGGCCACAGGGGGGTCTGCCACCAGGGGAAGTGAGTCACCCACCGGCTCCGGTCACGGGAGCATGGGTGGGCCCACGCTAAGATCAAATGCATCTCCATTCAGGAGACGCGGGAGAAAAATGAACTCCTCGCAGAGTTCCTGTTTAGGGACTCTGTGCAAAGGGTCGAACCCAGAGAAATCTGGGTGCGTCAGCTCATCGGCCCACTGGTTGAATTCCCGGGGCACGTGGTTGGCCGCCAGCGAGCAGCCATGGGTGTGGAGCAGGAAGACCAGCTCCATCAGGATAGCCGCGGTGTAGGGCTTCTTGGATCCAAGGTTGAGCATCGCCATGATTGTCACTGCCCACCGGGAGTCGGACCCGGGAGGACAGAGGGCCTTGGTGCGTGAGGATCATGTTACAGAGGAAGAGCGTGCCCAGCATTTCCAGAGCGGGGTGCCCAAGGCCAGGAGTGTTGCCAACAGCGCCACCGCCAAGTTTACTGCCCCCTCGCTGCGAAGCAGCCACAGGAAGTCATCCACAAAGACGAAGTTCCAGTCCACTTGAGGGAAAAGTGCGTAGAGGACCCTGAGTAGAAGGGCTGCCAGGCGTCCCCAGTAGGATTGGGCACTGGCCATGCCGTATGTGCCTACCTTGTTCACCCACCATTCTTCCCCCAGTGAGGCCACCTGGAACCGCCAGTCCTTCCTGAGGACCTTCACTCTCCGGTGGGCCTTGGTGACGTCCGCCTTGAGCAGCACCCACTTGGTGCCCGGCTCCGGCCATTGCCAGCCCTCGGGTGGAGGTTAGCGACCTCCTTCTCGGGGCCGGGGGCACCCTGAGAGGGAGGTCCCTCCTCAGCTGCCGCATGTAGCCAATGAAGAGCTTGTACCCCATCCAGCACCGTCGGAGCCGTCGTCCTTTCCACCGTCTGGTTCCTGATGGTGTCATTGGCCCCGCCCACCGAGCCATCGTAGATGGTGCGGATCTTGTCCCCTTCGTCGATGCCCGCTAGGGGGCCTGGGCAAAGATCCTCCATATTGCAGCCACAGCGCGCTGCTGCCTCTACCTTGGTGAGAGGGCCATCTACCATGCCCATGGGGACCTCCTCCAGGAATGTGCTACGGATGAGCTCACTGAAGTGATCCGCTGAGGGGTAGTTACCCCGACCCGTGGGATGAGGGAGTTCCTGGAACCCGGCTCCTCCCCTTATGCCCGGCGAGGCTAGGGGTGGGTCCGTGACCCCCAGTGGGACCCCTTGTTCCAGATCCCGAGGAAACTGGTGGTCGGGGTCCTGAATGTTCAGCGCCAGGCTGTGCAAGGAAGAAGGGCTGGCCTTCCGCTGGTCGGCCTGCCCCTGGCGCCAGGATCTCCCTGATATCTTCCAGCAGAAGGGGTGTGACCCGTCCCCCAACGAGAGCGACTCCTGGAGTTTCCCCCCATGGCGACGTGAGGACACAGATCTTGGCCCCCATCGCTGCTGCTTTGGACAGTGGCCGAGTCCACGGGGCCAGCCGTCCAAGTGAGGGCTTCCCACCCCCGTCCTTGAGGGGGCGCTGTTTGAAGGCCATCTGGAGGTACATAACCTTGTCGGAGAGATTTGGGTCGTGCGTGATCGGCAGGGTGGTGGGCCGATCCGAGATCTCCATGCAATGGCGTGCCTATGGCTGAAGGGGAAGAGTTTCACCCCGTGGTTCGACCTCCCTGCCCGCCGGCTGTGTTGGTGTCCGGACCTCAGGATTGTCTGAGGCCGAGACCGGACGTGAGCCCAAGGTTAGTCCCGCCAACGCTTGGCCGGCCTTCAGCCTCAGGGACTGGCGCTTGTTGTCCCCCGGCGTGCGGGGAGATGGTTCCCTCTGCCGCCTCGGGGGGGGTCGTTGGGTTCACTTGGGGCACCGTGCCCCTCGGCCTCAGCGCCTCCAGGACGGGTCCCGCTCTGCAGAGGATGGCCGCTGCGAGACCCTGCATCATCTGCTCTGGGTACCGGCTGAGGTCACTGGAGTTGAGCTTTTCCCCCCTGGGGTGAGCTCCGTGGTTGCATCGCAGATCATGCCAATGGTGAAGGGGAAGGTCCGTTGACAATGTCGTGGACTTCACTACCACCTGGCCCAGGCGGCACTCGTCAAACTTGATGAGGGAGTGGTGGAGTGCGTTCGCCCATTGAATGTAGGCCGTGTGACCCAGATCGATGAGCACCTCGCTGCGCTCGGGCTGCATTGGGCCCATCGGTGCTCCAGGAAGGAGGAGCCCACCTGCGGGACCGTTCGTTGACCTAGTCCTTGGTAGGCCAGAGAGGTCAGGTACATCTGTCGGAGCATGAGCACGCTGTCGTTGTCCGTGTCCTCCCTTACCCGGGGCTCCAGGTCCTCCAAGCCCCACAGGGTCTGCTCCGCCCTGCCCCTCACCGGCGGCGGGCCTCCCGGTTTGGGGAACCATCTGAGAATGCTCCACGTTCTGCAGTTGGGGCCGCCCCCCACAAAGGCGACCTTGCCCGCCATGGCCATGGAGCACATTGTAGAGTATGGCTCGTCTCCCAGCATGTCCTGTCCAAGATCGCCACCCTTTCCCTAATGCACTGCCCAAATGTACTCCGAGAAGGCCGGGTTGTAGGCATGGAGGTAGGCATCCAGGGCCCCCGCGGCGTCCTTCCCAGCATACAGCAGGATGAGGGTCGGCTTCGACGACTCCGGCACGGGTCGTGGCGTCCACCTTAGTCTGGACCTCAGTCTTTCCGGGGTGTCTTGCATTTAGGGGAAGGTGGGGCTTGTCTTTTCTGGGGTTTCCGTGTGTCCTTTGCCCGACCCACTGGTCGTCCGGCCCTGGGCTTGCTGCTTGCCCTGACGGTTCTGCCCGCCCTTGGAACGCCCCTTGCCGGGCGGATCCTCACCTCTGGGTCTCTCTGGGGGTTCTTCCCACTGCCCCGGTGGGTGCGGGGGAAAATGCTTCCGCCCTTCTGGAGTGCCCTGGCTGGATCCACTCCCTTTCTTCGGTGGAGGGGCTTCCGGGGCTGGTGGCACCCTGGAGAAGTCCCCTCCCACCTGCGGCCGTCCTGGCCTCCCCAACTCTGTCTGCCTTCCGCTGTGGCTCTGGTGGGATTGGCTCTCCCCCGCTGTGTGCGCTCTCGCACTGGTGGCCTGTGATCCCTCCGGAGACCAGGCAGCCACGGGGCCCATGGCACCCTGAGTGGCCTCCTGTCACTTGGGGAGGTGTGGGCATGCCTGTGGCACATGCTTCGCTGGGGGGGCATCACACACCCACCCATCCTTCCTGACCGGGCAGTTGTGGGATCGGCCGCATGATCCAGGGCATTTGTTGTGAAGGTGATGATCCCTGCAGTACGCCACCCCTTTGGGATTCTTGAAAGCCCAGTGGTCTGGCCATGGGGTCGAGGAGGACTTCCCTTTGCCGCCCTTGCCCTTCGGCTTGGAATGGGTAGGCCCCGAGGACCAAGATCCTTTTCCCCCCTTCTTGGGCTTCTCCCACTGAGTCTGCCACACCTTGGGTGCCTTGCTCTTGCTCTTCCCCTTCGTCGGCGCCCTGTTGAGGTGCTCATAGACCTCCCGTTGCCAGAAGAGGAAGTCGCCCCTGATGTTCTTGAGGGCTTCGGAGAGAGTGGTGCCCTGGTGCACCATTTCGTGAATCTTGCGCCATGCATTGCGCTCTGCAAACAGCAAGGTGGTGTCGCTCGGGGGAGGTTTCCTGCCGGCTATGTCCTCCCCATAGAACCAGGCATACCAGTCATCCAACTCCTCCTTGGTGACCCTCAGGTTGCCAAATTGCGGCAGTGCTGCCGTGCACATCAGGAGCGTCGTCCTGAAGGTTAGGTGCAATCGTTCCAGCTGGCGCCGAGATGTAGGGTGGCTCCTCACCTCTTCTTCATCCTCCCTGTCCCAGCCGTCCACCGTGATCTTCTTGTGGGTGGATGAAGGGCGTTCCCCTTCTTCCGGGAGCGCGCTCACGATGTGTTTTGCCGGGATGTAGCCCAATTCGCCCTTGGCAATCATGCGCCATTGCTTCTTGAGGTAGCCATCACTACCCTGGAATTCCAACCTCGGCTTCGGGGCCCCATGCGTGGCCACGTAAGCATCTTCCAGCTGGCGCCTGTCACACAGGACTTCTAAGGGAGCCTTTGTCGGGCCCGCATGGCCCGCCGGGTGGTCACCCTGGTTGCCCCCCCTGACCAAGTTTGCTGCCACCCGTACTGCCTGAAGGAGGCGCATTGCCGTGAAGGCCGAGGTCTGGGCGTTGAATCCATTCTCTCCATCCTGGAATCCCAGGTCCCGGGGACCATTGTCCCTGGCCGCCGCCGGGGTGTTCCAGCGATCCGCCAGGTCTTCCACCGTGACGTAGCCCGATGCGCCCAGTGCCGCTTGGATGACCCAGGGGATTTCCTTGCCCACCAGGATGGCCGCCAGTGGCTTCTGCAACTTTGCCACGTCTTCCTTGATCGCGGCTGGGACCTCCTCCGGTGGTTTGGCGGGCGCCGCAGCCATGACCTCTTACCTTGGTGTGGGTGGGTGGGTTTTCAATCAGCTTGGGTTCCAGGAACCCAGAACAATGCTTGAGCCAAAATGGCACATGCCATTGTGGTCAAGCATTCCACACACAGTTCATGTTTCCACATGCGTTTCAACATTAACAAAGTGTATGTAAGCTAACCAAACGGCACCACACAAGCAAGCGATAACTCTTTTATCCAAGCAATGTGTTGGTGCCAGGGACTCATCTTCCCCTGTCAGATGTCTACGGCTGGGTGGGCCCCATGGGCCACCCACCACAAACTCTCAAAAACTGAAGAACGGGTGTGCAGACTGATAGCGCCATTTCCGAAGGACAGTCTGGCACACCCGCCATTTCGAAGGATGCCAGTCTGTGCTGAGGGCCCTGGCCAGAGCCCTGTCCTTGGCCTCCCCCTTTGGTCGTCAGGGCCGGGGGCACCTAGGCTTCCAAAGGTAGGGCCACCACCTCGGTCTCCGACTGGGTGTCTACCGAGTCATCCGTTTCAGAGCCCGAGTCCGCCGAGGAGTCCGAGTCCTCCTGCAGTGTGGGGACCTCCGCCGGCTCCAGTACCCAGTCCGCCGGGAAGCCATACCTCTTGAAGCAACGTTCGCACTTGCCATAGGCCTCTGGCTCCGACATGTAGTCCAGCACGGAGAGCTCCTGGATCTTGGAGGCCGCCGGTCGCCACCCGCACCCCACAGCCGTGCCTTCGTCATTCAGCAGGTGGATTCTGGCCTGGCCGGCGTTGCCTGTGCGTTTGACCGCCGCAACAACACGAAGGGGGAAGTCCGGGGTGGTGGGAAACAGGTCCTTGGCCTTCACTGGTGTGTCCTCGGGTCCCTGTTCCACCAATGACCATGAGCGAGTCGATGGTGCGCTCCCTGAGGGTACCGTGGGGGACGCCTCCCCTTCCCCTTCGGTTTGGTCCTTGTGGCCGTCCGGTCCCGCATCCGTGATTTCCACTGCTGGCGGCGGGAGCGGGTCCGCCCAGTCCGGGTGGTTCAAGTCCTCCCTGCGTTCCCTGCCTGGCCCGAGGTTCAGGTTGGGGACCTTCTGCGCTACCTGGCCCCAAATCTCCACAACGACATTGCGCTTCTCCCGCACATAGACGTCTGCTGTGCTCTCTGTGAGCCAGTTGCCTAAGTACATGCGGCGCTCCCGGGGGATTTTTATCTGGAAAGCGCAGTCCGGGATGAACACTCGGAATGAGTGCCACGACAGCGGCTTCACCAACCCCGGGGTCACTCCCCGACGGAGAAGAGCATCCTTGAGCCATCTCAGAGCCCTTTCTGGTGTGGAAGGTCTCGGGATCAGCCCTGCGAAGTCTTTGCTCAGTGTCGGGAGCAAGTAGTCCATGTCCTGGAATGCCTCCTCGGATACCAGTCGCCGGACCGTGGCCACCCAGGTAGTCCACCAGGGAATCCCCGTGAAGCTGTACTTCGGAGCAATCAAGGGGACCGGGTTGCGGTTGATTCGTGCTGCTGAGACCGTCTTGGTCTGCCAGGCCTTCAGCTCCACGGTGTTACTGGTGTGGATCAGGTCCTTGGGGTGAACATGCTGGAGGTCATTGAAACGAGCGCTGCACCCTACTTGGAACCGGGCGAAACCCAGGATGAATGCGTCCAGTACCTCGTGTCTGCTCCTCTTCGGGGCCGCCTGCGTACCGGGGCCGGTGGCACCCAGGTGATCGTAGCCAGCCCCTTCCTCCAGAGCCCATATGCCCTCTTTGCTGCCCAGGACCAGCCGCTCATCCCTGGGAGGCTCCGTTGGCTCCACCCTCTTGTAGAACTCCATCCGATCGCGGATCCACTGATTGTACAGCTGCTCCGGGGCACCAACTGCAAGCAGGTGGCCTTATCCCTGTGCCACCCCGTGATCTGGAGCAGCCTGGTCGCCCCGCGGCTCGCCTTCCAGAAGCCCTTGCAAAATCTGCACATATAGCCCCCCGTGGTCTTGAACTTTTCCTTGCTCACCACTTCCCAGGCACTGATGCTTGGCAAGACCAAGCCACACCCCCAAAACACGTGCTTCGCCTCCTTGGAGAAGTGCTTGTTGATGTACTTTCGGCCCGCAACCGCCGTGACCGTGTCCGTGGTGATGGGCGGGTACCGCCTGGTGCCCTGGTCTGGGGTGCGGAGCGTGGTGTCTGCCACCCCCAGGACCTTGGCCTTTGGGTCCGCCTCCTTGGCCGCTCCCCCCCGGGGCCAACGGCACCCAACAAAGGGAGCAACCCAGCTGCCGGATGAGGTCCTGGGAGTAGCCCAACCTGTCATACAAGGCCCCCGCCGCCTCCTGCGGGACCTGCTCGACCCAGTCGTGGACCACATTGCAGCGCCACTTGACCTTCACCTCCACCATCGACGACTTGCTCAGGCCCGCCACCAACTTGGTGTAGACCGAGTCGAAGGCCTTCAGCGAGGCCAGCGGGAGGGTGATCCGTTCGTCGCAAATTGCCCTGAACCGCATCGCCTCCTTACTGTCATGGATGGGGGCCACCGGCATCTCCATCACGGGCAACGGGCAGTTCACGATTCTTTGCCGCCAAGAATGTCCCCATCTCCTTGAAGATGTAACTCCACTCCTCCTTGCTGCGCGGCTTGGGGATGCCCAGGCTCTCCAGGAAGGGCACCGCCTCCTTCCTCATCTGGAGAATGTTGCCCATCCATTTGTCCGAGGTCGAGCCCTCCGCATTGCGGCCCCGGCGTTGCGTCTTCACAATCCACGGGAAGGTGGTCCAGGCCGAGTAGATATACTTAAATGTGAACCTGTGGGCGTACACTCCCGTCAGGCTCGGCAGGTCCCACGTTCTCGTCTGTCTGGTCCAGAACACCCCATCACCCTTCTCCCAGAAGATACCAACCACCTGCTCAGGTGCCGGGCGCTCGCCCCGGTTCACCTGAGCTCGGATCTCCAAGGCCGTGTAGATGACTGGGTCGATGTGGTCCTGCTCGCACGTGAGTGGGTGAGTCCTCCTCCGGCGCGAGCTTAAACTGCTGGTCAGCGCCCCGAAGGATCTCACCGCTTGCGTGCTTCTTCCAAACCCCCCCAAACATCCGGAGCTCTCCCTGGTGCCGCTTCATTGCCCAGAGGATAAGGGACAGCTTGCCTTCCTCAGAGTCCAGGTCTTGCTGGGACGCCTCCAGCTCGGGCATCTCCTCCAGCAGTGCCTCCTGGTGCCACGGGTTCTGCGACGCTCTGAGCATCTTGATGTAGGGGACATACTTCTCCTTGATGTCCCCCACCGGGGGGATGTCGTCGGGGTCATCCAGCTCCAGGGGGCAGAATAGGCCCCTCTCCAGGGCCTTCCTGAGATCATCCGGACGCCGACACTTCCAAGGGCTTGAGAGTGTGGTTGAGCATCCATGCCTGGTTGGTGTCCTGGATTCGCTTGTTTGCCGCCTGAGCCTCCTGAATGGAGCCCATCGCCTCAGCCAATGCCTGGCTGGCGTCAACGCCCTTCCCCTCCAAGTACTGGTCTCTCAGCTTGGCCTTGAAACGCTCCAGGTTGACCTTCCTGAGGGCACGGGCTCCCTCGTTGGCCACCTCATCTGACGGCAGGGCCTGCATGCCCTCGGGGCGCCAGGATCGCCATCTCGTTGTCCAGCATCTCCTCAGTGACCAACTCCTTGTGCCGCCGCCTGGCCGAGGCCTCCTCCGGAGTCGGTTCCCGCTGCTCCCACAAGGCCTTATGCAGCTCCTCCTTCTTCCTGATCGCCTGGTCCACCTGGGGATGGTAGAGCTCGAAGCTCTGAGCCTCCGCCTCCTTCAGGGACCGCTGCACTTTGACCTTGATCTCCTGGCTTTCCCGGACCTTCCACAGGATCTCCTGCCGGATGTCCACCCGCCTGTTAAGCGGGACCGCATCTGCCATGGTGATCTCATCCGCCGAGTCCGTTTTTGGAGGGGCTCTCCCCAAGACCGTGCCGTCCACCAAGTTGCGGTCGGCCTGTGCCAGGGTACCACCGGGGCCAACGGCACCCAGGCTTCCCCATTCCCGCTGCTGGATCCAGGTCGGCTTGCCCTCCAAGATGAGCAGGTTGTAGGTGATGCCGTCCGCCTCATAGGTGGCCGAGGGTGCCTGGAAGGGGGCGAACTCCTTGCCGGGGCAGACCCAGCACTGCTTGGCTGCCTCTGGCCACCCCGCATGCCTTGCACATGAACTTGTAGTCGGAATGACCTGCGTCGAGCCTGTGCATGCGCTGGGTGCCGATACACGCCCTGTTCCTGCGAAGCCCAGACCTCCTCCTGGCGGAGCTGGATCTTCATCGGGACGTACGCCTCCAAGATGCGGATCACCAGGTCCTCCGTGAGGTTCTTCCATACAAACTTGTGGAAAAGGGAGACCGCCTCCTCCATCGTGATGTCTCTCAGCAAGGTGGCCGCCGACGCTGGAAGGACCGGAAACAGGTCTGGGAGGTCCACCAGCTTGAAGTACCCGGGTTTTCCGTCCACCGGCACCAAGGTGACAGGTTTGTTGGCCTGAGACGTAGCCTTCTGAGAAGCCGCCACGAAGCCCTTCAGTCTCTTCGTGGGTGGCGTCTGCGCCTCCTCCGGTGGTGTGGCCCGCTCCGTGCCGTCCGCATCCCCCATGTCCTTGTCGCCCTCCTCGGCGGGGCCAGGGGCACCCAAGCCGGGAGTCGGTGTGGCAAATGCCACTCGGAGACGCTCCAGTGCACTGGAGAGGTCCTTCATCACATCGGTCGCCGAAGCTGACGGGGGGGCCTCGGGCTCGTCCAAAACCAAGCCGGCCGCCACTGCCGCCTCCCGTGTGCGAATGTCCTGGGCCTCCTGGCTGGCCATTTCAACCTCCTCCACGGTGAGTGTCTGGTCCTCAATCAACTCAAAGGAAGTTGCCGAGGTTGCCGAGGAAGCCATTGCTTGGTCGGGGTTAAGTTCGAAAATGCAAAAGATCAAAGTTTTTTTCATTTTTTTTTCAACCAGCTTGGGTTCCAGGAACCCAGAACAATGCTTGAGCCAAAATGGCACATGCCATTGTGGTCAAGCATTCCACACACAGTTCATGTTTCCACATGCGTTTCAACATTAACAAAGTCCTCAGATCCAAGGGCCAGTCAGAACTACAGTAACCTGATTCTTAGCGACCTAGGAAGCTGCAACCACCAGACAGTGGATGGAGTCTGCGACAAGCTGCTACTATTGTCCGTGACTGGTGGTCGGCCACTCTCTTAGATCTCCGCTCTGATTTTGACATCCTGCACCAGCCCAACAGCTATATACACATCGCAACGTTGGCCCAGCTGGGCCCCTCACCTGCCCAAAACTCAAATGGCACATGTTGAGTGACCCGAAAAAAAGAACTGGGTCGCTCCCTCCCGAACGAGCAAGAGGTCCTGATCGACCTTTTGCAGGCATGGAACAGCGAATTGCCTTTTGGGGGGACACCACCCGCATCCCCTTTGGGGCCTTTGGGATCCGGCATGGAAACTGAGCTGGATAAAAACAAAGCAAACAACATCCATTCTCCAGACTCCAAAACGGGTGACCAAAAAGGGTGACCAAAGTAGGACAACAAAATATGCGATCTACATTTTTCAAGTTGGGTTTGGTTGCTTTGTCCAGAGGTTCCCATTTGCCCATGGCCCCGCTTGCTTCTCGACATAGGAATTGTTCCAATCAAGTACCCCTCAGGTGGTTTGGATGGGTGGTTTCAGGATTTGACCTTGCAGCATGAATGGGAAACCACCCCCTGACCTCCAAAGCAATCCAAACCACCAGTTTGCTGACCATCTGCTTTTTGTTGAACGATGCTTTCTTTTGGTAAGCTGATAAAACGGGTTGGTAAGATGATATTAAAAAAGGCTGTGAAGCCGTTTTTTAAGCGGTTGAGAAGCTGATAAGAAGGGGGTTGGCTTCCTTTTGTGTTCCCTTCTAGGTCCTCCAGTAGAGAGGTTAGAATAAGGGCACCAACTTTTTCTGTAGTCTATTTTAGTAGACGAAAACCCTCCCAACCAAACAAGTTGGGTGAGAAAGGGCACATAGCTGGGGGACCTAGATGACCATTTGAACCAATAAAGATGACCACACGGGAAAAGTTGCCCATGGTCCTTTTGGGGCCGAACGGATTTGGCCATGGGGCATAACATATGGCTCCTATGGCTGAACAGGGATCCTTACATTATACACCTCAACTGTTCTTTTGCTTGTCAATGGTGGTGTCCCTTTATTTTGCTGGAAAAAGAACCACATGTTTTTTTGAGGGGGCCTCAAGAAAAAAAACCGACCAAGGGCTAAAAAGTCGCTTGCCACCTGTGAATCACATGGAGACCGCAGAATGGAGATCTCGCAAAAGGAGCCCAAATCGGCAAATCGACCCGCCGCAACGCCTCAACGCCCCTCCGAAAGGGACCGGAAGGGACCGCGGGACCGGGCCTCCAGCTGGGACCTGGCGACCCAGGCGCCGCTGGGCATGCGCGCCGCCTGGCCCAGACCAGTCCAGGCCCGTCCGGTGTGGTACCCAAAACAAACCGACGCCTTCAGCGGGTTCCTCAAAAGTGAAGAGAGTTCCAACAAGAACCACAGAAGCGAACAACTGGCCAACAGTAGAACAAGCAGAAACGAACAACTTGCCAACAGTGAAGGTTGTCGACCTTGAAATATGGGGCCCCTTCCAAAGGAAAAAAAAAGGTCGCTGGAGGGTTGGTATGCTACCCAAAGGACGGCTCTATTTTGCGGCCCACAATGAACAGAACACAAAAACCAAACACACTGGCAAAGAAAGAGTGAAGGGCCTCATAACTTCCATGGTGTTCCAATCAAGCTCCTTCAGATTCTGCTTGCTTCAGCTAGATGTTCAGTTCGGTGAGTATTGTTCTCGAGGATACGGTTTTTTTGGGTTCTGTTAAAGGGAAACCAAAAGCAGCACAACCATAGAGGGGTTCCCTGACTTTGATAGATTCGACCACATGATGTCTGCGCTGATTGGATCCAAGACACTATGGTTCACAACCAGGCGTGTTGGCTTCTGCCGTTGGTTATCTACCATGCTCAAAGCCCATGCCCCCAGTGAACATCCGATTCAATCCAACCAACCGCAGCCACATGAACCCAGGACCAATGAAACCCTGGCGGGAGCCCCCCACTTGCGAGACTCTGTCTGGCCTCGAAGTCCGTTGCAGACACTTGCCCCTCAGCAGAGAGCCAGGGTGAATCCTCGTCCGGGTCCTGACAAATGGCATGTTGAGTTTTTTTCGGCTGTTGGAGTTCCATCTTTAAGCTCTTTAACCGGAAGAAAGGAGTTGTAGGGGGTCCTTGGGTTGATACTCAACTAGGGTGAGCGCTCCACAAATCAGTAGAAATGGCGATCAAACTCCCGAGCATCACTTTTCTTCATGGCTCAAGCTTCCTCTGTCGAAAATCCTTGGTGGTTTGGAGGTGTTCCCGGGTGGTTTCGCACTGCAAGAATGGCTTCAAATCCCCAGTTCCCAGCACCTACGCGTCATGTCGAGCTGCTGTGGCCCCGCGTCTTTCTTGCGCTCAAAAACCACGTGCCTCACCCAAACCGGGGCGAACCTCAACATGGTGTGCCCCCCAGGACCCAGCAACTTGCTCAACTGAAGAAAAAAACACAAGGGGCCAGATGAAAAGCAGACACAGCACCCGGTTCAGGCCAGGATACATCATACATATAGAGAGAAAGAGAGAGATGGAATAGACAACTGTGTATAGTGTGCACATTATATATATATATATCTGTATCTGCGTTGTATATGAGTATATATATATATATATATATGTATGTGTGTTTCAGACAATGGGTCATATTCACTCAAGCTTCAAATATACAACAATCAGAGGGCAGACACCCAGTGTTGATTCTTCAGGGGGCGAAAGGCACAAGCCCTGAGTCGACCGTCGACCCAAAAAACTGCCCCGCGCTCCGCTCGCGGCTCCTCCGTGTCCGCCACCGAGACGAAGAGTCGATGCAGAAGCACTGGCGAGTCCTGGCCACCGAAACATCGAGGGCCGAAGTTTTAGACAAACAAATTCTCAGAGACAGTCACTGCTGTCCGTTTGCAGATCCCCTGCGAAAAAGAACAAACACTTGGTGGATGAAATGGAAACTACCACCGAAAACTGAAAATAAGCCAAAAATCGAACGGGATGCCTGAGAACCACCAAGTAGAGAGAGGGATGCTGGAGGGACGCTCCAGTTGAATGAAGCCCTGTAAAATGGATAAGCCACCTACCAACATCCACAGTATGGAGGTCAGAAGGCACGGGCTACATGTTGAACGGGGTACACTGCTTAGTATAGGCTTGCTGAAAGAAGTAAACATGTTGAAACACGGGCTAGACCGCAACATCGATGAGGGTTTCCACCGGGGGGACTCCAGTAAGCCAATTGCTCGCTTCCTTGTACCCCCCGCGTTGCCCCTGAGGAATGCCTTGGGCCACGGTGCGAGGGCGCTTGCTTGTCCGGTTGTGGGAATTTCTGCCAGCCGGGGTGTCCTCGGTGGGATTGCCATCACTACTTTGTGACGGGGATTCCCCCGCTCGCGGAACATAAGCCTAAAGCACAATGCCCGCAACGATGCGCCGGCTCCTTCAAACCTCCAAAATTGTCAGTTGGACTCAAGCGCATACATGGACCACGTTAAAGGTCAGGTTACAAAAGCGGTATATGTTTGGGCAGGATGAAACCAGTCCCAAGTAAAATGGCTGTAGGCATGCTCAAAAACTCGCTTAAGTTCTTGTTGGTCATTTATTTGTTTCCCCGGTTGGGCACCAAATCGAAACTTGTCAGCTTGTGTCAATGTTGCAAGCCAGGCTCCTTCCGAAATCTGTTCGATAGGTTTGGCATACCTAGAGGAATCAGCTATGGTCCGACTTGCAAAGGTGGAAACTGTTTGCTAGTTGCA
>CAUJNA010003760.1:1098607-1108607 GCA_963377175.1 Effrenium voratum | reverse complement strand
AATATGTGGGTCAAAAATAGGGCAACCCCAAACTGGAACCCGAGCAAATGGAAAACAAGGACCAAAACCTGCGTTTGTGTGTGTTTTGTCTTTTTCTGCTGCTTTGGTTCAATTTTCGAGCCATACCCAAAGGAAGCCCTCGTTATCTCGAACCCTCCCCTGGTTTAAAAGGCCCCCAGGCCCCTGAGACCCGTCGCACCCATCGCACCAGTCGCACCAGTCGGCCCTGGGGCGCGGGCGGGGTCGCCCTGGCCCGGGCCCTTGGCCCCCAAGTTGTTCTCCACCACCTGAGGCGCTCGGATCGATCAGCCGAACTCCGAGAAGCCGAAGCCGGCATCCGAAGCCGGACTGGTTAAAGGAGGCAGTGACATGGGATGTGTCAATCGAAACCCATCGGTATTAAAAAAAAAAAAAAAAAACAATGGTCCACCCAGAAGCATGTTTCAAGAATTGAAAAGGTGGCGAAGGCACCCAATGGCAAGGGGATTCTCTCTAACCTTCTACCCGGAACAAGTGGCTCATCTTCAGATACCTGGAAATTCCATGCCAACCTCAGCTTTTGTTTTCAACCGGGGCCAATTTGGTGAACAAAGTAAAGTACCCTCCCCTCAGAGAACCAGCTCACCAATGCACTGAACATGATTGCTTTGTAGGACGTTTGATCTTAGAGGTCGATCTTCCATCCTTGCCGCTCCTCATCCTTTTGGCGCACCACTCAAATTCCCAAGCCGTTGGACGTTTCGGAAAAGAAGGATAAGCTTTGGAAGGGCAGGAACTGAGAAAGATGATCTCCAAAGCAAACCTTGCCAGGGCTAGCCCAACTGACCTCCAGCAGTTTCCCTTGAACCACCAACTCAGATGCCCAGTGGATTTCCATGAAAAAAGAAAACGGGCATCCTTTTTCGGTCGACTTAGGGGAAGCCCTCCGAGCAGCGGGAAAAAAGAGGCCACTGGGCAAATTTGGCCAAACGGACAGATGGTACCTCAGCCCCCGCGCCATGCTCGTGATGGTTCGGTTCCCCAAGAATGCGTCAAGTTGCTGGCAAGAAAGCGCGTCGAATCAAAATCATTTAGTGCTGACTGGATGAATTTCCGTCAGACATGGTCAATATGCTGCCCCGAGAGGTTGCGCCCTGCGACAGGAAAAGATTCCAGGAGATTCATCATGAGTTTCATCAGGGAGGTCCGTTCAAAACCTGAACCACCGTGCCAGGCAAGCTACCAGGAAAACACAAAGGATGGTCCTGCAATAAGGCTTGGATTGGGAGAACAAAACCTTACCGGGGGGTTGAATCAAGCTCACTTGCCCCAACCTCGCGCAAAGGACCTAGAAACGAAGGTGTTGGGATCTTGCCTAAACGCTAGACTTCAAGGAGAAACTGCGGAGTAACTTCCAACCCCTGCACTCAAAAAAAAGACGGATATTGGCTTTCCGAGTCTCCCTTTGCAAAACCCACCCCCCAAAAAAAACAAGTACCGATCCTTGTCTCCCTTTACACAACCCCCCCCCCAAAAAAAAAAAGGAAAAAAACACGGGCACTGATGCTCGGCCGTCCGAGCGGCGTTGTGGCGGCTGAGCACAAACTTGGTGCCGAAGCTGGAGGGCAAAAACACGTCGATGTCCTCAGCTAGGAAGCAGACGTGTCACGCTCAATGAAAACTAAGACGACCCGACCAATAGCTTCCATTTTGGCGTCTTCGCCCCCTCAAAAAAACTGAAAAGTCCAGTGATAGATGCCCTTCAACACCAAGAGGGCAAATGACAGGTATTCTTAAGCAAATGGAAGATAGGGTTCCTTTTTGCAGAACGCCGGGTTTGAGAATATATCCTCTTGAGGGTCATCAGGAAATAGAATATGCGAAAAGCTTCCGTGAATGTGTGTGCACCCGGAAATGGGCGGCAATCCCTCTGGTTGCCCTTTCAAGCAACTCAAAAAGGCGCGCCCTTAAGATAAGATACTCACCCATCGCCAGCTCATTGACTCATGCCAGGAAGCATGCTATGCAAGACTCACAGTGCTTTTGGGGGACCCGAACACACACAACCCCCGCCCCACCGCCCCCCCACCCCCCCGCCCCCCCGCCCCCCCGCCCCCCCGCCCCCCGCCCCCGGCAACAAACACACAAACAGCCACACACAGATACCTCCAGACAAAGGGATGTGAAGAAAGCATGAATCCAGAAGGATTCCCAACCACTTCAACCTAAGTCTCGTTGCGTGCCTCTGGGATTCCTTGTGCTTTTTGTTGAGGGTACCCTTGCAAAGCTTAAAGGGAAACCTTTTAGGAACACCATATGGGTATGGCTCAAAATTAAAGAGCTACGCTTGCGCAGGTTTTAGTCTTGAGATCCATTTACCAAGGCGCCATTTTGGTACCACTTCTTTGAGCCACAGCCATATGCCCGCCTTCCCTCACTTCCCTCATTCCGTACCTCCCATCCAAGAAGCCATCGCGCCATCCAAGACCGAGCCTGAGTCGTTTAAGCGAACCAACGAAGGGTGTGGAGCGCCGCGGAGCTTGTGGGGTGTTTGTTGCATCGGTTTGTAGCTTTGGTTTCTGTTGCTCCACGCGCTTTCGGTGCTGTTTGCTTGTTTTCGCATGGTATGGAAGCAATGTTCTAGGCCTCCCTTCCTGGCGTGGCATTTGTTCAATTGAGTTGTGTTGCAACAAAAAATACTGTGATCTTGAACATGAGCCGCGCCCCAAGGCAGGTTCCCTCAACAAAAAGGACCCCCCCCCCATGTTGGGAAACACACACACACACAAGCAGATGAGTTCCGTGGTTTTGGCGGCTTTTCGATTTCTTTTTTGTCCAGTTCCGAGGGTCCGAAAAGGCGAGAGGTATTGACCCCGTGCCTCGGGTTTCTTGCCTGATTCATCTTGCTGGTTCGATAGGCAGGGAATGAGACATGACCCCAATACCCAAGAACCATCTCCGATTCGGTTTCCTTTGAGGGAATCCCCTTCCGGTTCATTCCCGCCCGGAAGGTCATTCTCTGAGCAGCAAGGAAATGTGTTTTGGGGAGACGTACCGGTCCCGCAGAGACTTCTCCGGTAGCTTCCCAACAAAAAGCCTGGTACAAGGATGTGACGCGTTGGCTTTCAGTCGATTCGTGGGATTTGGAAAGGGAACCAAAAGCCAGCCGCTCGCATTGGATCCCCAGCCGCCGGGTCTATTTGGAGCCACAAGTTATGGTATCCCTTGGATGACGAATGTGAAAGACAACATCATGCGGTCAATTTAAAAAAAAACCAAGAAGCATTGGCGGTATACTAGAAAATCGGGAGGGGGGGAGAGAACCACGGAGAAACCAATGGAAAGCCATACTTGTTCGGCCGCCAAGTTAGTGGTTGGTAGAAAATAACCCACTTGTAAGTCCTCGGTTTTTCCCCCTGCTATTTAAGTGGGAAACTGAAGTGGCGATCCCCACTTGCTAACTTGGCAGCGCACATCCAAGCAGGGCTTCCATTTGCTTAAGTTCCATGGCAAAAATACAAATATGTCCAGTAATGACAGAGTCCAATTGAAACCAACAAGGGCCAAATGAAAAGCAACTGGAAGATAGGGTTTCCCACTTTCAGAACCTCTTGAGGGTCATGAGGAAGTGGAAGATACTGAAAAGCAAATCACGCCCCTGCCTGGAGGGGATGTGCTCAAGGTTCGGAGCGATGCGGCCGGCGCCTCCACTAGCAGCGAAGAATTTTAGAAACGGGCGGCTCACCCGCCGTTTTTGGGGTGGGTAGCCCTCCTTGTTGGTTGGTTTCAAAGGGAAACAAAGAGGAAAACCGAAATATACCCTCTACTCCAAGAACCTTTTACTTTCAAGGTTCTTGAACATATCCGGGTTCTTCGCGGGAAAATCCGGCTTTTGAGAAGCATACAAACGTACGGGCTTTGTATCGGTGTTGTACAGGTTTTGTATGGTTTTTGTACGGGCTTTCAAAAGTAAAACAGGCTTTTGGTTGGAAAACCGTGTTCTTGGTAAGCAACAGGTTCAATTGTTCTTGGAATAGAGGGTATGTTGGGAGGTACCCGGAGCAGCCCGGAGCTGTGGCCTTTTGCGTGTTTTGGAACTCTGACTGCTCCAAAAACAAACCAGCAAACACACCAACTCTTGCAGGGATGGGAAGCTTCAAACTGGCTTCCCTTGGCTGTCCCTTCGAACTCTGGCACACCCTGCTTGTTTCAAAATCCTCAGAACTTTGGCAATCTCATTCAATTCTATTTGCTCGTCCATGGGGCGATATCCACGCACCCAACACGAAGGCAAGACGCTTCGACCAGCCCAGCCCCATGTTCTCAAACCGGACCCCCAGGCTGACTCGGCCGACTCGGCGCTTCGATCTCTCGCGCTGCAACTTGCAGCCGAAGCAAAGGGACACTACCCCAAAAGTGGCCGGCAAGTTGCCATGTCAGAGAAGAAGATTTAGTAAAGAAACCCCAAAACCCCCGCTCAGTCAGTTTAAAAAAAAAGACGGAGAAAGAACAAAACACGGGCTAAGGGGGTCAGAACAACGTTGACTCCCCCCCTCAGTTCTCAGCTCTCCGGGCTCCGCAAACCCCAAACCCGGCCGACTCCTCGCCTGGAGGTCCGGGGAGTGCAGCGAAAGGAGAAAGGTGCGCCCCAGCTCCTTCCCCAGGCTGCTGCCTGACGAAAAAAAAACTCTGCGCCGGAGCGAGCCGCGGGGAGGGATGTTTTTTCTTGTTTTTTGTGTGTGTTTGTTTTTTCTGGTCTTTTTTCGCCCAGCCAGAAGGAGACGTCTTTTTTTAAGTTCGAGGATGGACCAAGGGGTCACCGAAATGAGAGGGAACATCGGCTCGCGGTTGGCGGACAGGGCTCCGTGCGGTCAGGCGCAGAAGCAACACCAGGCACCCCCGATGGAAAGGTTCCTTCCAACAACAATCGATCAGAACCCGGACTGCTTCTATTAAGGCTGTCAGAATCCCTTCTGGTTCCTTCCAATCCCCTCGATCAAGATTCCTTCGAGGCAGTTTCCTTCTGAGCCTTTCCTGGGGTGTAGCATGTTCGTTTTGGGTTGGCCGGCTTTCTGATTCTCTGGGAATACGGGAATGCCCTCTTGAGGTGGGTTTAAATGGAAACCGAAGGTAAAACAAACCATTTCCGGGGTCCCGGTGTGGGGGGGGTCCACGTGGACGTTGTTCACTAAACACTTCCCGCGAAAACTCAAACGCTGTGTGCACTAGCACAGTTGTTTTAGGTGAAATGCATTTTTGTGGAAACATGGCAGGCGCAGCGCGGAAACCGAAGAGTTTCGTTTGAGTTCCGTACACTTTCGGGAGTGGTTGTCCAAAAGGAAACTCGCCCTTTGGATTCAGGCTGCCCAAAGAAAATCCCGGCTTCCTCCAGTCAAGATCATCCAACAAAAAGCCGACAGTTCAAAAACAAAACAACGAGGGGGCCCAAGTCTGGAAGACATGCTTCCTTACCAAAAGGGGGTCCAAGACCAGCTCCCAGCAAATCAACAAGTGAACCCTACATCTCGGGGCCACAAAACGAATCCATCCACTCTCCTGATTCACATGCACCCCCAAAAGAAGCACTTGCAAATGAATCTTCTTGCGGCTTTTCCCGCCATTCGGTTGGAAGTTCATGTGTCAGAGTTCCTCTCAGCAATACCAATTTGCAGTTGCCCAAGCCACGGATGACCCTTGAGAGAGGAGTCTCCTTCTTTTCAGGACTCCTTTTTTCGGGTCCCATCCGTTTTGGGCCAACCACCTCCCTCCCCCCCAGAACCCATCTCAATTTCTGTCCCAAGCCACCAAATTTTACCCTCATGAAAGGAGTCTCCTTCTTCCTTTGGGGCAACCGCCTCCCTCCCCTTCTTACCAACCCCCCGCCCCAGACCCCACGCCCCCGCGCCCCCGCGCCTCGGCCCGCCACGGGGCGCAACACCATCCGCACCCTCGCGGCGTGCAGGAAGAGGAAGTGGGGTGCCGGCCCGGCCGGCACGCGCCATGCCTCGGGGCTGGGGGTTGGGGGGGGGGGGGATTTTGCGGCTAAAAGTTCCCAGGAACAAAAACCCGTCGCTTCAAGCCGCACCCAAAGGGCCCATCACCCCGTCGTTACATCTCAAAGGAACCCGATAACATCGACCCTTCCTGTGCCGCACCCACTTGCAATTCGCACAAGGACTCACTCCCAAATCGGAGTGGTCCAAACAAGTCCGGACTTCTTGTTTGCCCCCCAAATGGTCCCCCCCCCAAAAAAAAAGTCCAGAAACTGGAGGACCGGGGCACTCTACCCTGTGGCTAGGGAGGCCTTGCGGAAGGCCAAAGACACGCATTCTCCACAGCGCTTAAACTCGCCTCGCCTAAAAAGGAAACTCCTAAAACATCTTGGCCTTGTGAGCTCGCTATATCTACCACTAGGCCGGCTCGCTATTTGTTGTTGGACTTGTCATACATGTGTGGAACATATGATGCAATCAAACGTTTGAACTCTACACAAGTTTTTCTGACGGAAAACCCTCGAGAAACTTGCTTTATTACCTTTATGAGCTTGCTAGCATTAGCAATCGATGCAACTGTTGGAAACTACATGGCACCATGATGAGAGCCAAACTAATTAAAAGCAGGTCAATCTACGTTCAACCAATCTAGAAGAAGACCTATGACATTCTCGTGGACCATGTTTGAAAAGAGAGCAATTGGCATGGGTGGGCACCATTTTCAAAGCTCACATCCTGAGTGGATTGGCCAAAACAAATTCACCTCGCCTCGGTGTCTGCTTTTTGGGACCCCTGGCACACAAATTTGTCCGCTCGTCGGGACGGTCCAAACCCGAAAAGTGACCAAAGTCCGCAGTCCGCAAACTCATTCAATCCCTATTTTGACTCGCAGATCCAACCAGTTCTCAGGTGGGAGACTCTGCCGCCCAAGCTGCCTCAAGGCCCGTCGTCACGCGCTCGGCCAGCTGTGAAGTGCCATTCGGCCAAAGCACCGCCTCCGAGAGGAGGCCACAGGTGCATCCGGGAGTGTGTGTATATATATATAATTATATGTATATAAACATATATGTATGTATATGTGTATATATATATACACATATTGTGCCAGCAAAAAACTGCCAGGATCCGTGAAGAGAATGGAAAACGGCTAGAAGTAGCAATCCATGTGGTCAAGTGACCCTAAAACTACGGCAAGAATCCCACCCAATTGTTTGGATTGGTGTTTTGGGGCCTTGAACCCTTGACGTTTGTAGGGGGGTCAAAGGGGAAACCACCCGGAACACCACCAAACCACCGATCCGGCTCCAAACCACCAATTGGAGGGGAGCTGAAAGAAATGCCATAGATGTAGAACCAAGTAGCCGGTTCCAGGCCTGCACTGGAAGATGTATCAACTCGCGGACCCTCTTGTCGCCCAACAAAAACTCTCGCACCCCCTTTTGGCAAAACAAAAATGAAAACCGAAAAAGCCCGGCGGGTCGCCAAAAAACTCTCGGACCCTCTTTGGACGGCCAAAAAAATGAGAAAACCGATCCAGCCCGGTTCACCCGAACTTGAGATGTTCTTGGTCAGTCCCGGAAGCTTAATGTTTAAGAGCAGCTTCCCAAAAAGCACCAAGTCCAAGTGACCAAGTGGGTCGGGGAAAATCTCGGGGAAAATCCCCTTTCCTTTCGTTTGGTTGCTGCTCATGGATCGGATCACTTCTCTTGAGAAACCTAACAATACGTCGATTCGGTCGGCTCATCCACTTTTGAACCAAACCGCACAAATCTTTTCATATGGGGGTGTCTAAACATGTCCATAACATGAAATGACCAGAAAGAACCAACAAAATGCCGACTTTCCCTTTGGGGCCCGAACCGGGTCTATTTTCCTCGACCCCCACACCTTCCAAGAAAACGGAGGCTTTTGTTCGGCACACCCCCGCCTCAAAGCCGCCAATCTCCAGCTCTCCGTCGGCGGCGAGCTCCCGCAGGGGCTCCTCGCTTGGGTGTCGCCACACGAGTGAGCGATCCTTTTCTTGCGATCGGCGCGAAATCGGTAGGGACTGAGCAAGGGGATGACCCCTTTTAACCATCGTTTGTGGCTTCCGTTGTTCGGGAACTTGCAGGTTCATTCCCTCATTCTGTACTGAGCGCCAGCAAGAAGAAGTGAGCGCTTTGTTTTGGGGGAGATCCTCTTTAAACCGCCAAGAAGATCGAACTAGGCCCAGCAAGAAGTGATCGCCCTTTTGCGGGGGCCGAAAAAGAACATTTTCTTGGGAGGTGTCCCACGCCCAAGAGGGTACTTGGGTGGTTTCCCTTTAAACCAAGAGGGTGATGGTGAAGGTGTCGAATCTTGAAAGGTCGGGTCGATTCTCTTTACCTATGCAGACTCCAGGATGATGTATGGCTAGATACAGGAAAGCAGCGAAGGGTTGGTTCCATGTCCATTCTTCACTCCTTCTATTCAGAAATCGGCCTTTGTCCCGTGGAAAAATAGGCATCCCTGAACACATTGGAGGGGGGAGGGGCATGGCTAGAGTGCTTGAGGGGAGAAGAGGTGGGGGTGCTCCACTATCTACCCCCTGCTCCAAACACCAGCTCTTGTCCACGGTATATCTTCAGGAGAGAAAACCATTTTTTCCACGGTGACTACCTCCTTTTCCAGGGTTTGCCATCGACTCTCCCCTGAAAACAAAAGTGGGTACTGGGTGAGGAAAGATTCAGGGTGTTGGGAATGACCCCGGTCTCCTCAAACGGAAACCACCAGTTGGAAGGTTTGGTCTGGTCGTTCCATGTCTCATTCCGCCGATCGAACCAGCCAGCACAAGCTGGGCAGGGTGCGGGTCTCCGGCAAATGGCTTGGGAGATCTTAGGCCGAAGTTCCATGGGGCACCTGGGCATCGGGCTCCCTGATTTCCCGTCGCCTCGAAAGGCAAATCCTCGATCAAAAAGCGGTCAAGCCAGGGAGCCCGGTGCCAAAATCAACACCTGGCACCAGAAGACGCCTCAAGACCACGTAATATATATATTTTTTATTTTTTATTTTTTTTTAAACAAAAAAGAAGCGGCCGCAGCCCGCAGCCTTTCTTCTTGCCCGGCCCCTAAGCCTCGCTGGGTTGTGTTGGCGGCTTTGATGTGGCCGGGGGTTTCGGCCCAGGGAACCCGGCCAACCCGGGCCCCTCCACGAAGCCCTGGTTCGGATTGGTCTTGGGATCAAGGGGTCAAAAACTAAACGCCCAGAGACTAGCCCCGATGATCATGACTAAAATTAGGCTTGAAGTAGCCCAACAACCCCGAGTCTTCGTAGGCCTGCTTTGCTGGTCAAAAGCCTGCTTTCTGGCAGCTCCCGAAGCCAAACTCCGAACAACCAATTAGGGGGAAGTTGATTGCTTGAAAGGGGCTTGTCTAAGCGAAAGGCTCCTTCATTCCCCATTAAAACTGAACAGAACCAACAACAAAAAAGCAACTAAACACACATGCAAAGAACAGCAAAGAAATGGTTCCGACTTGGACGGCTTTGAATCATGAATTATGAAAAACAACTTGCAGGGGAAATCACTCCGGGTTTCTCCTTGGACTCCCCAAAAGGCAAAGGGAGACCCCGATCCCAAAAGTTGCTCGGGCAGTTGGGTTCCATATTAATCGGCTTCGCTCTCGTTGGTGGTTTGGAATGGTGATTTGGTGGTTAGGAAGGGTTTCCCATCTACTCTCTACAAGAACCAGGGGAATCCAAATCCAACTCCAAAAACCACCGGTCCGAACCCACAAACAAACCAAGGGGAGCAGGGGTTCAAATCCAAGTTCAAACCAATCCGAACCGAGAAAAAAGCCGCTAGAAGTCGTAGGCAACACCTGAGTTCAAATCAACGCCGGGTTTCCCATTTACTCACAAGAGCCAGGGACCCGTTCAAATCCCCGGCTCCCGCTCATCCGAACCACCAATTCAGGTTTACCCAAGCTGTGCTCTTTTGATTTGGCCACCCCCAAACTCCCTAAAGCTCGGATTCGCGCTCAGACCTCCAGAGACCCGGAGCCGGATTCGTT
>CAUJNA010003760.1:1017500-1098507 GCA_963377175.1 Effrenium voratum | reverse complement strand
CCCCCCCCCCCCCCAATGGTATGGTCCCCCCACTCCCCCGCATCATCCGCATCTTGGGGTATGGTCCCCCCAATCCCCCCGCATCATCCGCATCTTGGGGATGATGCTGGCAATGCTGGGGATGCTGTCCAGTACCGTGCGAGCCCTGCAGCTTCGGTCCCAGACCCCCTTTCACCCCGTGAACCAACACCCCCGCACCTCTCGCAACATCCTACCCTAAACCAAACCACCCTGCAACCCCTCCTTAACCCCAACCCTAAGCCTAAATCAACCCAAAACCCAAACCCACCCGAAACCCACCGCAAACCAACCCTGAACCAACCCTGAACCAACCCTAAACCAACCCACCAAGCCTAAACCAACTCCGAACCACACCCAACCACCCAACCACCCAACCACCCAACCACCCAACCACCCCACCACCCCACCACCCAACCACCCAACCACCCCACCACCCCACCACCCCACCACCCCACCACCCCACCACCCACCCCACCCCCCACAGGGGGGGGGGGGTTGGCCCAACCACAACCACCACCCCACAACCCCACCACCACCCCACCCACCCCCACAGGGGGGGGGGGGGAGGGGGGGGGTCCACGGCCTGGAACATATATGTATACGTATACCATGTGTAGATGTATATCATATGTATGTGTATATAGATATACCCAGGGATCAAACTACCGTTACAACAGAATATCGCGACAATTAATTTACCCTGAGAAAGTAACTCATCATCTAAATTGGATCAACCTTTCTTTCAGCAGGGGGCTCGAACCCCAGGGTTTGTATGTATATGTGTATGTATGTAGAGATGTAGATCTTCAAAAAAAGCCATGCCCACAGACAGGCCCTGCAATAAAGAGCAACAATAAGTTGGTTTACTCAACCAATGGGTCCAGATAGCAGACACCAGGACACGGACCGGCCACAATTGGGGCAAGCTATGTCCTAACTGCTTCTTGCTCACTACATTATATTGTTCGCATCATTGCTAGTCACGAGGAAAAACAGTGACATGTGTCCACATCCTTCCAATATACGATATGTCAGCACACGTTTTACGAAAGCACAGCAGCCCTATCAAGCATGATCCGACCCAAACAACAAAACGGAAGGCCATGATTGCGGCGGGAACAGTGACAAGAAGAAACGTCTGCCTCAAAATGGGAGCACGTCGTTTCGTTTTGTGCATTGGAACACCGGTCACATGACCAGATCGGACAGAGGCTTTTCATCTGGCACGCCTTCACCGGAACCATAGGCGACCTAATGGCAAAATAGATGGCCCTGGTAAATGGCATAAAACCCATCTCAACCACTGGAACCCATCTAGTTCTATCCAAACTAAGCGAGGACACCTCCCGGCACCCTTCGAACCCCCTCGACCCCCTCGGCTTCCAGCTGTTCCAATTTGTTGCTTGGCATCTCTTTGTCTTCCATTTGCTTAAGCCCCCAAATGACCATGGCTAACTGTTTTTTGGGACATATCATCCTTTTAGTGGTTTTCCCGAATGGTCATCCCATGTAAAGGACTTATTCATCAACCCCCCTTTCTCAGCAAGAACCTTCCTAAGCCCCCAATCCCTTGCAGGCACATTCCGTTGCCATTCTGAACAGGGTAATGCAAGCCAATTCCGTAAAGCGACTGCAAATGTCCGGGAATTTCACCTCAAATAAATGGGATCCCAAACCACGTGGGGGACTGCCCCAGGAACCAGCTGGCCAGGCCAGGCGTCGAAGACCCTCCACCGTGCCCCGTGGTTTTTGGCTGAGTAGTGCCAAAGCCACTTGTAAAAAACGGCCATGGGTCAAAACCCCGCACCCCCAGTGAACATCCCAATCCCAACTGAAATAGACTAAAATGGGTGGCGCACCTACCCCAAGCTGGTACCACTAGTTTTGACCCACAGCCAAATGGGCGTGTCTTCGTTTGCGGGTACTCTTTTTGGATAAGAGGAACCAAAAGGAAGCCATCCATTTTTGGGGCGTTCCCGTTTCATGAAACAAACACAAATGGACCCTCCACAAATGATCAAAGAACGTGGTGGTCCAACGTCCGACAGCTGCAAAAGGCGGCTAGCTGTTTGCTGGGCAGCGTCTGGGATGACAAAGGCACCTCTTCCTGGCACTTGATGTTGCAGGGAACCCTTCAAAAAAGGAAGTCCTTCTTGTGGCACACCTGAATTCAAACTTAAAAGCCAAAAAGAAGGGGAAACGAGGGCAGAAGTGGGGAAAAAAAAGGTCGCTCAAGCTCCCATCAAAGGTGCTTCTTCCGGAGCTCTCATTCTGCCCAGGCTGGTGCTGAGTTGGTGGCTTGGATTTGAATCGAAACCCTGGTTCTCGTAGAGGGCAAATGGCACCACCCCACCTCCACGCCTATCCACCGGTTCGGCTCCAATCCACCTATTTGTGGCGAAGCTGAAAGAAGTGCCAGAAGCGGGAACCGTGGTTAAACCCCCCAAACCACCAATCCAAACATCAAGAGATAGGAGAAGAAAAAAAAAGAAGAAAAAAAAAAAGAAAAGAAAAGGGAGTTCAACTCCAAGCCCTTCAAATCCCCGTTCCCACCCTTCGCTGTTCGTTTGCTTCCTGGGGCCTTTTGGCCGTCCGCGCCTTTGGCCTCACCAGCCAGAGCTCCAGTCCCAGCTCGCTTCCCAGCGCCACCTACGGGTCGATCCGGAACAACCGGGCCCCGCCACGCGCCCCACCGGGCAGGCAAATCCTAACACAAACCGGAGGAAGACAGTGCTTAAAACAAAAACCGGAAAACAACACCGGGGAAACCGGGCCCTGGCAAATCCCAAACCCACCAAAAGAAAACCAAAACCGGGGATGTACAAACCCCCTTTCTAAAAAAGACGGGCAACAAAACAGACGGGGTGTCTCTCTTTTTGTGTTGCTTGTAGGGGCAAGAAGAGCGGCTGGAGATGCCATTGGACCCTGGTTTTGGGTTGAGGGTACTGGAAACTATCTTAGACTAAGGACATAGGGAAATTCGGGTGCGTCCCCCGATGTTTGTGTGGATTGTCCCGAATTTTCTCATGCCCCCCACGTTCCTCCCAAATGGGCCCATAGACAGTGTAATTTTGCCCTAAAAATACATGTGGGTGTGGTGATTTAGACCCTTGCAAAAAATCGCGTTCCTTTTAGTTGTCCTTTAAACCAAGGTGAAGAGGGAACCCTCCAAACAACACACACACACACACACACACACACACACTTGACTCACCCTCCCAAAAACAAACACTGAAGCTGAAAGGGACCGCAGGAAGTCAAATGTCCTAACAGTGGCTCTCTTTCAGGCTCCTAGTCCCTAATCAGCCTGGTCAACTAACAAGTTAACCCCCAGCTAATCTCCTGCAAACCTTGCAGCTCGAGTTCCTACCCATTTTCCCAACTCCGAAACCATCTCAGCGATGCCAACTTCTATGCTTATGTACCGCAAGCTTGTATTATAACCTAACTGCGTAAGTTTCAAACTACATATTCGCCTCGGCCCCAAAGGGGCCAAGGGCGCTCAGATCTCTTCTCCAAAGAGAATCTTCGCTTTTCCCCTCCCCCAACCCCCTCCCCAACCAAAATTTTGCCGGGCCGCCCCCCCCCCCCACCCCGGCTGGCCCAAAATCCTGTCCGGCGGGCCTTCAAAAAAATGCGCCTCAGGCCCAAGCTTGTCTGAAACAGGCCTAGCCCAACCAGCAACCAGCAAGCCCAGCCCAGCCCAGGCCCACTAGGCCAGCCCCCAGCCCACCAGCAGGCTCAGCCCAGTGTGCCAAGATCGGTTTGTCTAATGTGTCTGAGACTGGCCTCAGGCCAACGACCAGTCTCACGTGTCTGAGACTGGTCTCAAGCTACGCCAGCTACTAAGCCTGTCTGACGTGCCCAAGCAGCTCGCCCAGGCCGACCTCCTGCTTGCGTCTCATCCAGCCCCTTCGGCGCAGTCTGACACTGGTCTCAAAGTATGCCAGCAGGCCCAGTCCCTCAGCCCGCCTGCTGGCGTGTCTTACGTGTCTGCCTCAGGCCCAGCCCAGCCAGCAACTCGCCACCCAGCCTCAGGCCCAAGTGTGTATGAAACAGGCCTTGCCCATCCAGCAACCCGCCCAAGCACAGCCCGTAGTCCGGCTGCCCGGCAGCCAGCAACCCACCCTGCCCAGCCCAGGCCCCGGCGCATCTCAGGCATGCCAGCCACTAGGCCGGCCCCCAGCTCCCAGCCCACCAGTCAGGCCTCAGGCCAACACGTGTCTGAGACCGGTCTCAAGCTATGCCAGCTACTAAGCCTGTCTGACCCCCAGCCCCTCAGTCCGGCTGCCCAAGCAGCTCAGCCCAGGCTGACCAGGCCTTGACCTCCTGCTCGTGTCTGGCCCCAACCAGCCCCTTCAGCGTCTCAAGGTATGCCAGCCTGAGACTAGCCTCAGGCCCAGTCCCTCAGCCCGCCTGCTGCTATTGGCGGAGGTTTGTATTCCCACCATGTACCTGTCTTGGGCTGAGCAACCGAGCAAGAAATGTATGTCATGGCAAGCCGCCAGCCACGTGAAATGGAGGCGCCCAAACACCCAAAGTTGGTCTTGGTTGTTCAGTGACACCAATTATTGTTCCCCTTTTTATGGAGGCCAAGCCCCACTAAAAATGCTCATCCCCAGAAAGAGGTCCTTTTTTTTCCAAGGGCACTGAGCAGCTGAGATAGTCTTGGTTTTGGATTTCAAACCTTCCGAGCAGGACGGCTTCCGAACATCGAACTAGCACGGGCGAACTGGTGCGGTCACAAGCTTTCAGTAGGATTCGGACCTTCCCAACACTGGATTTCGGTGTTCCTGACCCTTCCCTCAAACTAGGCTGGGCCGAGGCGGGCAACGCGAAGCGTTTACAATACTAGTAGTACACGGAATTTAATAAAAAGAATCGGGCCTGGGGAAATCAATTAGAGTCTGGATTGTATGGGTAAAATATGGCAGCTAGTTTGCCCCTTGTACTATTGCCTGGTATGAATGGGGAATGTTCAAGGATGTCCAGTCTCAGGGGATCAGGGGGCTGTGACAGGTTACTGACCGTCTTGGTCTGTCTTTTTCAGGATTCGGACCCCCAAACATGAATTGTGGTTTTCCTTTGCGTTTCCCTTTAGCACCACAACTCGGGAGAGGGGGGATACCCCCAAACAAAGACACCCTCATCCCCCACCCCCATTTAGCTCACTTGCTGCTTGGACATCCATCACCTGCGGGGTGTTGGGAAGATTCGTCATTCCCTCAACCCTCCCAGACCATCTAAGTAGCCCGAGCCTTCAACCCGAAAACCTGAAAACATGTGTTTCTTCATGAATTCAGTCAAGGGCAAAGATGTTCGGTCCCAAACAATGGTCACCGGATTTCCCTCAAGTTGCAGCTTACTGGGCTCCAACAAGCCTGCCACGTGAGGTTCCAAAAAAGAATCCGAAGAGGGACATGGAGGCCATTTTGGTTTCACCCAGACCCGCGCCAGACCCGAAACCTGAAACCGCTGAGCACGCCGCGTTCACCGAGGCGAAGTTGCCGCCCCCGAGGCGGCCATTCAGCTCCGGCCGCGCAGCGTGGTAGTCCCCGTCCGCGCGCAACACCTGGCGGTGTTCGATGGGCCAGGGCTGCGGAAACTTCATGAGAGAGTGGCTGTCCAAATCTAGATCTGCATAACAGGTGCACATCTAAATATATGTGCATGCGAGTATCTCTATATATATATATATCCATCAAGACCCCCCAGAACAGGAACCCCCAAGCAGTCTTTCCACGCAAGAGTTGTGTCTCTGGCCTTGTTGGTGCTACATATATATATATATTAATATGCATCAATTCCACCCTTTGCGCTTCATTCACCAGGGGTAGACAAAGAAGTTGCTACTCCAAAAATGCGATTAAACAACGCCTAGCTTAAGATTGGACCTTTGAGCCGCGTGCACCATCCAGGTCTCCAATCGTCGGAATGCCACACTGCTGGCAGCGTAGTTTGCTTCTGCATCTTGCTGACGATCCTTCTCAGGACCGCCTGCAACACGCTCAGCGAAGGGCAGGGAGAGCGGGTTTGACAACGTCAGCCCAGCGTGTCGGAAAGGTCCGCGCTGTGGCGTCACTGGCGTTCGATCATAGGCTGCACAACGTGCCGGAGGAAATGGAACCCCGTAGATCAGTCTATAGACTCCGGGCTCCAAATTCAGGTGGCAGAACATAGAACATGACACCATCGCCACGCATCGCCACGCACCGCGCAAGCAAGCTCCGCGGAGCCCCTTCTTTCAAAAAGCCGACCCCCTCATAGGCACAGGTCTATGTTGGCATATCCCACCTTTAGGGCCTCGTGTCCATGGCACCCGTCGCGATCTCCCAAAACTTTTGGGCGACGCCGATCGGATCCACCTTACGTTTGCCACAGCCACAGCCACTGAAACCCAAGCGCCGAAATACCAGCGAAGCGACAGTGAGAACATCGCGACTCGAACCCGAATTCAAGAAGATGTCCCTTGTAACATGGGTCCCTGTTCTTCTCTTTCACCTCCCCCCAAACCAAAAAGCAGCAATGGTCCCCTTTCGCAACCCAAAGCATCTCCCGCTGTCCGGCTTGGGCGAAAAATCCGCCGCTGGGCGGGTTCGCAAGTTCTTTCTCCCGTCCCTTCAAACAAAAAGGCAAGTTGGGGCCAAAGAACCCCAGCTGACTTTGATACTCCGCGAAACCCCACGCCAAATTTGACCCGTCGGAGTCGAATGCTCGCTTGGCGAGCTCTGCCAGCTGCGCAAGTTTCCAACATAGGGCTTAGGAAAAATCGACCCCGCGGCTATGGATAATCATCGTTCTTTGGTGTGGTTGAAATATCGAAAATACATGTGAGTGGGTTTTGCCCCATAGTCCTCCCATATTCTTCGGACCGGGGGGAAAAAAACGTGGGTGACATGCGTCTGGCCAGAACTGCGTGAGCCTGGATAGAAATGGTTCTTCGAAATCGAAAAGTTGTTCGAGTTGGCCAACTTTGGAGGGAAAGGTCTTAACCAACTCGAACAACTTGGGTTGGCCAACTCGAACAACTTTCGTTTTCGAAGAACCACCACTTTGGGGTGTCCACTTTGGGTTGCTGCCCACTTTCGGGTTTCAGGACACTGCAGTTTTGGTGCCCACATTTGGGGTACCCCCCCATCCTTCCCAAAAGTAGACTCCAAGAAGATGTTCAGCAACTCATTCGGGCATGGGTGTGGCTTGTTTTGAGGCTACTTGCACCCTTGTTGGGCTTGGTCTAAAGAGAAGCTGAAACTTCCCCCAATGGCCCATTTCCCCATCCCAGACCCCCAGTGATTTTTTTCCTTCGAAAAACCGAGAGCCTCGGGCACCCTGGTTGTGGCCGTTTGCCCCACCACTCCAGAAGTGGCCTCCCTCAAGACGCCCGTTGCCCCCCCAACGGAGTGAGCGGAAAGGGAAACTCCCGAAAACAGAAAGAGAAAGACAGGGTCAAAGGGTTTGAGTACAGGAACATCCACAGAAGACATGGCAACCCATGTCTACCCATCAGCTGCTTTGCCTGTAGAGCTTTTCCTGTCACCCAAGCCTTTGACAGCACCGGAAGGCCTGGGTCACAACTTGGTTTCTGTTGACCCCTCTGCAAAAAGTTTACCTTTTTGTGGGTTTAGTGGACACCCCAACTTGATTTCAACCAAAAAGATAACATCTAAAGCATCTAAAGATCCAACCCGAGAGCAGTCAAGATAGCTCAGTTGCTTTCTGCTCCCCTGCTAAAAGTGTATAACCTTTGGTGGTTTAATACGGAAAACATCCATTCGTTGGATGAAAAAGTGATTCAGTCCTAACATCCCTTGGCAACATGCACCAAAGATAAGACCTACCCATCCCCCCCGACTCGACGTGGGCATCCCGGATCCCGAAACTCCACCGCGCCACGTCCAGCGGGCCGCCGCGGCCGCTGCGCGCGGCGTGCTGGAAGCGGAGCACCGGGAAGCCGCCGCCCGGGCCGACGCCCCCGAGGTTGTTGGCCGCCACCTCAGCTGCAAGCTCCTTGCCCCGAAATGAAGGACTGAGTATTCGCTGAACACCTTCTCCAAGCGAACTTGTCTTGAAACCTGGGCTGATGCCACTCCCTAGCTTCCCTTTGGGGATGCGCCCTCTCACTTACCCAAACCCACCAATCCAAACCACAAAATCGGAGGGGGGGGGGGGTAATCTGAGCTCAGGCTCAGTCAACTAGGTCCTCCAGTATAGAGAGGCCAGAATAAGTTGGTACCCACCTTTTTCTGGAGGTCTATTTTAGTAGACGAACACCCTCCCCCCCAAAAGATGGGGTGAGAAAGGGCACCTGGCTGGGGGACCTAGTTGAGGGACTGAGGGACTTCGGGGTTTCAGGGGCTTGAGGGTCACCAGCTTCTGACGGCGTCTGATGGTTGAGGGGTTTTGGATTGGCTTAAAAGAAATCCGATGGGAAACCATCCATCTGCAAATCTTAGAATAATTCCAAAAGCTGAACTAAGCAAAAGGGATCCCCAAGTAAAGGACCTCTATGGCGAGCTCGCTTTAAAATAGGCAGATGAATGACCAGCTTTCAGCTTCCCTCTTGGACTCCGCTGCCCCTTAGGGACCCGAATATCAAAGCTCGACCTTTGGGTTTTCCTTTTGGCTTCTCTTTCACGGTGCGAGTTTTAGTGTGTCCTGGACCCTTGAGTGGATTTCGGGGCTTCATGTCCAGCCACTTTTGAGGGGGCGCCAACTCTGAGGGCCACCCCGGACCACCCCGGAGCCTATCTGGGCTGAGGGAAAACAAAAAAATGTCTGATTCGTCGTTTTTCGCCTACCCGGAAATGGCTGTGGTTCAAGATTCTAGAGCCAGGGCAAACCGCAGGTTTTAGTCTTTGGTTCAAGGTGCCATAGCTGGTGCATTTTGGATTCGATTTTTCTGCGCCGTTGCCAGAAATCCCTGTTGCAGAAGACAAAAATGTCAAAATGGTCTGGGCTTTCAGGCATTCTGGTGGCCCATGACCATGGCCACCCCCAGGTGCTGCACCGTCGGCAGCTGCCCCTGACACGCGCCAAGCAGCGCGAACCACTCGACGGGAAGTGTTGACCCCGGAGTCAGCAACCCCTGCTGTTTGATATGGGGGGTGTCCCTGGCTTTACTGGGGGGCTTGTCCCTTTTGGAGGGGCACACACCCATATGCAGAAACAGGCGTTTATTCATCCGGGGTGAACCTTAACTCGAGGAAAACCCCACCGAAGCCCAAGGAAACCCCCAGCAAACCGGGAGTATTGGTGGTCCAATACCCCCCCCATTTGTCACAAGGAAGACAAAGGCAGACCAGAGTGTAAGAGGGGTTAGTTACCCTCAGACCTCTCCGGGGGAAACGGGGGAGACGACTATGGAGCCACCATAGAGCCATAGCCACTGAATTTCCACCAGCCACGACAACTTGCTTCCGTAGCCGTCTGGGGTAATCAGTGGCAATTTGTTTGGAGACAAAACATCAACAACGCTTGTCCCTTCGTCAACTTTGTTCAATCCAATCTAAGATTAGCCCCACCAACCCCCCGCCCCGAACAACTACTTTCCAACAACGCAAGTATGTCACAATCTGATTGACACTCCTTTAGGGATGCTTCGCATTTCCCTTGGAGACAACCAGTGGTACATGGGGCCATCTCAAGATGGTGCCAACCATGGTGCTTTACAGGAAGCTGCAAAGAAACTGCCAGGTGTGGCAGTGTGCGCTGTTTTCGTTGGCATGTCTTTGAAGAAAACCGGCATCCTGAATAGTTGACCACCGCTGGAAAACCTTCTGTGGGCCGAATCACGAGCCCAAATCATATCAGCTTCCCTCTACTTGCTGCTTTGGAGCCGAATCGGTTTGGAGGTGTTCGAATCGGGGCTGTCCACATGAACCAAAAGCTCCAATCCCCAGTTTTCACCAATCCAAACCAATTGGGGGCAAGCCCAACGACAAATTCCCTTTGAAAGAAGCCGTGAGGTCGCGATTAAGGAGGCCCCCACGTGTATGCATGTAGCGGGTGTTTGTGTGTGTCTGGAAAAGCAACTTACGTAGACATGGACATAGACAGAATATACATATTGCGTATACTTATGTGTGTGTATATATGCCTATGCTCAACCCTGCACCGATCGCAATGGGCACATTATTGAACAAGTCGCAGTTCTGCGAGAGATTTGGATGTCACACGTACATGGAAATGTGGGTTCTCAAAATAGGGACTCCCAGTTCACTTTCTTTACCACCAAACAGGTATCCTCAAATAAAATAACAATAAAAAGGAAAAGCACAGAAAAGACAAAATGTTCGGCCACTTTGAACATCGAGCGAAACATGGGGGCTTTACTTCTATACCAAGCATGTCCCCTTTTACCTTTCCAGCTATCGCCTGCAGACGAAATCCGCTTCCCAAGCTGGCACAAGCTCCAACTGGCACACACCGCCCATCTCAACTAGTGCTGATCGGGGGTGAAGTTGGTCCATCCGCAAGGGAGGTGTTTTGAACTCGTCACTTGCGGTCTCCATCGCCAAACCCGTTGCCCAAACCCGTTGCCCAACCCTCCCCCCCCTTCCGCGCCGTGCGGGGCGATATGTCCCGGACGCCTGCGTTGATTGCAGGACACAGCTTGCGGGTACTTGACTTGAAGGTGTTCGAGTTGAGGGTTTTGGCCTGAGGGGTTCCCAAGACGTTTCAGGGGCTTCAAAGTGTTTGCATGGTGTTGATGGTTGATGACGGCTTTTGATGGTTATTGAGGTTTGGAATGACTTAAACCAAATCAAATGAAAAAACACACCCATGTAAATGCCCCGCTCTCCTTCTGGTTTCCCCCGAAAGCCAATGAAAAAGGCATCCCTTGTGGCGCTTGCAGCATTACCCTTTCAAAATGAAACTCACGAGAACAAAAAAACAAAAAGTACTCAAACTTGCCGAAAACAGTCACATAACACAAGGGGCTAAATGATTACAACAGGTTGCTCCTATAAGGCCCTTACAGCGCTGGTTTTGACGCGGAGACTAAAGGATTTCTTTGCAGCCTTTGATCCACGCGACCCAGAAATACCAAAAGGTCGGATCCGGTCGATTTTGCTTTGTTTCATCGGGGCAAAAATGCCTGGCGCCTACCAAGACCTCCAATGGGACACTTTTGGTAAAGGTGTCCTTTTGGCCTAAATCTGCTGCACCGGCCAGTGGAAAAGGCGGTGTTCTGTTGTGTCTTAGCCCTGACTAGTCACCAATATCAATAGTCATTGTGCATCTGCAAGTTTTACAAGTCCAAAACTCCTGAAACAAGAATCGGATCTACAGGCCCTTCACGGTAAGACAGAAACCATTGGTGAGGCTCCTCCGTGACTGACCTGAAACCTCTGTTTGCCATGGCACCTGATAGAGGGTCCCAAAAGAAACTGATCCTCCGGGTACCCTCCCACTGGTGCTATGTGAGTGGAAGGGAGGGCAACAATGCAACAGGCTTCCCTTCTGCCCGCTTCAAGCATCAGGCCACTGAAACACCAGAAACACATGGCAAGCAAAAAAACGTACGTAATACTTTAGCTGCTAAGGACACGTCAAAGGCCCAAAGCCTGTTTGAAGGGTTAGCGAACCAAACATGACTCCGGTTTTGTCCAAAAAGCCGCTGAAGGAACCGCTCGACCTCCAAAGCCCTGCAGAGCTTGGGAAACCGTTGATTCCAAGTTTACGGGCAACCAGCAGCGGTGTGGAAACCTCTTCGAGGGGGGTCCACGCCCACGCAACTCCCAAAGAAAAAACCTGGAGCTCGTTCCCCCAAAGAGTGGCGAAACTTTAACAGCCGCGCCTCATAGTTCACTCCCGACTTAACCGCCGGAAGCTCCCACTGTGAATGGAACCCAGTCTTCCAAAAGGGTTCTGGGAGCTTCCGTGTCGGCCGGGGGAGGCCCCCCCTCCCCCCCCAGCCAGCCTGAAGCACGTGGTGCCTGCCATGCAGCGGCGACTTGCTTTAAATGCCCGTGTTTATAAATAAATATATGTGCGTATACATATATATATATATATATATTATGGGCTCATGAATATGGTTCACAAACCGGAAAATCGGAATCCTCAAAAGTGACTGACCTTCATCAGTGAGCTCATAATTGCTCATACACATGTGTAAATATATGCATACAAGTCACCATCAAAATATGCAGCTGTCAGTAAGTCTTCTCTTTTGGTTGCTAAAAAAGATCGCGAATCCACAGAGTTGTTTCATTTGATCAAGGGGAGTGGTTGGAGTCGTCCAAGGGGTGCTGATTTGAATCCTTTGTGTGGTGCCCTTTTTGCGGGTTGCCTCCTTTGGCACTTGATTGCCCAGCCCCGCAAAACCCACCAAGGGCTCCGTTTTTACTGGAAAGTGGGCGACTTCCGGGGACCTAGGTAGATGGGGAGTTTCGGAAAAAAAGAGAGAAAAAAAAAGACGACTGGAGCCCTGCAACTGACCTGTCCACGAACCTCAAACCCCTTCTCCATCAGTAACTCTGCCGTTTGGAGAATATGTGTTTTTGTCGCCTTCCTGTCAGCTCCGACTGGACCTACGAGTGACCAACCAAACAATATGAACCTTCCCATGGGATCTCCAGGGAATGCCCATGGCCAAGTACGACCATGGAATCTGGTTGGGAATTCTTGGTCGAAAGGGCGAAAGGGTTGCATCACCACGTCCCGCGTGCTTGTATTCCGGAAACAGGGGGGTCCAAATAAAACCTGAGTGCTGTGAATGGGAAAAAACAAAAAAAACATCCTAGTTGCTCCCTCCTGGCGGTTGCCACCATGACACATCAAGTCACGAGCCCATTTCAAGGCTTCGATCCCATTTCGAGGGTCTCAAGGACGCGGCCCAGGCCCTGCGAACCGGATCCCGACTTTCGCGACCTGCCCAATCCGAAAGGGCCAACACCTTAAAAGGCCCAGCCCAGGACCCGGGACTCCAACCAAAATCCAAGAGCACTTGGCACGGACCTAGGAAGAGAAATGATCCCCTAAGAGATTCCAAGCATGTTCTCCACGCCCCAAACCACTACCGCCAAGGTGTGAATGAAGGATATGTGTATATGTATGCATATGTATATGTATATGTATATATATATATATGTATATATATATATAACCCACGGTTTTGTCAGTGTGTGATGTGTACGTACGGTTCTCTCCCTGGAGTAGTCGTTTGGGGTCGTTTGGGGTCCATCTTAGACTGATGGCAGCCGCGGAGTACCGGAATTGTTCAAAGGAAACCTGTTCTCCGGTCCACGAGGGATCACCCCTGAATCATATGGGCGTGGGTCAAAAATGGGTACCCAAAATGGAACCCTGGTAAATGGAAACAAGGACTAAACACCTGCGGTCCCTGCTGGTTGAAGCTTGACCGCCATATTCTGGTGAACTGGGTGAACCTGGATCTTATTTCAACAGGACAGAGATGGGGCCTTGGTGACATGGACAGTGACACCTAGCACGCACGCTGCTTCAAGCACTTCGCCCTCCACCCTCACGTGAGCTCGAACCTGCACCTTATTACGCTTGGTGCGCCAAGCGGGCATGCACTTCCATGGAGGAACCGCAACACCTGTACTTCAGCTGCTTCCAAGGATTTCACAGGATCAAAGTCCAGGGACGCCGGAGCTCTTGATGGGGGGAGGACATGTGGTAGTCCACACTAGCCAATAGTTTAACTCTAACATACAGTAGTCGCTCTTGCCAAATCCAAGCTTCTGGCCAATTATTCAGCTGAACAAAAATTGTCCTACGTAGTCTATATATTCAAAAAAAAAAACAAATAAGACAAGCATGTGAGCCACTATCCAAATGTGCGACCCTTGTGAACATTTTCCCCAGCTTCCGTGGGGTGAAGCTCCTCCCATAGTTCTGCCAAATTGACAATCGACAACTGGAGATGTTGGCCGGACCTGAGTGTTGAAAAAGAATGAGCCCGCCCAAAAGCGGCAAGCAATCATACACTCCCACAAAAAAGAAACACTCCAAGAAACGGGTGGGGGGTGGCTGTGGGCAGTTTCCCTTTTCTTTGGGACCACACGGATATCACCCAAGTCTGACTTCACAGGCCTGCACATCCTGCGAGGAGAAGTGCAGCAAGAAGCGCCGGCCCTGGAAATCCGTACCGCCTCGCGGCCGCCGAAATCGGTCCACGCGGGGTCGACCCTAAGGGAACCTGCGGGATGGACCCCGCTGGGTTTAACCAGGATTCCTGTAAATTTGATAGGGGACTTGTCAAGGGTTCTTGGCCACTTCAAGTGGGATGGTTATCCAAGTAGCATGCAACCCTTTAAATTGGTGGCCCAAGCATTTGCGCGAACAAAGACACGCCTAGATCTTGGCCCAATCTGGTGTGAATCTTGAAATGTGAAACAAACTCGGCAGGTTCCGACTCAGGTAGTGGGGCAACTTCCTTGGCGTGTGCATATATATATATATATACATGTGTGTATATATACATGTAAGGTGATCATTTTTTTACCAAGTCAGCTCTTGAAACCTGGGCTGATGCCACTCCTGAGCTTCCCTTGAGGGGAGGCGCCCTCTCACTTACCCAAACCCACCAACCCAAACCACAAAATAGCAAGGGGGGGAGGGATAATCTGAGCTCAGGCTTAGTCAACTAGGTCCTCCAGTAGAGAGGTTAGAATAAGGGACCTTTTTTTTCTGTAGTCTATTTTAGTAGGGGAACCCTCCCAAAAAAAGAAGGTAAAAGGGTACTACTGGGGGACCTGGTCAAAGAAAAACACACCATCCAAGGGGCCCGGAAAAAACCTATCTCTGAGATGTAGCGCTTGGTCTTGGGGGAGCTCGCAAAGGCTTGCGCCCCTGGATGGATGAAAGTCAAAGCTACCAAACAAGAAGAAGAAGAAGAAGAAGAAGAGAAAAAAGGGGAATCTGGGCCACCTCTGGCGCAAAAAAACGATTTGTTCTAATTTCTGTTTCATATTGCAGTCCACCCAAAAAATGTAGATTCGTATGGAAATTCTGAGACCCAAAACATGATCCGCTGAAAGTAGCTCGGCCGACCCGGCGTTTTGTCTGGTTTGGGGATGGCAAAAATCGTGCGACGGATCGCTTTTGATAAGCCCATACCGCTCGAAATTAGTATGGAAGTCAAAAGCAGATTTTATAAACATGTGCCGCAAGTGCATTGGTCAAGAACCATTGAAAGATTTGTCCCCTATGGGTGACATGCAGGGAAATCCTAATTCCGGGACTTCTGAACCAGGCTAATCAACCACTTACTAGGTGGGGTGGTCATTCAAGCATACACCGCATACACCAAAAACAAAGTGACCAAGGAGCCACGCGAAGCCGCTCACCCCAAACCCACCCAAAAAAGGACCCGCAAAACCCCAAAACCCGAACCCCACCCATTACACACTGTCTCATCAGTACGCTATACTACCACATCACGCTTGAGAACGGAAATGGCCACGCAGGCAAATGAATTGCTTATGAGCCTGTCTTCAAGCACCAAGACACACAACCAGAAAAGCAGAAGCATTTCAGCCCCACAAAACACCACCACACACCAAGTTGGCCCACCAAACTTGGTACTCGTCCGATTCTTTTCCGCTTCATGTTAAGTCTACCCTGAAACATAAAATCCGCCTGGTATCGGACACTCCGGCCAACCCCACCCACCCATATCCACCCACCCACCCCCAACTCCCCAGACTCCAGCCAACCATATCCAGCCATATCTCCCCCTCCAGCCAACCCCCCCCCCCCCACCCATATCCAGCCAACCCCACCCACCCATAACCCCCCCGCCCCCAAACCCCCCCAAGCCTCGCGTCCGCGGCGCCAGCGTCACCTCCAGCCGCCTCTGCTTCTTGAAGGCCGCGGTGGGCGCCGGGCCCGCAGGCACCGCCCAGGAGTCGGACGCCTGGCGGAGAACCAAAAACCGACGACAGCGACATCGACGTGGAGGCCTCCAGGGGCAGGGGTTTGGTGAGGGGGGGGGGGGGGTCGGATTACCAAAAATAATGGCTCCCAAATGAGCATAGCGTCTTTTTAGTGGTTTTCCAACCAATGTTCATCCTATGCAAAGGACCCCTTGGTCAACCCCCATGTGCGGTTCGCAAAGTAGGGGCTTCCTTTTGCATAGACGGCTTATCCGTGGCTTATCCAAGGCTAATCCAAGGCTTATCCAAGGCTTATCCAGGGATAGCCTCCCCCCCTCATAGCCCACCGTGACTTTCGGTTTCCAGGACTCGGTTTCCCTTTATATAGATGCCATGAAAATGAAAGGGGGCCACCCATCAAAACTTGGTTCTTCACGGTGCGCAAGCCGGACAAAGCTCTACCATTGACCCTGGCCCCAAGGGAGCCTTTGGCTCCAATCTCACTTGGGGTCAGCCAGCTGCCGCCGCCATTTCGCCACAGTTCGAAACCCTCCATGGCAAGACCTGGTAAGAAGCCACATAGACCCAGTCCCAGTAGTCTGTGGGGGAACAAGGGGGTCGGCACTGATTCTGCTCGGTTGATGTTCACAGGACACCCATCCACAACACAACAAAGGGCGCCACTGGGTGTCTGGGACTAGCTGTCCGGCAACTATGACTCTGAGGGTCGAACTGGGGAGGTGGACCCAGTTTTGGGGCGGCTTTCCCTTTTGTCTTCTCTTTCGGGAGTTGGTGTCCCATTTACCCTCCACGAGAACCAGGGACCATTCAAATCCCCAGTTTCCATCCAACAGCAACTCGGTCCAGCGCAAGAGCCAGCTGTGCACCAAACTATGTTTGGGTTTGCCTTGAAATAGAGGAACCTCAAAAAATGTTGAAGTTATTCTTGGCTTGACCTTAAACCAACCCCACCCAGTGTACTTTTTCAGAGACAAACCTGGTTGGTAGGGCATTTATGAGACCCCCGGTCCCTAGCTGGGTCCCAGCTCCATTTACAGTCCGGGCAAATTAACCTAGATTCTGGCTCGCTTTCTTAGCACCGGGTTTTTTCTGTCCCTGTTAAACCTTCAGGGTTTTGCCAGGTACTTACCGAGCCCACCAAGCAAAAACGGATCCCTGGGACTCGCCTGCAACAGGTCGGCCTTGATCCACTCCTTGCCCGGAAACCGCGCGGCCTCGAGTGCTCAGAGCTCGAACTGGGACTCGAAACCCAAAGCAAAAGTCTGTTTATGGGCTCCCCGATTTGGACTGAACCCAGGTTGATTGTCTGTCTTTTCCATTCGGAACCAAAAGGAAACACCCAAAAAACGGGCGAATCCCGGGGTCCCGGTGTCCCCAAATTGAAGAAAAAACTCATGCGGCTTGAAAAACGGGGGGGGCTTAGCTTCTCCCCCAACAAATCCAGCTTTCTCCTTGTGGTTCCACTTAAACGACCCCCGAACGCGGAGGCACCTTCTCCCCCAGAACCGACAGCTAACGGTCTTCAACCTTCAAGCCTGAATTTGGGATCGAAATCTCTGCCACCATATGGGCGCGTCTTTTGTTGGAGTTTTTTGGTATGGTTCCAACGCCTTTCCAAGAAAACAACCACAATGTTGAGGGGTCCAACCTTTAATAAAAAAGGCCATTTGGGTCAAGTGTGATGTTTTTTTTGAGAGTACCCTTTTTGGAGTTTTCTTTAAAGGGAAAGGAAAGCCACAATGTTGAGGGGTCCAATTCCTAAACCAGACGCCGGGCACTTGACTCAAACGTCCGAGGCCCGCCTGGAAGCCTTGGAAGATCACCTCCCCGTCGCTGCTGAGCGAAGGCACCTTGTCCTGACACACCCCCGCTGAATCGCTAGGAAACCGCTGCGAAAATTGGTAGGGAGTGAGAAATGGAATGAACCCAGTTGCTTTGGGTGTCCTAAAAGGAAACCACCAGTTGGATGGTTTATAAGGGTCGGAGACTACGCTGAAAATGGTGACTTCTTGGTTTTGATGTTCATCCACAGTTGGGTGAAAGATGGCGCAATTATAGGTTGTATCCCTTTTTTTGGAGGCCATTTTTTGGAGACGTTTTAAAGGGCGGAAACGAACCATGTTTTGGGGCACCCCTATGCTAAGCACTCAAATGCTCAGAGCCCGCCACGTCTCAGGATCCCAGTAAAAGCATACATCAACACACTGCCTGTACCAGGATTCGGATCCTGGATCAGTAGGTGATCTTGGGTTGTCAATAAGGCCTTGGGAAGCATCCTGGTCTTAATTGAAAACAACATGCAAAGGGACGACCACCTTCAGCCTCAATGGCCAACCCATGTGTTTCGGGTCACACAGGGAGTCAGCAAGCTTCTGTACACCCCCCTGCACTTGTGTCATATGATAACCCCTAACAGCATTTATCACGGAGAACCCGGTTTTTCAAGACTAACCCTAAAAGTTTGGAGGGGGCAGGGTGGTTCCAGCGCCAAGGTTGACAAAATTACTCTAGTGCTACCGTCCCCATTCTTTTCAGGGATCCTTCTTTCTAGAAAACCTCCGGAAAGCCAGGGAAACGGCCGGTTTTCGAAAAGAACGATGGTGGGAAAGAACGGGGAATCAACCCTTAGAATTACATGTCGTTTGCGGATCAAATCGAAGCGAGTTTGACCTTTCTCACCGGTGGGTGTTCCTGTTGGTTTCCTTGGACCGTTCCCAAAAAAACAAAAAGGCACCCATGTGTCCCATTCGGTGACCGTTTGTCGGGGTTGTTCTGGACAGTGGTGAGGCATAGTCTGAGGATTACTCCTTTGAAGCCGTCTTTGAAACCCCATCCTGAAGTGTCTGGAAGGGAAACCAAAGGCAAACCAACCCCAAAGTGGTTCCAGAAAGGAAGGCCTGCGAGTTGTCTAAACGCTTGGGGCTTCTCTTGTCAACCCTAGCGGAGCTTCCCGCGGGGCACCTGCCAGTTTCCCAACGCGAGCCCCCTGTCACACCTACCTTTCGGTCCACCCAGCCCAAAACGACGCAGAACCAAAACCTCAAAACGAGGCCAAAACACAACACCAACGAGACCCAAAAACGGAGAGACAGAAAAAGAAGAAGAAAAAAAAAAAAAGAAGAACGCAACCAAAGCTCCTTGCGACGGACTTCCTTCTGGGACCTTAGCTCCACTTCCCCGAAGCTCCTCCAGGTCCGAGATCCGCAGATACAGATGCTCCAGCGCGACGTCCTCCTCCTGGGACCTCTCCTGGCGCGGCTCCGCACTTCCGCTCGCTCGAGCGGTCTGACTGCTGCTTAGGCCCCCAATCCCGAATCAACAGAACCAAACGACTATTTGCTGTTGAAAAGAAGAAGAAACAATAAAAGGAAGACCATGGCAAACACAGAACCATGAACAGAACCAAGCAACTGTCCAAAGAAAATTAGAAGAAGAAACATACATGCCGAGAGCAGTGAAGTTCAAGGGTCAGAGTCCTTTGAGGTGCTGTTGACCTCGAAGTTTGCTGGTAGAAATGTGTTCCCTGAGTTGAAAAGCCGCGTCTGATTCACTGGAGGGAGGGTTTAGTAATAAAATCATGGGTAAACAATACTAAACCACACTGATCCCACGCCCTTCAAAACGTGACATCTCTTTGTTGGCTTGAAAAGGAAAATGGATCCGGTTTTTTTCTTAGGGGTCACCCTTGTGGGGCTGTGCGAAAAATGGAAGCGAGGAAGAGTGAAAACCACCGTTTGGGTTCACCAAGATGGAATGGTCAAACGGTAAGCGCTAAGTTTGCGAAGTCTCATGGATCTGAAGGTTAATGCCCGACGGTCAGTCGTGCTTCAAACATGCGGCAACCAACGAGTTCGAAAGTTTTCACCCAGAACTCCAGTGTCGTGCGCTTTTGCTTGCCGGTGGAACATCTGAATGCAATCCGCGAAAGACAATGACACAATCCGAAGGGAGCCCCAAAGAGAATCCAATTCGGGCTTGGGTCACAGAATCAGCCCTCCCTTTTTGGCTGGCCCAAAACCTCCCTCTCACGTCCTGAGTGGCTTGGACGAAAACAAGTCCCGGAACGTCTTGCCTACCACCAAAATGATCCAGACTAAGATGTTTTCCAGTCCAGGAACTCAGAGAGTGACTTCCTTTAACAAGTACCCCAACACCTTGGGACCCTGCGGCCTTGGACCATTTGCAGAAGGAGAGCAGCAGCGTGACGCTAGTGTCCATGGCCACCTCACCGGCCCCAGCGAGTGCCATGGTTCAAAGACATGGCCGGGACATTTTCTCGTCGGCCCATGTTGACGACACTTCTTGTGGGAACCCGGCGGTGTGTTTTATCTTTTAAAAAAAGTCCTCTTCATGGGGAGCTTCGTGAGCAACTTTCGTTTGGTGCTGTCTTTTTTGGAGGGTAGCCTGTTTTTGTTGGTTTTAACGGAAAACCACAGGCAAAACCACCCACTTTGGTGGCATTTTGGTGCAACAGTTGCCATCGGCATGTACGAGTTCACATGGGGCTGCAGGCTCGCACCTTTTTGAAAGGAAGTCCGAAGCATCTCCAGCTGCGATGTTTTGAGACGAACCCACATTCTAATGCTGACCCCGGGTTTATTGAAGTTGTAGATGCGACTCCAAGTAGAAACCAAAAGTAAGAAAGGGGGCAGGCAACCCATGTTGCCTGCTTTTGGGGTGACAAGTATAATGGCACCCTTAAGAATGTACTCCTGGTGGTTCAACTGATTCCCCAGTAAAAGGGTGGCCGGTTAAACCCTTGACCCAATTTAGACGCCGTTCTTGGGAACCCAGGATTAACAAACCCGTCCTATTAAAAGGTGGGTTCTCCTCCAAAAGTGATAACCCCCGATGGAACTAATGGTTGGGACCCAATCTAGATGAGGAAACTCCTGAACAGTAAATAATAGTGGTTACATTCCCCGTTGAAGCCCAGGGTAGAAGTTCGTAATGGGATCCCGAAGTTCCTAATCGAAACCAGGAACTGGCAAACGGATCTTGCGGATCGATTTTGAACGCCACCCTTGGCCTGCAAACTGGCACAGCAAAATACATTCCCTTTGAGCACCCTTGACTCCAGCAATCATAAGGAAGTGGACGTTTTGGGGCCCTTGTCAAGGATATTGCAAAGTCTATCCCGGTCGACTCGCACATCCGTCGCACATCGCAGCTGAAGTTGTTCTGGCTTGCCGAATTCTGAAAAAATGCTTCACCACTGCAGGTCAGCAGAATAGTTTATCTTGATTGACGCCGCTTTCAGCAAGAAGCAAGACATGAAAAGGTCTAGCCAGGTCAAAGACAACTTTCAAAGCTAGTCTCCGCAAACCCCAGCAAGCATAAAGCGCCCGGCACGGGTTGCTTCGCGAACATGTTGCTAAATAGCAATTCAGTCCCTTTTCGCCCCAGACCCCCCAGTGACCCTGGGGAAGAAAAGTGTTCCTTAAAAAGTAGAAGTTGCTCGAAAAGTGTTCTTTTAAAAATAAAAACTATAATTTAAAAAAAATGTTCGGTAGCTGGTTTCAAGGGCAATCCCTAACTAGGCAACCAGGGTGACCTTACATATTACAGCCGCAGGTCTGGCTCGAGGATTTTGGGCTGAACCTCGGGGGCGTTGGTTTCTCATGAGCGGCAGTTGAGCACCCAAACCTCGCATCGGCCATGGGAGGTACCTGATTTGATGAAATAGTAGGCCTGAACCTTACGGAAATGCTAGAAGCCACAGCCGTCCTGAATCCTGAGAAGAAAAACAAACAAAAAGAGAAGAAAAACAAAGAAAGAAAAACATCTGACTCTGACCTTCAAACACAAGCTCTCCAAACCTTCCCAAACCATGACACAGATCTGCTTTGGAGAAACTACAGTTTGATTTGTTTTTCAAACTTGTCAAAAAACAACTCCCCAGCCCTTAATTGCTCAACCTCCGACGCTTTCGGAGACTGGCGATTGCCGCCGGGCTCTTGGAAATGAAACCTCTTCTTGGTGGCTCCCAGCCATACGGTTCCTTAGCTTTTTAGCTTCTTAGTTGGTTTAGTGGTTGGGTTTCCATTTGACCCAAAAGTTCGTCACCTTTCGCAGATCTGAAATCGGGCCCAGTCTGCAGGTCTCTCAGTAGGCTCAATGAAACCCAAGCTCAACTTGGCGCATGGGCCATGAGTCGAATTCCATGGGAAGGGAAGAACCGGCCCAAATCTCTGGGCCCGAACCTTGGAACGACCAAAAAATGATCTTTAGGGGTCTAATTGTTAAATCGAACCTTGGGGTGTCTCTCTTGTTGAGGATGCACCTGTTTGGGTGGTTATGAAGGGAAACTGAAGGAAACCAACCCTTTTTTGTGGTGGGTGGCCCTGGTTAGAGGCCAACCCACATAGGTACGAGACGTGGAAAAAGGCTGCGCTGTCCTTCATTAAAGCTGGTGCAGTTTAATCGGTCGCTGACCAAAGAAAGAACACAGCATGCACCGTGCTTCCAGAAAAAAAGAAGAAAAAGAAGAGTAGGCAACCGTGGGCAACCAATATGCAAACGGTGAGAACCCCTGGTGAAGCCAACTATACTGGCTTGCTTGGACAGGTAACCTCATGTCCAGGGGCACAATTGTCAGACCTTTCCCCACTCGAGTGCCTGGGTCCTCCATGCCTCAGAAAGAGGATGGTTTGAAAGGAAAATACAAACCCACATTGCATTGTTGACCCTGGATTTTCGTTGCCACAGATTCGCAACTCCCCCAAAAATAAGATGGGAAGAAAGTCCATGCCTAGTTTCTCGCTTCCCGGGTTGGCCGAAGATGGTCTTACGTCCCGAAGCTGCCTCTGTCTGTCTGAGAGAAGCCCGAAGCCGAAACCCAAGATTTGGCAAAGAGGACCCCTTCGAACCCCATCCCCCATTGCCAGCTGCTCTTGCGTCAGGAAAAAGCCATATCTTTTTCCACGACCCACTTGCTGTCACATGCGCTTAATTCACCTCCTGGTTACTCACTTTTCCGATCGAGTCGATTGGCCAAGAAAACTCGCCAAACCTGCTTGTGTACCACTAAAACGGTCCAAACCCAAAACTTGCTTACAAAGTCCGAAACGGAGCTCCGTTTTAGTGCGAACTTCTTTTGGCGGGCCTTCTGACCCCGCTTCGATTCGAGGCCCCGGCAGTGACCAGCAAGGCGCCGTGGCTGACGCCGTTGGGGGCGGAGGGCTGGTAGGAGCCCCGCACCTGGACCACCTGACAAATCCACTAGCAGGGCGTCCCCGGGCTCGGTAGAGCGAAAAAAACGGGACGCCTACCCCGGTGGTGGAATTTTCAAGGGAAGTGGGGTTGGGTCTACCGGTTGAGTTTCATCCAAACTCCCAGATATGGGTTGCCATTGTAGGTTCAATTGCCATAATGGAGGTTCAAATCCCGCCGCCAATGAGTACCAATAGAGGGTTTCCTCATATGTGTGTGTGTCTACTTTGAGGCTAACCCCTTTTTTGGGCTCTTTTTTTGTTAAAGCAAAGGGTTGGAGGCTCCCCCAATTTTGAGACAACCCCTTCAGAGAAACCTTCTACAGGAAATTGGCCACCTGAAGACTTGCGTTCCTCTAGGTGTCTTAGATGTATGAATAAAACCAAGCAAACTGTCGCCATAAAATGCCGGCAGCCGGCAGCTTGTGGTTTGACGATCTTGCCGCTTTATCTCACCCCATGCCTTCCATTCTTTGGCAAGTGCATCCAGCGCAATGAACAGATGCCAAGGCGCCAGATCCAAGTCCTCGCCGTTCTGGGCCTCGGCAACGAAGCCAACCGGAAATGAACACAGGGAAACGAAACTCGCAGGATTTTGTTTGTCCAAGAAGTTACGGGAACTTCTACAAGTCTGTGAATGTGGGATGGTTCCACAAGTCTGTGACTGTGGGATGGTTTTGAGGGTGACCAAAAGGAAACACCCCACTTCTGGAGTTTTGAGAGGAAGACCCATATGTCTGTGTTTTTCAGGCACGGTACCCTTTTCGGGGCTGGTTGGCCGGTTTGAAAGGGAAACCACAAGGAACACATCCTTTTTGTTCTGCATATGTTTGTTTTTTGTCTTTGGGGGGGCTATTTTGACACAAACCCAAATGGAAGCCCGAGAGGAAGAACATGGATAAGTAAGATAACAAGCCCAGAAAAAACGACAAGCCGAACAAATGGGTTATGTATGAGAGGCAAGGAACCCAAAAGGACCAGGGTTATCTTGGGAGTTCCACACAGGTTTTTAAAAGGGTTGTGGTTTGGGGGTGCAAAAAAAAATGTAAAAGAAACAAGAAACATGGAAAGCCCAAGAGACAAGGAAATAATACCGGCTCAAACTCTTCTACTACCCCAAAAAAGACCTAAGGCAAGCCCCAAGGCAGCATGTATAGGGCTTAAAATGGAAAGCATGAGAGGAAGACACAAGAGAAGTTCCTATAAGCTCTAATGATGCTTGATCGCCAAATTTGGAAATCCAAGAAAGGACAAACCGATTGGAAGCCAAGGAATGAAGGAAGGAGCAACCCTGGCCCAAACAAAAGGGGGAGCCGAAAGGCTTTGATCGGTCGGCTTTCTTTCGCCGGGCCTGGAAATCCCTTGCGCCTGAATTCATGGAAGCTGAAACTGACCAGAAAAAAAAAGGACCACAAAGAGGAGCTAAAACATCGAGGGCAAGACTCACATTGCAGATGCCTATTGTATGGCATCTGAGATGAAGATTTCAAGCTTCGGCAACTCTTCTTCAATGGCGGGATGTCAGCTAACACGAGCTCACATGACTAAGGTCCCTTGCTTGGGCACTGGTGCTCAACTGGATGCTCTCCCCGGCGCACGCTCCGATACAGCTCGCCCTTTTTCGGCCGTACCCACGGCTTCCCGGCTCGACTGCCCTAAAGCGTTCGGGACGATGGGTCCGGAGGCTGTGTAGTGGAACCGGTGCAAACATGATGCAGGACTCGGCAACAAGGGATCACCTGTTGGGGTCGCGATGGACACCGAACGGAGAACCAAGAAAGGGTGGGCCCAGCAAACTTAAGAACCAGAATCCAATGACTGAACAGCACAAAGAACGAAACCCGGAGAAACCTGCAGAACCCCCTCCCCCCCCAACCACCGTGGGGCACCAAAAATTTCCCGCTCGGCGTTCTTTTTGGGCTCCGAGTCGCCGCCACCTTCTCCAGTCGCATGATGGAGGGCTCGTCCAAGTGCCCAGGCCCCTGGCCCCCCAAATTGTTGTACCGCACCTCGGCGCGAAAAAACGAACACCCGGACCGAGGTCCATGAAGCGAATGGCCGGCGTGGGGGTCAAAAATAGGGGAAACCCCAAAATGGCAACGAGGACTAAGACCTGCGGTCCACATCCTGGTGGTTGCCAAAATGGCGGTGGTCCAAAATGACACCACTCTGGTTGAACGCCAAATCGCCAAAATCAGGGTCCAAAGCTCGCCACTTGGGTGCTTCGGTCAAAAAAATGGAATTCTCAAAATGGAAACGGAAATGGAAACGAGGACTAAGACCTGCGGTCCAGATCCTGGTCTAACTTTGACCCATACCCAACTGGCCAGCTTCTTCGGACCCTTCTTCACCTTCCCCCGTTTGGATTGGGGTGGAGGTTAGCGATGCGCTTCCCACAAAAAGACTCCACAAGATCTAGGGGTTCAAATCCCAAAACCACAAATCCCAACCACCAACTAAGGGTTAGAGCCCCAGTCCAGGAGATGCCCCCGTCCAGGAGATGCCATTGATCGGGTGCCTTTGATTGGCCCTCTAATTTGCCAGACTTGTGGATTTCCCGGTAATGGGCACCACGGGAGGTCTGGGAAAAAGAACATTTCAACACTTGGTCAGAACTCCAACGAGAGAAATTGCGAAACACAACCCAATGGCCTTCCCCTGAAGCAAGGGCCAATGTCGCGGATGTGTCGTTTGTACCTCAACTAAGCCAAGACCCCAGTGGCCGAGAGAAACAAGGGCACCCATTCTTGTTGGTATTTGACTTTGAAGTGAAACCCCTCCAAAAAAAGGAGGAAAAACGTACACTGGGCAAGCACTTCAAGGACAAAAAAAGGCAAAGGACCCTAAGAGTCATGACCCAAAGCCCAGAATGCCTTCAATCCACCCATTCTCTCGATGGTCGCCGAGTAGCCTGGTTTCCCCTGGTTTCCCCCGTGGGAGTGTCTTTTCGCGGAGTCCCCTTACAAAAGCGGACACCCAACTAGGTCGTCGAGGTCTTAGGAATCCTCTTCAGGCTACTTGAAACCAAACGCGGGAGCCTGGATGAAGCACTTCGCGGGGTTGGAGCAAAAGGTCGATCACCTTTTCCCCCAAAAAAATATAGGGAAAGACTTGGTCACACCATGAGACCAGCCATGGTTAGCTGGTTGACACTTGTGGTGAGTAATCTATTCCCCCGAATACTAAACGCGGACCCCCCGCCCCAACCATAAATAGTCTCTGGGGGGCAAAACATATTTATTGATAGGGTCCCTTGGGTCAGATGGGCTCCCCTGGAGACAAAGATGCTCATCCCTTGAAACAAGCAGAAAACGAGCTGTTCAGCCCTTGGTTCAACCACCATCCAATTGATAAACTTGGCTTGAGGGAGGCAGGCCAGGCAGGAGGACAAATCGAAAACAAAAATCGGCTTGCCGACTCAGGTGGGGGGGGGGGGGGGGGTAATTCTTAATAGACGACCCTTTGGTGGACATCATTTAGGTGGGGGGTTCTTGTCCACCAACCACTGTGGAAGTGGTGCCCACTCTTAAAAAATCATGGCCACAGTCCTATCGGCATAGGTGTCTTTTTTTAGGTTAGTGCGCTCAAAAACCGATGGCCCTGATTTAGGTGCCCAAATACAATCCACGGCCAGGTGAGTCGGTGAGCCTCTGAACTCCCCTCCAGCCCCCTTGTCGGCCTGTGATGGCTCCAGCTTCAGCATATGCCCCAGCCCCAGCTCCTCCGTTTCGGACATCCGGGACGAAAAGACCAAAGGAGTCAAGCCGTACGGATGGACAAAATCCTGCATGACGCTAAGTATACTATACTACTAGAATTCCCATAGTTTAGGTATCTAGGGTCATGCCGGATTTTGTCCATCAACGGTATCAAGCCCCCTCTTGGACGTGGTGGTCGGTGTTTTGTTTGACCCAAAACACGGCTTTTCCCGAATGACTGACAAAAACAAGGGTGGGGTCTGCTGAGTCAGCAACCCCTGGTTGATTTTGATTAGGAATATCCCAGTTTCCAAGTGAATCCAGATGACTTTTGCTGCGAACACCCCCTATTGCACCGAAATCAAAGCGGGCTCGGGCCGCTAAATAGGCTGGAGGATGAGGAAAATCAAGCAAATGGGTGCTACAAAGGGAGGGGGTGTCTGAAAGAATGGAACAACAAAGAAAGAACATCATTGTTTGGCTTCCTTTACAAGAAATGTTCTAAACAAATGTGGTATGTCGCACCCACCGAAGTCTTGGGGTGCTTGGCATGGAGTGGACAACCCTGAAGTTCCGGGATATTCGGGGTCGAGAGGGTTTCTAGAATTCATGTTGCTGAGGGTGTCGTTGCATATGTGTTGCCCCTCGTCGTGATCTTTACTACGGTTTGATTTTGAAGTGGGTATGTTGCTTATCTGATGCTTTTTAAAGGGAGCCACGCAAAATGGTGGCTTTCCTGTTTGGTGTCCCTTTAAACCCTCAAAAAGAGACAGACCCAACGGGGGTATGAGCCTTGGGGTATCCTTACTTGGGTCGGAAGGTTTGCGCGGCTCAGTCCTTTGACAGAGCCGCGCTCGCCAGAGCCGCCGCGGCCGACGCGGCCGCGCCGGAAGCAACAGCTCCTGGACCAGGTGGGGGGGGGGGGCTGGGCCCATGGATGACAAATACCTGCAACATGGCATGGGCGTGTTGGTCTTTCAGAGAACGGAAAGCAAGAGGAAACCCATTCTCCATTTTTGTCGTTGCTTTGAGGTGAGCCACCCTTGAGTCAGGTGGGTGGCTCGATTTGAGCCATGCCCGAAGGGACCAACCCCACACGAGCAGCAAAGAGCTGTGGATTTCCCAAACATGCGACGGCAAGACTTTTTGCGGCAGGTGTATCCCGGTGAACCATTGAATGACATGCGGTTGCCCATATCTTTTTCGCCACTGGAACCATCTCGTTGCTCTTCGTGGCATAGGCCCACGTAATCCAGGCCGGGAACAAGTTGATGGAACCAGTCCCGCTTCCGGGCAAGACGAGCCGGCTGACCATAACCCCCCTTCAATTTAACGAGGGAGTTCGGCCCATCTTTCTGGTCGGCTTACTTCTCGGTGAGCTCAGATTTGTTCTTTGTCCAAAGGTATGTCGTTTCAGCTGAGACATTGCAAAGGGCTCCGCCCTTTTCAAGATCAGGACCCCATTCTTGGATGCTCCAGGCGTTGCCATCTAGGAACAACACTCCGAGCCCTTGCGCTGGCGGGCAAACCAGCATAGTATATTATATATATATATATTAATTTATGTCCCTCCATCTCTTCCTTCTTGGGCCCCAAACAAATGGCCCCGGTGGCCCCTTGCGGCGTCCGCCCAAAAGCCAACTCCAAAGCACGAGCCGCAAGCCAAAAGGCCTACTGAAACGGGCAGGCCGGGCAGGGCGGCGAAAGCTCGCAAAGTGAGCCAAAGGAAGCCGGAAGTTGGAACAGGGAAGTGAAAGGACCCACTTGGGGAACCGTGGCTCAAAAAAATATTAGTACTGGCCCGATCGGGTAAGTGGAAACCATGGGTACCAAAATCCCAAACCTGCGGCTTGCCCCTGCTGGTGAATTAAAAAGCTTGAGCCACACCCAAAGGACGGCAACAGAAACCCAAGCCATTTTTTGGGAACCCCCTGAAACATCACTTGTTTCGCTTGCCAAGATTGAAAAAATACAATCATATCTTTTCCGCTGGCCTACTTCCCAGTCAATCTTAGAACGCATCAGGTGGCGTTGTTTCAACTTGGGAAGCGAAATACGTCCCAAGCGCCTCGCGGTCTCTGCTGAGGTTTACGGACAAAATCCAGCAAACCCACACGTCAGTCCAGTGGCAAAAGGGCATCTCTCTTCGCAAGCCGTCAAAACTACCAGTAGAGACATGGCGGAACTCACCATAAGTTTCAACCACGAAACCAAGGGACCCACAAAAAAGGACAAACAGAGAACCAGTGTCCAAGCGAAAGTCCAACTCGGTCCCTCTTGAAACCATGAAAACAAAGGGCACCCCCAAAGTGGCCCCAAAACCGTTACTAGTTGCCCGGAACCCACCGCTCCCCAGCTTTCATAAAGTAACCCCAGTCCTCCGGTAAGGGACCAAAGGTTTTCTTCCCCAAACAAACCGCACGGTCTAATGAAGGCCTCTTCCTTTGAGGATCCAGGGAGGGTTGATTCGTTATTAGGATGACCACCCCCCCCACCCTGCGGTGTAAACAGGTTAGACGCAGCAGAAACCTTACTTAGGAGACTTGCTGAAGGGAGTTATTTCACCTCCACTTTCTACATCTCACTTCCTACATGGGCCGGCAAAAGGCCAAATTGTTCTCTACCGCTCATGGGGACCAACAATAAGTTCATAGGGGGTGCCCCGTTTAGTGGGGGACACTCAGCATTCAACTGGTCGTCCCAAAAAAGTATGAAGTGGAACTCGGGAGCGAGCAGTGGATCTATCGCTGATTGTATACGCCCAAATATGGACTTCTGGTATGAACCCCTAGTTTATGGGTTGATTAACCGTGAGTTGTGGCTTAATTACTTTGTTGCTGTTAATCCCACTGCAAAAGGTTGTTTTTCACTTTTTACCCAATAACAGTTACGCAAAACAACAGTAGCTAACCGAATGTGTTGTTTTTCCCTAAAATGGCCTTCCGTGCAGGAACTCAGGAATTAGTGCTTTCCCATTTGGGGTACCTTCCCCTTCGTCCAGATTATAGGAAAGCCCCCCAACAAAAATCCACGCCGATCCTCCGCTCGGAGCCAGCGACGTCGACGTGGAGCGCAGCGAGACTCCTGCTCGGAGTCGAATCGGCGCGCTCGGGGGAAAAACAAAAGATGGGTCCTCTTCTTCCAACTTGGATAAGACCCCCTCAGACCAACACGGAAGCTCCCACAAGGCCGCTGTAAATGGAACCAAGTCTTCCAAAGGGGTCCGGGGAGCTTCCATGTCAGTCTGGGGGAGGGCAAGACCCCGGAAAAAAAAAAATGTCCAGTAGTGAAATCGATTCCCTTTAAAACCAACAGGGGAAGAAACAAAGCAACTCAGCAAATGGGTCCTCTTAGGGATCATTCAGGCGGTTCGGTCGAACCCTCTTGTTCCGCCTCCCCCAAAAAACCGCTCGCTCCCTTGGTATCAAAGATCACCTTTGTGGAAGGCGGTGGGACTCATCTTGAGTCGCCCTTTGGTTTGTACCAGCCTTGCTGTCGCGGGTGAAACCAGGTAGGGTGTCTACTAAAGCGTCCAACAGCGGTTTTGGGCAATAGAGGTTTGGGGCAAAGCTGTGGTTCGGTGATGCTGCATATCCGGGTTGCAAATCGGTATGTGTCCCCAATGTCATTCCGCTGGCTACAAACGATTGTGAAAATGCTGTATGGATGGGAAAGAATCTACTTCGCGCCAGTTGGATGGATGACACCCTATGAATATTGGTTTGATACATGGTTTGATACACCACCAATCATAATCAAAACCCGGTATTAAAAGGGTGTACCCAGGACCATGCAAAGAGTTAGAAGGCGGCCGCAGCGATTTGTGGTTGGAATTGTCCCTTATTAACCTGCATCTACCCGGGTTTTGATGGTGGCTCAACTGGCGCCTGGTGTGGCCACAATAATTCCAGCATCCGAAATACTAGTCAGCCCAAGCCAAGCACCTACACGGTGATCATTTTCTCGCCCCAAAAACACGGGCACAAGCTCCGATGCTCCCGATCCCATCCTGGCATCCGCTCGGCTTGCACCTCGGCTGCTTGGGTCTCAACCAACCCCCAACGCCTCAAACCGTTGAGCAGTGAAACCTGCATTGACACTCTCCGCAAGCCACGAGTCGTTTAGGACGTCCCAGTCCAACACTGTCGGCCTACCCATGTTAACGCGAGTGAAGGCTCGGCATGGGAACCCAGGCCAAGCCCCATGTTTTCCCCCGTGGGCTTCCCTCTGAAGCCACTTCAAAAATGAGGGCAGCCTCGCGTGTAGTAGGGATTTGGTCGCCCCGGACCAGCCCGGAGCCTGTCTGGGCTGAGACCCCAAAGCTTTCAGCTGTTGGGGAAAAACCTTGGGGCCTGCGTTTGCCACCCAAACAGGTGGTACTCGAAAAACACACGCCATTGCGTGGTTGACATAAAGGACATGAGAAAAAACGTGGGCGCCCCTGTGTTGGTAGGAAATTGAGGGGGTTTGCCAATGTCCCAAACCTCAAATGGATAGTAAACGACTGGATATGACCGAACCTCATGTTTGCTTGCAGCGGCCCCACTATTTTTGTCAAAGTCAGCTCATTATCAAGGCATGATCAAAGTCACCTCCCAAATGGTACGTTAAAGGGAAACAACCCCAGTTTCTGACTTTGATATCCCTCCAAAACACTCAAAGCACTGATTGAGTGATCCCAGTTACATGCCTTCAAATCAGAAATGAACCCGTACAAAAGGAGCCATCACCGTGGGAAAAATGGGTTGGACACCTAATGGCTGCGAGTTCATTTGCCCAAAAGCCATAGCTCCCTTTGGGAGTTGCCACCCTGATTCACAAGAGGGTCTTATAATTCTCCGCCTGAACATTGCCCCATGGTGAGTTCCTTGCCTAAAGGGTGGTTGAAATGGCCAAGTTGAATCCTGGGAGCTCGTTTTGTTCATCCGCCAGCTGTCATTGGGGTGGAAAAAGAACCCCGGTGCACACACGCCAACCCTCGGTCCTGCCAGCATGTTCACTTGCTGCCAGTGGGAACAGAACATTTTTCGGCTACTGAAGTCCCTGGGAAAAATAAGAACACGATGCTAGTAGCCATAGATCCTTTTAAAACAAACAGGGGACAATAAAGAATAATGTTAAAGCAAATGAAAGACGACTGATTCACCTAGGCTGGTTGAAAGGGAAACCAAGGGAATCATGGCCAAATGTGCAAGCTGAAACGAGCCGGAAATAAGGATAACCTTCCTGCTGCTTTTGCCCCCAACCAAAAAAAATGGTTGATTCTTGTTCGTATTTAGCTAACATTGAAATGTTAAAAAGAGAGAGGGGGAGAGAGAGAGAGAGAGAGAGAGAGAGAGAGAAAAAGCGAGAGCGAGGGAGAGAGGGAGAGAGGGAGAGAGGGAGAGAGGGAGAGAGGGAGAGAGGGAGAGAGGGAGAGAGAAGAGGGAGAGAGAAGAGGGAGAGAGAGAGAGAGCGAGAGAGCAATCCGGGATTCATGCAACATAATTCGCCCATAGCTTGCTTGAAGAGTACCCCACGCCCCCATTCAAATTGGGTGTGGGTCAAAATTAAACCACCAAAGGACCGCAGGTTTTTGTCCTTGGTTCTATTTGCCCGGGCAAGCCATTGCGGGGTTAGCCTATTTTTGACAACCACGGCCAATTCATCATTCAGGCCCTGCCAGATCTCCCACCCACTTCCCCAACGACGCCCCCGATCGACCCCATTCGATCGCCCCCCTCGATCGTCCAAAGGGCCACGTCCGGGGAGCGCAGGGCGATGAAGAAGGTGCGGCCCAACCAGGAGCCCCCCACCAGATTGCCTGCGCACCAGCTTCGTCAAGGGGCGCTTCGGTGGTCAAAACCGTTGTGGTTGATCCCATATTGGGTGGGATTGGTGAATTCACCACCCATGTTAGAACCTATTTTATCGGGGATTGGGTTCACTGGGGGTACGATTTGGATTTCGACCCATGGCCAAGTCACTTGAGAGGTTCTCAAGATTGCCACAGTGCCGAGAATTTCAGCTCTGATAGCAATAGAAGCGCACCTGGTGGGTTTGGGAGGACTACCATCCCGAACCAAACTCAACCCCTGCGCAAGGTGGCGAGGATTGCAAACATATATTAAGACCTTGATGCGGGCTTTATTCAAGAAGCCTTGGATCGAATGCCGGTCACGATCGATTTTTTCCCCGTCCCAAACAGCCACAAGATCCCAGGTACCAGATCCAAGTTCCAACGCCCCCACTACAAGGTCGCCCTGGGTGAGTCATGACTCATGGAAGCCAGAGAATCACATGCCCAGATTCGGTGGATTCTCTCGCAAGGCGTTGGAAGCTTGGCAAAAGGAGGCTCACAAGTCAACCTTTTAAGCGGGGAAGCTGGGGAAGCCTCGAGAACACCCCCTTCTGCAAGCTGTGGGGTTGCCTTGCTCACAGCCAGACAGGACGCAGTGCAGTTCCCAGTCTCCGGCTTCTTACCTGCAGCTCATCTGTTGGAAAGGTACCAACTCCATGCCACTCAGGAGAGACCCGCACCTTCTAGGTCTGGGAACCGTCCGTTTCGCCAGTAACCATAGGACCTCTGGCCATGTGGAGGAAATCTTGAGAACTTGCAAGAATCCCTCGGTTCAGCCCGAAAGGATCACCAATCCTATTTGGTAGTTGACACTTGATTTTCAAACTCTGGCAACTAAAATGACAAAGAAGCCCGCCATGGTATCCCAAACACTATGTATTCATGTTTGGGGGCTACAACTAATTTTGAAACCAACATGTTCGGCAAATACCGATATGTCTTAAAATAGGGGCACCCGCATGTTCCTTTTGGCTTCCTTTCAAACCAAAAAAAAGGGACCAACCCGAGAAAAAGAGAAGACGAGCCACCCATCCTTTTGATTTCCATGATTTGCTTTCAAAACCCAAGAAGTGTTCTGCCAACTCCCCAAAAACGAAGAAAAGACCGGGCCGCCCATCCCGGGCTCACCCCGACCAAACCGAACCCGGGGGAGCGAAAAAGCCGCCGCCTGCGGAGGGCGCGGCGGCCAGGGTCGCCTCGAAGCCCCCGGAGCTGCGGAAGAGCAGCGTGGGGGCGAGGCCCGCGGGCACTTCCCAGACCTGGCGGCTCTGTAGGCCGGCACTCCCGTTGAAGCCAACAGGGGGTTCGGGGGGTTTGGGTTCCGGGGGGGTGGGGGTGGGGGGGTTGGGGGGTTGGGGTTGGTTGGGGGGTTTGGGTTGGGTGGGTGGGGTTCAACCCCCTTGAAAGCCAACAGGGGGACTGCAAAACAACATAGTCTTGAGCAAATGACCGTTCGACCAACACCCGCCATGCTCCACCCATCCCAGAGGGCCATCAATCAGAGGGCCAACGGCCGCAAACAGAGAAGCCTACAGTTCGGGTACCCATAAAACGAAGCTTCTGTTTAGCCAGCGGATTCCCCATATTTCCCTACCTTTTACGGCAGTTTCAGCATCAGCTTTGGCACCAAGTGTCCTCGTGGGCGATTCTTGAGCGGAAATATTGGGAGCCCTGTTGATTGTCACTTGCGGTTGCCACTTTGCCTAAAGCTCGGCCAGTGCCCAACAAAAGGTGACACTTGTTCTGTGGGAATTACCAATATTGCAGGAATTGTCACTTTTTTGCTTTGGTACAGCAATAAGAGGTCAACCTTTTGGAACCTTTACTAAAATGGGCCAAGAAGAAATAAACTGAAAGGCCCCAAAAATGGCTGTGGGCACCATTAAGCTTTAGCAACGGCTTCTTGCAGTTGGAATTGGGAAGTTCATTCCCATATTCCCTTTCTGGAACTTGGGCTCAAGGGTTCTGACCCCTTCGAACTGACCCCAAGAAGCTCGCGAAGTGGTCAGTAATCCGGAACGGGGACTTGCAGCTATGGATTTGGTGACCATGGCAAAGCTAACCACTTAGCTGCCGGCCATTGAGTTCAGCCTTTGTTTGTCGAAATTCTTTCTAGTTGTGCCTTGCTGTATCCTACAAGTTGAGCTTTGCCTTGCTTTTGTTTGCCTAGCTAATTTCTAGTGGTTGCCCCCCCCCTTTTCCGAGCTGTGCCTCATGCTCTGAATTTTGCGGTGTCTTGGTTTTGTGTTTACTGGTGTTGCCTCTCTTCATTTTGTCGTTTTTACATGGAAAGCCCCGTTCCAAGTGGGCTCTTCTACCAAGGGTACTTTATTGGACTGCATGAACCACCCTGGGCAGTTTGCCGCGTCTGGGCCACGCAACATCTGGGGAACCCTGGCCACTGCCCACTGCGGCTTCGGATCAAGTGGCGGTTCTTCGTCATGGACTATGAAGACACCAGCCGGGCAAAAGTTGGAAGTTTGAGCTACCTGGGTGTGGCTCAAAAGAACATGAAACCAGGGGTTCTTAGATTTTCGTGCTTTCTTGTTCCTGCCCGGGTAGCACACTCAATAGGCCTTGCCCTCCAGAGCCAGCATGGTGCCGTTGGGCCAGTACGCCGCCTGCAAGCTCGCCGGCGCCGGGTGGGGTTCCTCTAATCCAGTCCAGAATGGCATGGTAGCAAAAGACTGGCTCTGGTTCTTGAAAAGGCCCACCAACAATAAACAGAACCAATAAACGCAACAGTGATGTTTCCGGTGTGTTTGGCTGGTGGCCATCCAATCTTGGAAGCTGAGAACTACTTGCCGCTTTGGGGGAAGCTCCCCTATCGGGAAAAAAAAGCGTACCAACCTTTCACACCTCTCAGTAACCTCGCCCCACGGCATCCTCCAAAAAGCTCCGGGTGCCGTCCCGAAGAGTCAGCATGGGCCTTTCTTTTGGGTTCGCGCCCAAGGGCCGCTCTTCCCGGTGCACCCCGTTTTCACGCCGCCAAACCAGAAACAACCCAAGAAAGCCTGATGTAGCTGTGGGTAAGAATTCAGGAAACCCCTGGTGAACATCAAAATAGGTGGCAAAGGGATGTTCATCCACCCTAAAATGGAGCCATAGTTTCTGCCCCATGGCCATGTAGCGCCAAGGGGCAGGGCGTTTATCCAGTCACTTGGGGTACCCTAAAAGTGCACCATCAAGACACCACCTTCGCACTGGAGAGGTCCACTCAATCGACGGCAGGAATCTAAGGAACTTGTTTGTGGCGAGGCTTACCGTCCATTCCAGGGTAAAGCAGCAGACCGATTTCCGGCATGGTCTGATCTTGGCGCACCTGTGAGGTACTCCAGATATGGCATGTTCTTATTCTGTGTCTGATTTCATCTATCCAAAAAATAGAAAATCGATTTGGAGGAGACTGTATCTGATCTAATAAAAAGTACAATCTGTGTCTGATTTAAGCTATCCAAAAAATAGAAAATCGATTTGGAGGAGGCTGTATCTGATCTAAACAAATACAATCTGTGTCTGATATAGTCTATCCAATATATATATATATAACATCGATTTGGAGGAGACCCGAATACCCACGTCTTTTCGCTATCGAAGGACCCGCAGCCTCCGCGTGCTTGACGAAGACCTCGCCCGGCGCAACACCTTGGAAGGGATCCTGGCGAACCCAAAAATGCGGTCGCACTGCGGAGAAGAAAAAAGAAAGAAAGAAAGAAAGAAAGAAAGAAAGAAAGAAAGAAAGAAACAAAACAGCAAATGGCCCGGTTGGGCGAATGGATACCCTCCCTAACGTGGAAGCTGACAGGAGGATTTTGGAAGTCGATCTTCCTCCCCAGGAAGCCTCCGGTCAGCCTTCATTGTTCTTGGAGAGACGGTGTGTCTCAACATGGGAGAACAAAGGCGCGAAGAATCAGCTAAGATCACGACAGGTTGCTTTCATGTGTCACATAGCGGGACCCCCCCCAAAGGGATTTTGCTAACAAAGGACACACCCACATGTGCATTTGGCGGCAGGAAAAAGCTATGGCAATCAAAATCCGTGAACTGTGAGAAAAGTATCTCTCAAAACAGGGGACTTGTTTTGGAATGGTTTATTTGCAAACCGAAAGGAAACCAACGAGGCGCAGGGGACCTTTCTAACATGCTGGCAGTCTTCCAAACCTTCCGCACTTTCATGATTGGTAAAAGGGTGAAAAAATTAGACATCCGCACATCAACTATGCAAAAACCCCCCAAAAACCCCTGATTTGTAGAGGAAGCTGCTTGTGGGACTTTGGGGGACCCCGGATTTTCGGAGGTTCTACCTTGACGCGCAAACCGTTTTTATTGGCCCTTTGGAGGTCCAAACCGGTGTTGACAAACCCGTCCTCGGCGTCGAAGATGGAGACGAAGAGCTTGGACACCTCGATCGGCTCTTCCTCCTTGGCCTGGAAATTGCTTCGGCCACGGTTCCAACTTTGGGCGGGGTCGCTTTTTCGGGTTGGAAGCCCTTTTTGGCAGGTTGTAAAAGGAAACCAAGAGGAAAGCCATCATTCTTCGTTTGGGGGGGGTCCCTTCAGAGAAAACTCACACCCAGAGCCCAATACGTGAGGCTTGATCAATATTCCCTTCAGCCCCCTCAGCTACCACGGGTAACTGTTCCCAAAAATCAGCATGGGTAACTTGCTTGTCCCATGTGGTTGACATATCATCTCTGTTTTACGGGTTTTCCAAACGAATGGTCCCATGTTTTACGGGACCTTCTGATCAACCCTGAGGGTGTGACTGTAAGCTTGGACCCCATGGCGTTGCGGTTTTCCTGGTGTCCCTGCACGCCAAGAAAGGGTACTCTCCAAAGGACGAGCCACCCATGAGCCACAAGGGCATGGAGATGTGGCCGCTGTGACTCTGGTGAAAAGTCTGGGACCCTTGCGCTTTGTGCCATGTTGCTAGGGCCTGAGATTTGAGCTAACTAGTCAACTAGTCCAGCTCCAGGTTTCAGGCCCCTGGCTCTTTCCTTTCAGCGGTTCCTTGGGCGGCTTCGCCTGCGTTTTGGGTAACCCGGTCGAAGGGGATGGTTTTTCTTCGCGCCTTTGCCAAGGACAGTGGTCCGAAAGGGCAAGGCCGAGCCCATCATCCGGCACAATCAGCCACAAATTGGGGGGCTGCATTTTTTGAGATTGCGGCTACAAAACCCGCAGGGCCCCAAAAAAGCCAAAGTTGGCTTTGCCGCTTTTGGTGTCCAAGTCTGGATGAGTTCAAAGCTAGCGGGTTGAAGGCACGAACCAAAGAGTTTGACGCTCCAAGGCCTCCAGGGGGGAGAGTTGGACCCAGGTTTTGCCCTTGGTGCGGGGTGAGGGCGAGTTTTGGCCGTTTCGGGTTCCAGGACGACGCCTAAAATTCTCTCAGTGTCAATGTGCTCCAGTGTCAGGCTTCTGCACGGGCATTCGCTTGCATGTGTGTGTGTGTGGCACCCCAAAAACAGAGTCAGGCTTATGTTTTGCCAGCATTTTGCGAGAGCTCTGTTGCTGGGTTCTCCAGCATTCTGTGCAGGCATGGCCCAAAACAAAATAAGTGGCACATGTGCAGCAAACAGCAGCCGAACATCCGCCTTGGTTGTTCAACATCACCTTTTGGGCCCATTGGTGAGTCCTTTGTTGATGCTAGCTTTTGGTTTGAAATACAGAAACGCTATGGCTGCGGAAAGCCCTACTCTTTTGTGGGGGGGGAGGAGGCAAAGAAGCCCAAGAGCCTCTCAGCCTGTTGAAGCCTGTCATTGGGTATGTACTTTTGACATGTTCCCTTTGCCAAAAGGGGTGAACCCCATTTTAGCCTCCGCAAATCGTATAAAGGATAAGCCCTGTAGATGGTTTAAATACCTTCAAAATGTGGGCATCCGAGTCCTGCAAAACAGACACACCCAAATTAATCCAGCGAGTTTTGGGCTATTCCCAGATTCCCTGCTCAAAGTCTAACTTCCAGTGCTTCGGTGGAAACTACTAAACAAACCCTACCCAAAAAAACCTAAAGAACCTAAGGAACCGCATGGCTAGTTGAACCACCCAGGGTTCTTATTCCTCGAATCCCACCGTTTTTCCACTGGCCAAACCGACCAGCGCCCCATGCACCGCGAACCACCACGCCCACGCGCCTCCAGGCGCATGGGCGTGCGCACCAGGCGCAGTTGCACGACGGCCTCCGTGCCCGCAGCCACCTCGAAGCGACGAGGTCCGGAGGGAAAAAGCCGGAGGTGGAAACGGAGGTTTTATTGTAGGGTTAAAAAAGGTGACATATAGTATATAGGCGTATTATCTGGTTATATGTATATATATATATACACATCATAGGGTTGATTCTACGCATGTTATGGTTGGGGAGGAGAGATGGTGACACGCCATCCAAAAAGAATTCGATAAGAGATGGCGTGTGGATGGGATCGGCCCCTTTCTGTAGCTCTTCAGATGGAGGGGTCGTTTCTAGAAACCAACAAGGAAGGAGCTATGCGCTATTTTGCGCATGTCCAAAAGCCCTGAGCATGGGTGGTGTGCGTTTGGCGCCCTGGATCTAAAGAGGGTTCCGTCTTTTCGAGCCGGGAACCCCCAAAGGAAGGGCCGGATGGCTCGACTACTCTCCAAATGGCTTCCCCGGATTTCGCAAAAATCACGCGAGCAGCCGTGGCTGCCGGTTGCGTGGTGGATTTCCACAACCACATGCACAGAAGGGGTCCCTCAGCTTGAGGCCCAAAATCATTTGCAGATCAGTTTATCTCAAAGTTAGGGACCCAATGCGGTTGGTTTCCTTTAGGTTTGCCCCCCAAGCAAGCGATAAGGAGAAGGGGTTCCCACAAAAGGCACACCCACATAAAAACCTCGTGAACTTCCAAAACTTTGTGTAAACAAGGGCCAACCAAAAGCGGGACCCTCATATTTCGCCTCTGGTTCCTTGCACGCCCTTTTCAAGATCCACCCGGGAGCGCCAACCAAAAGCCCCTGAAGGAGGCAAGTCGAAGGACTGATGTTGACTCAGATCCCCCAAAATTCGTGAGAGCACTCTTGGAGGGTACTTCAAAGGAAACTGACCCCAAGGTCGTCTAGGGCACAACCCTAGTTTAAACCCCATAGTTCGAAAGCTTTAATTTGTGGTACTTAAAACAAACCGCAAAACAACTTCAATAGTTGGAAAACCAAGCTGTTGGATCTGGAGGAAAAGCGATACCCTCCCTCGCACTAACACAGCACCTGTGGAAAAGTACATGGAAGGTCATTTTCCTCTTGTAGGGTACCCCCAGTGAACATCCCAATTCGCACTAAAATAGGTTCTAAAATGGGTGATGCACCTGCCCCAAAATGGTACCATGGTTTTGACACACAGCCATTTTAGTGGGAGTGAGACCATTCGGTACCTTCAAAGTTTTCGGACGGGCGCCCGGGCATTCACAGCGGCCGCGAAGTGATGGCCCCCCAGGCCGTTGAGCGCGGGCCTTTGGGGCCGATAGCCCTCCTTGACCCGCAGCACCTGGGCACAGCTTCCGATCCGATGCTTGGATTGGTCCCGCCTTGCGCGCCTGTCCCAACCTGAGGAAGAAATCCGATATGGGTATGTCGTTTTGTTTGTTCCTTTCCTTTACCCCCTTTCAACGGGCACCAACTCCAAACAAGACGAGATCACAACCTAAACAAAGAACATATTCTCATAGAGCCCAGCAACACCAATCTTAGAGCAAACCTCAAGGAAGAGTCTGTTTTGCCAGGCGGTTTGGAGACATGCGCACTCGGACCAAGAGCTTTGTGAAGTCCGGGATCCGACGTCAACTGGCTCTCGAGAGGTGCAAAACCCCAGGAGAAGAGTGCGGGGGCAAACGCTTCTGACCATAGGTGTCCTTTGGCGAAATAGATGGGTGTCCCTGGTAAATGGGGCATGAAACCGATCTAACCAGTGGAACACACCTAGTTCAAATCAAACTAGGCTAAAAAGGACACCGAATGGTTCTGACCCCCTAAAAGTGACAACTTGTGGAAAGCTGAAAGACATCCAAAAAGGGCAACACGGCTGAAATAGGCTCGATTCAAGGAAAGGCAAGTAGTTGCGTCAGGCTGCGAGTGAACAGATTCACTGTAAACATGCGCCATTGGATCTTCTTTGCGTCGCACCTTCGAATCTTCACCGCTTTGTTTGTAAACGCCAAGGGGTGTTCTCCCAAACGTGATCCGAACCCGACATGAGGCGGTTGCGGTGCCAATCAAAACACCAAAGCACCTCCCAGAAGCAAATGCCCGAAATCTACAAAGGCGACGCCTCCTGCATGTCGGGGAAAAACATGTAGCCCTAAAAAGACCAACTAACAAAACGCAAAACCCGTGCTTTTTGGGGGCCCCCGCAACCCCTGCAACCCCCTGGAGCCCCCCTAAACCCCCCCCCCCGGGTAGGGACCCCGGCCACGTCCAGCGAGGTGTTGCGGCCCCCCAGCCCCGCGACGGGTGCCAAAGACCCCGCGCCGCGGAACCGCAGCTCCGCCGGGCCCCGCAGCGGGCCCAGACCCCCCAGGTTGTTGCAGACCACCTGGGGACCCGCCGTCGACCCGGGCGCCGACCCAACCAAAGAAGAAAGGAACGCGTGGCGTGGCATTTGTGTCTCCGTGGTTTTTGTGTGAACAAGTCGCAAATGATCTTCGCACCCATGCTTTTTAAACAGGGCGAAATAGAATTGGGTGCATGTTGAATTCAGTTTGAAAAGCAATGTACTAGCTATGGTTTAGCGCAATGTGTTCTTTTTCCCCCTGAAACATCAGCTTTTGATTGGATTCAAGGCGCAACAACCTGTGGAGGAGGATATGTGTTGGAACCCTCACAATGGGTGGTGCCCCTGTTCCTCTTCCTGGTCGGCCAAGACCTGGCTCGGTTGGTTCAAAGGGGAAGGACCTATTGACCTGTGGTTCTGCCAAACTGGCTATAAAGTTTGTATAAGGCCTATTAAAAGCAGAATGCAAAAGCAAAAACTGGTAGCAGAACAACCTAAACCCGCGAAAGACATGTAAAGCAAGCCGTCAAAAGAACCAGGCACCAGTAACACCACGCGTGTCCTTCTGAGGAAATCATGCGGGATAGTTTATAGGGGCATTCCCTCATTCCCTGCTGAGAACCAGCAAGTCCACTTCACCAAGTCTTGGGGAGCAACCCTGTGGCAAAAAAACAAGGCCCCTCTCCCCTCTTAGCTAGTCCTATAGGGGCTTAACGTCTGGAGCCCCCTCACCAAATGGCCACAAACAAAATGCCGTCACTATCAGTCATGGCTTTTGGGCTTCCGTGTCAATCTGAGCAAATATGAACATGTGCAACATGTGCCTCGCCAAATGCTCGCAGGAGTGTGTGTGTTTTTGAAAGAAACATTTGGGCTGGTTTCCAGGGAGAAAAGGAACACCACCCCTTCTTGGGTCCAGGGCCCTACTTTGACACATACACACACACAGGCCCGGAGTTTCACTCCGCGAAAAGCACGAACAAGAGGCTTTGACAGAACCCTATCAGTAACGTTCAAAGCAGCTCGCAAACAACTTCCCAAACGTTTGGTAGCAAGGAAGGCTGTGTTGTTGCAGCCATGTCTAACAATGAAGAGAACCAGCACACTAAACAAGAAGCAAACATGCAAAAGAAAAAGTGAAGACTACCTCAGCTAACCCCCCCAAAAAAAAGAAAAAGAAAGGAAGCACCAAGAAGTATGTGTAGATTCCATGAAAAGAACGCCTTAACAAAGTGGCAACTTGATTCAAACAACGCCTACCGCATGCGAGGTGTTCACCCACACCAAAGACAAAGCTTCTCTGCTAACAGGACCGCAAACGGGGAGGGGGGTGCCAGGCACAAGGGCGGGGGGCTCCCTTGTATTTCAAGGGGGGGGTGTCCCTTTGAAGTTCAAAGGGACTCGAAAAGGTTTGGGGCGAATCAAGCCAACAGGTCACACCCGCCACTCCCAAGTCCTTCCGCCCCAACTCTTTGGGTCTTTGGCTCCGGGTGCCCCAGCGTTGGTCTTCCGCATCACCAGGCTCTGCCCAAAGTGCGGCACCTCAAGCGGGAGATGGTGGCAAGAAGTTGCCCTCCCATTGACCCACCCACAATTCAGATCTGGTGACCCGGAATCACACCAACTTGAACACCCACACAATCACGTACACAAACATGAAGATGGGTTTGTGGAACCTCACAGGTCTGCAAAAACCCAATTCCTTTCAAAGGGACCCCCGGTCGATGGGTTCTATGGTGACCCGTGTGACACCAACGCAAACCGTGCGTGGCAACATCGTGCTGGAGCGGAGTCCGGTGGTATCACAGACAATGGGCCTACTAAGCTTTCCACAGCCACGAGTAGGGCAAGCATCAATCTCCCCAAAAGTTCAGAAGATCAGTTCGGTGGTACCAAGGAACAGCCAAGAAGACTCAGCTGCAGGGTCCGGATGGGATTCAAGGAAGCTCAAAGCAAACCAGCCACTTTACCCATTGAAAACACGGCATCCCTATGCAAGACACCTTCGGTCACAAACCCCGCCGCTGCCCAGAGGTGGGTACTGTATGTCCCACAACACATTACCTGGCTTTTCGAAACTGCAGGAAAGCGCGGCACAGCCCTACTCGGGCACACAGAAAATAACTTGTTGGGACTGTGTGTCCTATTTCGGTCATTTTTTGAGGGTACCCTTTTTGGGGCTCATTTCAAAGGAAACCCCGAGTGAAACCATATTTTTGGGAGGGGTGCCCCTACGTTACACCCAAATAGTTTGGGAGAAGAACCCAGTTTTGGGGCGGGGCGGTTCATTTGGACATGACAAGTCTCATTGTAGACATTCGTTTCCGATGGCTGAAACCCGGGTTCCTGCGCCTCTATGCGCGCTGCAGGCACTGCGGAGCCTCCGGCGGGGCCAAGGGGAAACCCAGCTTGGGTACACATTGGGCTTCGGTCAACATAGAGAACGTAGTGGCTCAACTTTCTATCAAACCTTGCAGATACGAGGCTCGTCTCAAAATAGAGAACCCCAATTTTTTTTGGTGGGAAACGGCTTTGCTTTCCCTTGAACCCAAACCTAGAAGGGGTACCCAAAACAAAACACGCCAAGTCGTGTTTTGAGAGTTTTGAGACAACCCAAATAGGGACACCTCCCAAATTGGGAGGTTGCCTCACTTCAAGACCTGGACACGTTGCCCTACCAACAAAACTTTTGAAGGTCCAACAAACACCAAACCATGTTGGTGGGGAGGCTAATCACTTGTAACCACGAAAATAGTGGCCAACATTGGGGGTGATCCCCCCAGTCTTGTCAACCCTCGTTCGTTTCAGCGACCCTCTGCCAAACCAAGATGGCGTGTGCTGAAGAAGGACCCACTCACCTAGAGAAGCTACCCCCAGAGAAATGACGTGAAAAGCCGACCGCAAAGCTCAGGGAGGGACAGCTAGCTGTGTTTCTTCTGAAACAGCGGCCTTGTTTGTTTTAGGCGGGAAGTTCCCAACCTAACAGGAGGGGTCCACTGGAAATTGCAAAACAAATCCGGCGGGCACAGTCCAGCGGGTTCCGTCCAGCGGGTTCCGTCCAGCGGGTTCCGTCCAGCGGGTTCCGTCCGGTTCTTGTTTTTGGAACCCACCAAACACAAAACGAAACCGGTGGGTTTCAACGAAAGCCGCTGGTGACGTCGGAACCTGTAGCCCCTTGCCCCCGGTCTCGGGTCGGCTCGGGGCCGGTGGAATTTGGCGTGCCGGATTCGGGTGAACCTACACCATGTTCCCCTGCCAGGGAAGGGGTCCATTTCTCCAGTCAAGGGGGAAAGGACCTAGAAGTCAGGAGGTTTATTCCAGGTTGAATTTGCGGTTGAAACTGATAGACTTTCACAAGACAGCTTCTCAGTGTTTCAGTGAGAGTATCATTAGCTGTGGTGACGTACGATGTTTGGTACGCTACTCCAATTCCATGTTCAGCGGAATCTGTGTGCAGCGTGCGTTCGTGAGCTGAAAGGAGTCAGCCTCCAATGGCAAACGGGCTCTGGCTCCATTGCAAGGAACCGATTCAAACAATTCCTAGCTCAAACGGTTTGCTCTGCTAAAGCCATCCCCCCCCCAGAACAATCTGGCTTCGCAAATCCGGGATCAACATGAAGCAGTTGAGCGCCCAAAGTTCGTGTTTGGTTCTACCAGGTTCAAATCGACATGCAACCCAGGTAGCAAAAATAACTATGTACGTGTCAGTATAAGCTCCCTTTGGGTTTCCCTTTAAACCAACCCTCAGAGGTTGGTTGGTTGGGGGAGAATAAAGAAACTAAAGGGTACCTCCCAAAAATGGCGGTCCTTTTCAACCCACCCTCACCATTCTTTGCCCTGGAAACAGAACCGAACACTCCCATCTGAAGAATTTGATCGGTCGGTATGGGGTTTTACATCCATTGCATCCGCAGTGTGGCTGTTCAAGCGTGAAAATGTGCGAGCAGCGCACTTGGACGGTTTGTTGTTTCCTTTTGGGCCCCAAACCGGTAACCCTTGAATCTATAGGTTATCAGCCGTAGGCCCCTAGCTCTAAGCAATGGACGGTTCCCTTGTGCCAGTTGATGGATCCAACATGCCTGTGGATGCTGCCGGAGCTAGCTCCGACAACGCCACCGGCGGCGGTGTGCGAATGTTCGCATCAAGCGCTAATGCGCAGTACAACCGCACCCTGATGAATTCCCTTCAACTGTACAATACCGCAATCTTTGCTTTTGGGAATGATGCAGCCATTAGGTCTGAAGCCGAAGCCCTGCATCAAGCAGCTGTAACGCATTTGCAAGCGGAAAACCGTGAGGAGCTCCGTGCCGCACAGAATCAGCTGCATGCACACTACGCTGAATGTGTGCAAGCCCAGTCGCATAGAATTCGTGAATACGAACAGCGAGTGAGCGATGAGTTCATTCAAGAAGTGAACTTCGCTGAAGCTAGGATAAGCCAAGTGTGTGAGGAAAATGCCCAAGCATTGCATGAAGCGGAAATGGGACACAAAACAACTGAGTTTAGGCAAGCCATCGAATCCACCCTGGCGGAAGCCCAGCAGCTCCTCCATGAGCAAGCTGCCAAGCATGCCGATGACACAGCCCGTGTTGAAGCGACACACGCCAGGACGGTTGACATGATGGCCCACCAAAACGGGCTTCTGCAGGACGAGCTAGATGAGCTGAAGAAGTATCAGAAGCAACACGACCTCCGCGAGGATGGATCGAAGCCCAAAGGGGTAGGTGATACCCGAGAGGATTCACCAGAGTTGATGACCGACGACATGAAGTCAGCTCGGTCCCAAAGGTCAATGTTGGACCCGTTGACCCATCCGTTTCAATATGCAAAGGAAAAGTTGAGGTCGCTTGTTACCTATGACGGTTACGGGGATGAATATACCCCTAGCGTGATTCCAACTGCCGAATGCGAAGCACTGCCCGCAGATGCTCGCGATCCGCAAGGACCAGCTGAAAAGCCATCAGGTAGCAGCCGATCCCCGGTGAAAACAAGTGCACCGGTCCCACCCCTGCAATTCTCTCAGGGGCCAATGTCAACTGACCGCAAGCAGGGTGGTAAGCCTCCTGGCGGTCCGCCACCTGATGATGATGGCGATGGCGATGGTGATGAAGACGAAGGTGACGGCCTCGGGCCTAACCTCGGCAATGAAGCATTCGCCAAGATGTTGATGAAGTTAGTAAAAGGCCAAACGAACGATGAAAAGCCCAGAACCCGCGAAAGCGAGACGTTGCGATTCAAGGAGATGCCAACTCCTGAAACGTACCGTGAATGGAAGACATCGGTTCGTGAGGATGTCCGCGCTGCATCTGACCGTCCAGACGAGGCTTGGCCTTGGATCATGGAAGTCTGGTCCGATCGCGAGGACAAGAAGAAGCTGTTGGAGGAGCTCGGCGAACCGGGAAAATTCGTGACTCTAGACACGAAGATTCTCGCAGCGCTCACGCGTTCAGCGAAAGGCGATCTGGCTCAGCGAATCCTGACAGCAAAGGAAGAATGTGCCAAGGAGGGAAAGGCCATGAGAGGAAGGCAGGTCTTGTTTATGTTTGACCAATATTTCAAGACCAGTGAAGAAGCCGGAAACCTCTACTCCTTGGAGGACCTGTTGCGTGTCTCGCGACACGGCGAAGGAATCATTGATCTCAAACGTTTCCTGAACGCTTGGGATTCCGTGATCGCCGGCATGAAAAGGCCGCCGGAAGAAAAGGTGTTGAAAGACATCTTGCTTCGCCAAGTGAGAAGCTGCCATCTGTTGCGGTACGACATTGACACATACGATCGTTGCCGTGATGATGATCCCAATAAATCGTACGATTTCCTAATGCGTTGCATGAGGGATCTAATCGAGAGGGATAGGCTCCGCGAGAACCGAGAGCGCGTGTCCAAGGTCAATGCCAGTAAAGCCCCGACGCCCAAGGCTGGTGCTGCCGCCCCTGAAAAGAGGGACCCCAAGAAAAAGAGCGCACCTAAGCCGAAGGACACCGAGGAGAAGTACTGCTTTGACTTCCAGAAGGGCTCGTGCACGAGGGGGGCAAACTGCCCTTACGCGCACCGCAAGGAGCCGCGAGGACGCTCCGCGACCCGTGGCAGGCCAAGTTCCCCCAAAGGCGGTAAAGGAGAGAAAGCACCGTGTTCTTTCTTTGCCCAAGGGAAGTGCACTAGAGGTGACAAATGCAAGTTTAGCCATGCCTCCACGGGCGGCAAATCTGCCGCCGCGGCATCGAGCAGCGAGGCCAATGCAAATCCTGCGGCTAAGAAGCGTGCAAATTCGCCTAAGCCTAAGCCCAAGGCCAAAGCCGCTGCAGTCTGCACCAGGTACGCCATGTTCGCAAAGCCGATTGATCCAATCGGAGTGTCATTCGACACCAATGCTCATGCGCATGAGATCCCCGCCGAAGGCGATGGTTTCAAGCTTGAGTATGAGGAACGGCAGTACAATAGGATGTTCCCAAGTGCTAAGGACTGCCCCAGGCCGACCAAAGGGACTAACAAGGCAGCGCGCAAGGCCGCGAACCAGTTGAATGCCGTAATCAAAGCCATGGAGAATGGAGCCCAGCCCGCTTGTGGTTTCATGTGCGATGTGGAATCCGATTCCATCTCAAGCCTATCGTGTGATGAGTGCCTGAGAGTTGCCATGCCGCCTCACGATGTTCGCAAGGATGTCGAAGCGCCAAGGGCAGCCACCCCTGCACCAAAGGGAAAGGACGTGTGGCTTATTGATTCCGGTAGTGAGCAGGACCTCATCAGCAAAGCTGCACTGAGGAATGCGTCCAAGGCAATCCGAAAACAGGCCCCACAGCCTATTCGCCTTGTGACTGCAAACGGAAACATCACTGCTTCCGAAATCGCCGACATCAATGTCGATGCATTGTGTGAGCCTGCTCAGCCTTACATCCTCGAGAGTTCTCCCGCAATGCTGTCGCTGGGTGTGAAGTGTCTGGATCAAGGATATTCCTTCCATTGGGAATCCGGGAAGGCGCCAACCATGGTTCGCCCTGATGGTGCTCTGATCCAGCTCAAGGTTGACGGTCATGTGCCATACATGGATTCTAGCTGTGAAGCTGAGCCATCGTTGAGTGCAGTAGCAGCATCCAAGCCAGCGCCTGCACCGGTTCATGACGAAGGCATCGACGAAGGCGATGATCCCGACGACGAAGTTGAGCGGTTTGTGAGATCCCGCAAAGAGCAAGATCTGGTTGCCGAAGCGAGTGCCAAAGAGCACTTGTTTGCACACTATCCGAAGAATCCCTTTTGCCGCACTTGCCAACGTGCCAAGATGCTTGCCCCATATGCAAGATCGAAGGGCGGGCAGGGAAGGCTCGAGACGAAAGCGTTTGGAGATCACATCATTGCTGATCATGTGATTCTCAAGGCTAATATCGAGCAAGGTATCAAAGGTGAATGGTGTGCTCTTGTGATCAAGGATGTGCATACGCAGTTCAGGTACGTTTATCCGTCGACCAGCAAAAGCACGGAGCAATCCGTTGCAGGGATCCAGCATTTCATTTCCGGTAGGGATGAGGTTGAAGTTCTCTACACCGATAACTCCCGGGAACTGAAAGCCGCAATAGAGCAGTTGGGGTACCGTCATCAGACCTCCATTGAATATGTTGATTCTTCCAAATCTTTCGTGGAAAGGGAAATCAGGCATCTGTTGGAGGGAGCACGTGCGAACCTTGTTCAGTCAGGGTTCCCACTGTCGATGTGGCCATTTGCCATCCAGCACAATGCAGTTGCGACTAACATCCTGCCACAGTTGAACGGAAACGATTCGCCATGGCACCTCAGGTTTCACAAGACCTTTGATGAAGCTGAGATACCTTTCGGAGCAAAGGTACTGTTCTGGAACAACCCTGCACGAGCTGACAATCAGGCAGGCAAGACTTCGCCAACATCGAATGAAGGCGTGTTTCTCGGGTACCACATTCAGCCTGGGTTCGCATGGAAAGGCGAGTTCCTTGTTGCAAAACTAGAAGGGCTCGATTACCATATCGAACATGCGTCCCTCACGGTACAGCGAACAAAGCGCATTGAGCTTCCGACTGATGAGTTCATCTTCCCGATGAGGTTGTTGAAAGACCCTGCATCTCATCCACCTGTTGCCAATGCTAGGACACGAGATGATCCTGTGCCGTTGGAGCGTGGGCAAGCACACATCGAGGAACCCGCCGCATCGGAGAAATCCGAAGCGAAGACCAAGCCTGTCGTGCCTGACAAAGGCGGTGCATTCGACCCAAGCATAATGCCTGATGGGTCACCAGTACCCGATGGCTATGTGTGGGATGGGGTTCGGCTCGTCCGTAGGAAGGCCGGATCCAAAAGGCCTCCCGATATCCCGTCCGACATGTGGGTCATGCTCGGCAGCCAGGACCGAAAGGCCCTAACCCAGCAGTATGAAGATCAGCTCCGTGCAGATGCCAAGAAGGCTGTGCTCGAGACAGCAGTCTCGTCTGAGGCCAGATCCGAGCACCCCGAAGCCGCATCGAGTGCAAAGCCGACCAGCGCCGCCCGCGAGGGCGAGCCGACATTGCCTGTGATCCGGCACGCGCCTGCGATGTCCGTTCTTCCGGAACGTGACAAGTCATCGAAGGAGCCGCATCGCCCGCAATTGCGTGAGTTGGTCAAAGAGCGAATCAAGAAGGTTGAATTTGATGTTGCTCTTGAACTGTTCAGTGCAGTCGTTGCAAGGCTTGTGCCAAAAACCGAAGTAGCCAATACGCCAAAGGCCCTTGTGACAAGGATAGGAAAACGCTGAAAAGGCACTGGGATAGATTCAGAATGATGGTATGAAGCGCGTCATCAAGCAGAACCATAAAGGGGAAAAAGTCCATTTGGAAGGTTTGCCGAGGAAGCTTTGACACGAAAGATGAAACTCCAATTGATTAACAAAATTTCAAAGGAAGGAAAGCTGAAATAAGTTAGCCTGGAATGGCAATAGAGGAGGCCCGGCATTTTCCCGCGGGCTGGGTCAGCCATCATTGACAGCGAAATCTCGGCAACCAGTTGCCAGCCCGCCGCCCCACTCCTCGAGCGGATTGAAGCAAGCCATCCAAACAAGGCTTTAAAGCGTTCCATGGCTGAATTTGCCCTAGAACAGGACCGACTTAGCCGTTGAACAAACAATGCGACAGCCCATTCCCGCTGTTGTATACGAGCATGGATTCAGGGCTTTGGGAAAAGCACCTTGAAGATGCCCTCAGCAAGCAAGGCTTTGTCAGAGTGTTGCCCGAAATATGGACATCCATTTTCCATCACCCGGAACTCGACCTGCTGCTTGTCGTATATGTTGATGACTTCAAGCTTGCAGGACCCGCCGGTAGCCTTGATAAGGGATGGGAACTGATCGGGAAGGTTGTCGAGATCGACGCGCCCGAGCCATTCGGCAGATACTTTGGGTGTCATCACATCGAAAAGACCAATGTCAGATTGTCTAAAGAGGAACACCCTTTCAATCACGTGTTTGAGGGTTCTGCGCAACACGCGGGTGTTTGCTCTCAAAGCAGGACTGAGGACTACTGGGAGCATGACGAGAACACGAAAACGTGGACACGCTATCACTTGCAGCCCAGAAAGTGCCTTTTCCGTCCCAAAGAGCAAATGAGTGCATTCGCTTGCAGCCTCGACCCCCAGCGAGTGACAATCAAAGATCAATCCAAAGCAAGTCCAATTTGCGATGAGTGGTCGCGTCATGCAAATGATCGCATTTCTGCGGACACCGCGTGGTGGACCGGACGTACTGTGTTTTCCTACGGTGAAAATCAGGAAGCAGCTTTGCAATGCGCTTTGCCCTCAAAGCCTGGATCAATGAGAGACAAAACCGCGGCTAAGAGAGAAGTCAAAGTTTCGAAGTTCAAAGGACCCGAAACAATATGCGACAAACCTGCTGGTTGTATGACTAAAGAAGTCAACATTGTTGAATACGACATGTCTGATTTCCTCAAGTCATGCGTTGACGCATACTGCGAACTTGCCAAGGTGAACGTTTCCTCATTGAGTAAGGTTAGCACTCCATTCATTGGTTCGAAGGTCGCGAGACCTGTCGTAAATGAAGAGGAGCCAAAGGGCAGGCTTCAAACGATCGCTGCAAAGGTACTAATGAAGATTCTATTCGCAGCCCGCATGGCTAGGTATGACCTGCTAAGAGCCACGCAAAGCCTTGCCTCGCGTGTGAGTAAATGGTCCACTGAGTGCGACAGCGCTCTACATCGGCTTGTGTCTTACATACACTGTTCGAAGGACCTTAAGATGCGAGGTTTTATCGGGGATAAGTTCTCTGATTGTAGGTTGTGGTTGTTCGCTGATGCGGATTGGGCAGGCGAATATGACTCGCATAGTACAACTGGTTGCACCATGATACTGGTAGGGCCAAACACGTACTACCCACTGAATGCCTTCAGTAGGAAGCAGACAGCGGCCGCAACAAGCTCGACTGAAGCCGAGGTCATCGCTGCGAACCAGGCGGCAGAGGATTTACCGACAACATCGGCACTGTATCGCTCCAACCTGTTTGGACATGGCCACATGGGCGTGCTCCAAAAGAGGGCCCCAAGCGCTCGCGATGTGCCGATAGCATTTGTTTATGCGTGATCCCGAATTGGATAAGAATCCGGTACAGACATCCCACAACCAGGTCAACAAATGTAGCAAGCATCAAAACAACACATCTCAGTAGATAAATGGAAAATTAAGCTGATGGAGAAGACAATCAGGCCGATCACCCATCATACGTAACGGGTTCTCACAAACTGGAGCACACGGATGGGACCAACGCGTGGCTGGATGACCAGGAGCAATTCGTGAATAGGCAGTTCGAACTAATCAATGTTGACACTACCCTCCAAGCTGCAGACATCTTGACCAAGGCGTTTGACAGCACCCCAGTGTGGCACCATGCACTTGAGCTGATCGGAATCTCCCCCAGTCGCCAGGCGCGAGCCTGTGCCACCAGTTTGCTGCTCTCCCCATGCGCCAAGGCCGGAGAAGTTAGTGATCAGGGGGGGCAGATCGCTGCGTTATGCAACGTTCAGCCCAAGCGCCTCCTTATTGAATTCTGTTGTTCGACGACCTCACGGTTGGGCGAATCAAGAGACTCTTCAAAAGGTTGCCGTGTCATTCGGGCAACTGAAACCGAAAACGGGTGCTCTGATACGTGCAGGCAGCGGTTAGTCCATGAAATTGCCGAATTCAGGAATAAGAATCCTGAGGGTGCAATAATGTTCTATGTCTCGTTGCCATGCACTGGAGGATGCCCGTGGGGTTATGTCAACCAGCAAACTCCCAAAGGTGCCGCCAAGATTGAGGGCCACATCAAGCAATTCCGATCACTGTTGAGAGGGTTCAAACGCATTCTCAATGATGTCTATTCTGATGACGTTAGAGTTGCCTTCGAACTCCCCAAGGCGTGTCGTTATTGGAAGTGGCCCGAACTATGGAGTTTCTTGACTAAGTACAAGATGAACAGGTATGAATTCCATGGTTGCAGAATCGGCATTAAAGGGAGAAATTGAAAACCAATGAAAAAGCAATGGGTCGTTGCCAGTAATATGCCCACTATTTCCGTTGTTGAGTACTTCAAGTGTGATGGTTCTCACGAGCATGATGAAAGCCGTGGCACTCATTTGAAGGAAGCCGAGGGATACACGTACGTTTACACTGATGCCGTTCACAATGCATTTTCCGAACACGCCACCATGCAGCCGTTGCTTTCGAGTGATTGTGCTGCATCCTTTTCGCAATGAGCAGCGCAACGGCTATGGCGCATCCCGCGAGGGATTGCGATCCGGCATGGAGGAGGTGGATGGAGAATGTCGCTACCACATCGGTATGCACGAACGGCAAATACGACGCTAACCTCGCCGCCACGGTCAAGGGCCTCCTGGAGACGACCTCTGCACAGTCGCTTATTCACACATGGGTGCAGGACCAACCGCACTACCTGCAATTGCTTACACCCCTGTTAACTATAAGCGAACCTTACTTGAAGGTTTTGCAGGCCCCACGTGTACCAGATCGCGACCTCCTTATCTATGTGACTGTCGCTGATTCAGGGCTGTCCATGGTTTCGGGCAAGAAGCGAAAGCTTCGCAAGTACGACTTTGCGGAGCGTTTGGATGCTTCTCGCCCGGCGCGTGTCGGTGCATGGAGGTCAGAAATGCTTTGGGGCAAGGGCTTACAACAGCTGTGCAAGCGGTTGGCCGCCCTCATCGACGAGGTGCGTACCGACTACCCAGCAGCCACCATCATTCCGATGATTTACTGGAATGGCAACGAGCTCGTTGGGAAGGACGGCCTCGAGCCCACTGGTACATATCCTTTTGATGCCCCCACCGGCGAGTTCGGTCAACTTCTTGCTGACTCCAAACGGCACCTGGCTTGGGCCAGGGACTTCGCGGCCCGCAAGGGCTGCGCATGCCTTGGAGTCATGACCGGCGCGAAAAGCTATCTCTACGGCTTCTCTATGATTTGGGACCGTTTCATGACGGAAGTCCGGGATTACATCATCGGCGACCCCAATCATACGTTTGTGTACGTAGATGCTACACCCTTTGTTGAGACCATCGATTTGCTGGACAGGTATCATATGTGCTTCAGTGACGACAACATCACGAAGACCGTCCAGTTCATGCGCGGAACCCATCACATGTTGTATATGCTTTCTATCTTGCGCCCCGCAATGGGCAGCGTAGCCGAGTTGACACGTTCGCATGATTGCACCATGCGTCCGATCGATGTGCTCGAGGTGCGCCACCAAGAAGATTGCACAGTCAACGTTGAGGTTGTTTGCCTTCGGATCAGCAGGTCGCCAATGGTTGCGAACCGCAATTCTGTATGGGACAAAGAAACGATGATTGTCTTGTTCACGGTGATGTGCGTGCATGCGACGCGTCATAGTTTTGAAACACCGTAAAATACGTGCGGGGAGCGAATTTATAGTTGCGTCAAGGATGTCCTGACCGTCGGCTTCCTGAATGAACAGTTGAAAAGACCCGTCATGACTCGTCCTGTCCAAAACGTTGTCTCGGCTGAATAACCTTGCGTGCTGGGGCCGCAGGCTGTGTCGGGTGAAACTGCCATACCGCACGCTCGACATACTTGTCGACGCGCTCCCGTTGCAACGCGGGTTCTACACGATCCTCAACTTTCATCCTCCGCACAGAAACCAAGTGGAACGCCACCGTGTGCCAATAGGGCATTGCACCGTAGGTGGTGGCAAGCAGTTGTTTTGCTCTTAATGCCGATCACGTAGGTCTGCAGTCACACATCAGATCTTGAACCTCAATTGTGTCTTGAGCCAAATGGCGATCAATGGAACTTGGGAAGCAACACCAACAAGGACCTCAGAACAGCTACCCAATTTCGGCACGGGGCCTAGAGGGTTTTAACATCCCCCATTTGGGTCGCATTGTTCATCATGCGGTCCAAACACCACAAAACGTTCCACTGGCCACGGCTTCAACTACGAAATCGTGTCGTGCATTCTTTTACTTGCTATCACTACACCGTTCATTCGCTGTGAAACATGCCGGGTTCGATTGTACGAAAAGTGAAACATTCATCCTCCAATCGAAGCACACATCCATATGCAGGTGTATATAATACACTGTGGCCACTTCACTTGACCGCCAGTGAACATTCCAGCTGCCGCATTTGCGCATCGCGCAGCTGTCATCCATAAATGGGTTGGCCACAAAAGTCCACCAGACGCGCCCGCTTGTGATCGGTCTGCATATCTCCGGCAAAGAAACATCGGTGAGTAATCAATGCAAATCATAACCATTCCGGATACCATGGACAATGCATAAATAATGAAAAGATATCATCTATAAGGTAATAGTTCCATCCATGAATATCCAGAGCGTCATAGTCATCGGAATATGTAACCATGTACACATCCATTCAACTTGGATATATGAAATCATATCATAATGTAAAGTCGTTCCATCGCAATTGTGTTGATGAGACGCAAGCAACAGATGGGGACTAACCCACATCGTGCCGCAATCAGCATCTTCACTACGCATACCGGTCCCCAATGGACAGTCTGTGAGTGCGTCGACGGAACTCCTCGTCCAAGTTCTTCTGGGCTTCTCGTGCCCGGACACACTTCTTGTAGTAGTCCTCTGGCAACCAGTGCCCTTTCCGAAGGCACCAATCCAGCAGGGGTGTGTCGCATTTGTTCGGGTCGACGGCCGAGATGATGGCGCTCACGTTGACCGTGTAACCATGTTTGCCAAGGTTCAGGCCATCCCTCACGAATGATATATACTTACAGTTGAAAGCTAGTGCAAAACATCTCAAAATAATATCACCCACCGGGCGCACTCGGTCCTTGACCAGGAGCTTCATTTCTTCCTTGGTGACATCGAGGATTCTCGCTGCAATCCACAGCTTGTAGAACGTGTAAAGTCCCTCGCATTTGCACACCATCATACGAATATATTCGTCACGCTCCTCAACCGATCGGAAGGCTCTTGTCCGAACATTCTCCGACTGAGAAATCTTCGTTTTTGTTGATGGCAATAGTATACCTTCCTGATCGTGCTCAGTGATGTTGGGGTACCTCTTGAAATCATTGTGGTAAGGGCAGCCCTCTCTCCCCTCGAGCTTGGCATTCATCGTTCTCTCCTCACCACCTTCAAACATCCCCCACATCTTGGACAACTGGAGTGCGATAAATCCTGCCATGTACTGAGCCTCACGCGGCTCGTCAAGGCAGATCGCCATCCGTTGGGAACTTATAATGTCCCGTGACGTCAGATCGGTGTCGCGGTAATGCCAACCGCCGTCTTCTTCTTCTGACGCATAGCCGGATGTATATCCTTGCGTGTCCATGTCGTCATCATCTCCCGGAACTTCCTCCGCTTCGTCTTCATCCTCCTGTGCTGCCGCATCGTGGTTAGCTTCTTCCTGTGCACGCCTGGCATCTCCAGAGACGTTGGGGTTTTGGTTGTCCTCCTCGTCATCGGATTTGATGTGAATGTAATATCTTCCGATGGAGATCAATTGTGCCTCGCACTCCAGGCATAAGCAGAAGCAGGTGGGGATCGCGGTCGCACATGATGGACATATCCGGCACCTCAGTCCTTCCCATGTCTCGTCATTCAGGATGACGACTTTGCTGATTTCGTCCCGGACCTCGTTGACCTGTGCATTGAACTCTTCCATCTTGTTGATTCGATAGAGTTCGCAGGCACGATTAACCATGTCAACAATGTAGTGCAGATTATCGGCACCTGTCTCAGTCTCCGGCATCCTCTCGCTGATCTTTGCGACGTTCTGGAGGAACATCGCAGCCGACTCTTGGGAAGAGTTGACAAAGCCAGGGCAGATCTCGTTCTCCACACACTTCGAGTACGCCCTCATGATGTCAGCGTACTCCAGGCGCTTCCCTCCGTTGCTTTTGCCAATCCAAATGGACTTGACCGTCACGAGAATAAAACCCAAAAAGAACAGAACCAAAACGGCGACAAAATAGAACGGGAATCACGGTCAAAAAAAAAAGTACAGAAAACAAAAAAAACAATACCCAACACTCACACACAAAACACACCAAATCTAACAAAAACAAAGACCGACATGTCGAACAAAAATGACCACCAAACCAAACACAGCACAACCCCTCTCCCCCCCCCCCGCCCCGCACCTCCCCAACCCCCATGCACCTAACCCATACACCTAATGGCACCACCGCCGCGACTCCTCTTCCAGCCCCATACCGCGCGAGGGTTGCACTGGGAATATAGATGATCGCAATCGGAACCCCTCTCCTCACGTTCCGTAGCGTTGTCTTCGTCGCCACGTTCATCTCATCCCATGGAGCAAACGCCCCGAAGTGCAGTGCTAGCCTGTTGCCGCCATCGATTCCGCCGGGGACTAACCCACAGCGTACGATGCTTGGCAGGTTTTCCACATACGTCACATGGAATGCTCCTCCGAGAGAATCACCCATTCTTGCGGAATACCTATTCGCCAGTGCGGATGAACTCATGAATCCAAAATCACTGTGACCGGTTGTGACTCGGATGCACCAAGGTCTGTACCATCCATCGCATCTGTTGAACATCCTGTCGATGTCGTCTCGATCCACGCCAGCTTCGGTCATTTCCTCCCTGGCTGCCCTCGTGTCGTTCGGGTTCATGATGCTCGGAAACCTTGCTGCCAAAACCTGGAATCTCGATTTTCTGCTTCCGGATTCCTGCCACTTGATCACCTCCATGATGCCCATGTATCGTTTCGCTCTCGTGGTGTATGGTGGGAATATGTCGTTGTTCCGGTCGTCATTGACAGCATCAATGTCGACCCATCCACCCTCGTCGCACCTGAAAGCACTTCCTCGGCAATTGCCGATCTTGTGTCGAAGGACTCTGCATAGGTCGTGAGATAGCTGGTTTGCTTGTTCCCTTGTAGTAAATACCGAGCGATCATCACCAATCCTGCATAGTGGAGCACCGTCGAAAGGAGCAATGCAGAAGTTGACACTCTTGCCAAGTTGCATCACGTCCACTTGCTCAAGGATTGCACCTTTGGGGAAGTATTTGGGGTCAACGATGGACGCATACGCCCATGGCAAGTGCACATCACTCACATCGCCATACTTCGGGATGTAGCACGGGATGGTGTCGCATCCCATCTCAAGCGTCTTCTTGAATGTCCTGTTGTCCCCGCACGGGTTGTAGGTGAGGTCGACGCCACCACATTGTAGTTGTCCTCCCTCAGCCGTGTCAGCCATCTCCACCAAATTAATGGTGTAGCTGTACATCTCAATTGTTTCTTTCCCTGCTTGTCCCCCTTTCTTTCTTTCCTTGGACGTTGATGAGGTCGGTTCCTCCGTATCCCCCATGTCTTCATCAGATGAAACATGGTCACTGCTGAGTAGCTCACGGAGCACCTTCATCGCCTTCTCATTTCCAGCAGCCTCTTCAATGTCCTTGCAGTCGCCGTCGTGGGCCAGGTTCGCGCACTTCTTACAGATCCCCATATCTCCCATGCACTTCTCCATTGACTCCAGGAATCCTAGTGCCGCTCTCCGCCCGTCGATCACTCGCTGCTTCTTGTCTTCCTTCTCAGTATTGGTTTGAGAACTTCGACTCGGGTCTGGTGCTTGACCAAGACCCTCATCTTCGCCCTCCGTGGCCTTTCTCTTGGACCCTTGTGCAGAGGGCTCGGTGATCAGGGATCGTGGATGTCTGGGCTTGACCTTGTTCATGATGTCAAGCACCTCCTTCGTGGGCACGCCGAGCTGTGCGGACGGTCTGTTCCGCTTTCTGTTCTGGCCCGTCGTGTGGGTCACGTTCCCAGCGAGGTGTCGCACTATTGACTGCTCGAACTCCCTCTTGATCTTCCATGCATCCTTCCACAGTGGTAGTTCGTGCTGGAAGTACGACATCACCTCGAAGAACCCCAACACCATCTCGACGACGTCTCCCAGGGATTCCTCGTTCGTGGTTTGTCCCAGGAGTTCATACATCGTTCCTTGGTCGAGCACACTCTTGATCCAGGACGAATATGCCACATTGCCAAGATCCTTGCCTATCAAGAAGATGGACATCCTCTCCTCGACTCCCTCGGAATTCTTGCACACGATCACATCCCGGGATTCGCACAATTGCTTCCCGTGACCGTTGTTGTAGAACTGCGCTGCTTGATCCACAGTCATGCTCACGAATCCCACGTGAGAAAGCTCCTTCTTCAGCCTTGAATACGCGAGCTCCCGTATGATCGTGATCATGGCCTGGATATTGTTGCCGTCCACCATGAGGTTTTGAAGGTCGGGGATTGCCACCACGCATTCCGCGAAGAGGCGCGTGTACATTTTCTTCCCCTCGGTAGACATTGCAATACCGTTCGTGTCCGCGTTCCAGTTCGCGCAACAGTTCTCGCAAGAAGAGGGATTGTACTTCGACTTCGGTCCGAGCACCTTCGACTTGCTCATCTGCATCTCTTTAGCGCAAAGTTCGCAGATAAACTTGCTGAGCTCCGTGAACGTATACCATCGAAGACGTTGATCACCGGCATCGGCTTTCCCAAAAGCGTCCTGCTCGCCGTGTCCTTCATCTTGTTGCTCTTGCTTCCTCTTCGACTGTGCAGTGAAGGTCGGCTTGTACTCGATTTTCACCTTCGATTCCTCCATGTTCTTCGGGATGTTGAATCGAAGGTCGGGCTCGTTTATGCACGTCCCCTCCAGCTCACACACAAACGCGTTGCTTGGCGCGACCGCATCGATGGATTTTTCAATCAGCAGTCGCTTCAGGAGGAAATGTTGCAAGTTCGAGCTCCCAGGGATCTTGTAGTTCTTTCCTGTGAGCGCATGGACCACGCGCCACAGGCGATCGTTCTCGGTCACCAGCGCGCCTGCCGCCTTGCAGATCTCGCTAACCTTGTTGGCGATCGTCCCCAAGTCCCCTCTTCCACCATGGAATGCAACATCGCGATTCACGCACACCACGACCAGGCCCTTGCATGTGTTGACGAGGTCAGATATCGCCTTCTGCAGGGAGTCGATGATGGGGTTGGCGGTCACCTGCCATCCGCATCCTCTCATGCACACCCAATCAAATAGCGACATCCAGATGTGCACCGACATTGGTGAGTCATCCATGTCTCGCCTCCGCCGTTCAGCGATGAGCTTATCCAGCTTCTGCAATCGGGAGATGATATTCAACGTGTCTTTGGGTGAGGAGACTTGCTCACTCGACCCATAGTATGATCTCTCCTCGATGTTTGTCCATCCCTGTTCGTTGACCATCATCTGGAAGGTCTTCGTGCTCCCTTTCGAGTTGACGGCCCTCAGGGGCCAATCCAGGACCAAGAAGCTCTTCTTGTGGATCATCATGCCGCGAATCGTCGCCTCGCCAATGGGGTTCCTCTTCTGCCTATTGATAATCCGGTTCAACTGTCCAGGTGCGTTGTCCGGGTTCTTCTCCGCCTGAATCAACGCGTTGATGGCTTTGGCGCCCGGAGGGCGTCCAGTAATCAAGCATCCTGTTTGGGCACACAAGAAAGCATACAGCTGTAGCCATGCCGCATTTCCCTTCCCAACATAGGAAAGAATGATCTTCTCCGCGCTGGTCTTCTCCTCGAAGTGCAATAGCGAAGAGGTCAGGCATCTCAGCATACACTCCCAATATGTTGCGTTCTTGCCTTCTGCAAGACACGGCCCAAATACAGTTTGTATGATAGGGTACCCCGTATTGTTGTCTATGTTGAATTTCACATTGACAGTCGCGCCGCCCAAAGTGGTACCCCCTTCGAATGAAGTGTAGGTATCGTGTCCAGCAGTTGGGTTGATAATTACCCATCTGTCGTCGTCACCGCCAGAGTTCATTCGGAAAATGGAGTCGATGATCTCGTTGTCGATCTTGACAGCATCGCTGGCTTGCGACCCCCCACTTGGAGCTCCCGGCTGGGGGACTGACCCACCAGCGGTTTGACTCCTTTGCCCGGAGCTTGATGCCGACTTCTGCTGTCGCTCCGTCTTCCGCGGCGGCTCCGTCTTCGATGAGCCCATCACCCACCATGTCGGCTCTTCCCCAACCACGAAATCCTCGGGGTACTTCTCCAGTTCCCTCTCGATTTCATGAATCGTGCAGTATTTATTCTGGAAGAATTCGATCATGACGTCCTTCTCGGCCTTCTTCTCGATCTCCTTCATCCAGCTTACCCACTTGCGCCGATCTTGGTTCTCAGCGGCCCTGTCAGCCGCGTGCGGTGCCAAACTGATGGAGTTGATGTTCATCGCAGGCAGCTTCGACTCATAGATCATATCGATGCACCATAGGAAATCCCTGGCGTACTCAATCTCCCGGTAGAGATCGTTCAGCTCCCTTTTGTCTGGACGGAAATAAGCTGTATACGACTGATCTTTGGAGTCCTTCTCACCGAGCAATGGCTGCAATCTCCTCATGATGAACGATACGCACATGAGCGAATTGACCGCCCCGATGCACGCATCAGAGATGTCACTGGGGGTTGACCCACAGATCATCCAGCGCAATAGGTTGTTCTGGCTGGCATTCTCATCCCTCCTCAGTGCATATGCGAGGTTCTTCATCGATGCCTGCAGCTCATTCTGGTAGACCAACCCAAGGTCCCAATTCTTCTGGTAGTCGTCCTTGGAACCACGACCGTAGGAGTCGATCTTGGGAGCCTTGATCACGCTCAACGTGAACACTTTCCCCCAGTTTCGATCCCTGTATCTTGCGATTCTCCGGTCGTGCCTCTCAAACTCTGCAGTCGTCTGGAACTCCTCGGAGCTCCTCCACCTTCTCGATGACGATGCCCTAGATGACTCGTCGCTGATGAATTCCTTGTACACCTCCCCAACCGGGGTGTTCTGGTGGAATGCAGCTTTGAACGACCGTTCATCGTTGTCCTCGGCCACGCCTAGTGCGAGATCCCAGATGTTCGCGATTGATCTCAACATATCCGCCCCTTCCATGCAGTACTTGGTTACGTTGAGCAACTCGGGTTTCTTCGCCAGCATCGTTGCCTCACCGCAAAGTTGGTTCAGCGCCGACACGATCTTCTTTCCCTTGCTGCAGAATTCCCTCCATCCAAGCATGCATTCGTCGGCAGAAAGCTGTCCGAAAACTTTGCTGATGAACTCTAAGGCAACCCTCATAGACTGCCCTTCACCTTTCATCATCCCGCGGCCCTTGGCAGAGTAGTACGCAGAGTATGCATAAATAGCGGGGACGCCTATGTCCTCGATCCACTTCACGCACATACCCAGGTCGCTGCTCATCTCCATCCTCTTGGGTATCCTCTTGCCTTCCTCGATGGCGTTCTTCACCAAATTTCCCAAGAAGATTGCTGCTTGCCTAGATTTCCCAACAGGCACGCAGAAGAACTCATTCGTATTGACGACATTCGGATTGGCAGTCATCTTGATGATATTCTCCAGAACCAGGAAAACCCAAAATAAGCAGCTGCAAATGAAGCCACGGAATTGTCCCAATATGATCCCAGCTTCAGATTGAGGTGACGAACTCGCCCAGCTCCTTCTTGAAGCTTGGGGTTCGGGACTGACCCAGCTCCCCGTATGCACCAGAGGTTCGGGACTGGCCCAGCACCTCGGTTGTGCAGTTGGGGTGGTGCAGATTTCGCTCGCAGTAGCTTGGTGCTTCCGCGATCTCCTTCGCGTAATGCAAGCAAGAGCGAGTTTCAACGGTGCCGGTTTGAGGCACCTTGCTCGAGCACGAAAACGGCGAAGGATCACACCCACAATTATTGACGTGTACAACTGGGTTTCTTTGGTTTCACGACCAGCACAAGGTCCATGCTCATGGTTTCCATTGCATTTCTTAGACAACGAGCCACCAAGTTCAAAGTTCCATGAGACAACTCTCCATGGTTTCTTGATTGGCATGGGTTTCTTTGCATATCTGTGTTTCAAGCCATAGCGACACCCATCAAACTCGTGACTAGTCCCATCATGCACAACCTCATGCAGTCTCTCATCTTTCCAATAATCACAACTTCCAGGCAACTCAAACAAAATCGCAGCTCGTTTTGTCATGGCATGTCGTTTAATTTCAACGAGCCGCTCAAACAATCTCCAAAATTCTCTTTGTTTGGCCTCGATTTTCTCTGCGGTGTCAATTCCGCGAGTCTTGTTGAGGCGTGCCCATGATGATCCCCCCGTGCAAGGCCCGGCGAAGAACAACAAATCGGAAGGTTTGGTAAGCACATGTCTGGCGATTCTCCCCCCGTACTCGCTCAGTAAGTCATCAACCAGGGTTATGGTGACAACCTGCGGCCCGTCATGGCTGGCAAGAGCAGTGAACCAGTTACGTGGTTCGGAACATGCCATCAGCACGATGGGCCGAGCCAAGTCAACACTGTAAAGAGTGACGACTGTGCGAGTTCGCATACCAGGAAGCGAGACATGAACAGGAGCGCGAAGCACACCACCGTCGTGTTTGACCATCGCGAGTTCAATACCCGGCGCTAACTGTGGCTTGTGCTTCACCGCAATGCGAAACGGAACAAAACAACGACCAGGGACAAGCTGCTCGTGATTGATATGCAGACAACGCATGAGCAATTTCAATCGGAGCAACGTTTCCAAAGCAAGGTCGTTAACACACTTCAACTCTATGCGCTCGTTCGACAGTTCTTCAACAAATGCGGCCAGCACGGACTGCATGTCAACATCCCAGGACCCGACGTGAATTGGTCGTGGTCGTGGAGACCGTTCCCGCGCCGGTGCAGCGACCGGTACGGGATGAAACTGCCAAACTGCGCGTTCAACCCAACCATCAATTCGCACACATTGTAGCCCCGGGTCAACTCTATCCTCAACTTTGAGCCATGACCCATTCTTCAGAAACCAAGTGGAACGAAGCTACTTGCTCCCAAACGGTGTCATAACCGCGAGTGGAGGTTTCACACGCATCAATCTGGGTCCCTTGGCAACAACAACCGGATCATGTCCTTCATGCTCATGCAATCCCTCTTTAGATGTTAATCCCGACCACCAGAGGTCCGGGGGCATGATCGGTATGTGTGTGTACGGAAATGTTGGAACTCCGTCAACTGTCCCCGAAGCGGTCTGCATGGTCCCCTTTATGGGATCACACGTGGGTGTGAGCGCCTTGAGGGTACCCGGGTCAGACAGCAAGCTCGGGTCAAGTAGACCAATCTGCAAACATGCATGTTTCCATTTGCGCCCATCATTGAACGCCTTGGTGTAAATATCGGCCGCCATCCTGTCGGTGACCTCATACGCCAAGTACATGTAATCACGTGTGAACATCTCATGTATCCACGAAATGCTAACACCATGGCTTCTCTCAAGGTGGCGCATCGTGGGGTTCCTCCCCGATCGCACGACACCGATCATAGCCTTATTATCGTCATAGAACACAAAGTTCGGTGACATCTTGAGAATCCGCTCTACCAGCTTGAGAGCGGGCATACCCATCGATCTCATGGCAACGTCGGCCGCAACAATCTCGGCCTCGGGAGTGGAGTGACTCACACAACCCTGGCTTTTAGAGCTGCCAGACAACGGAAACCGGGTATTAGGCCCTTGTATATTCAAGTGTCCACCGGAGGTGGAACGCAGCGAGTCAATGCATCCCGCAAAGTCAGCGTCTGCATACAAGGCCAAGTGCACATCGTCCATAGGGTCTCCAACCCAACCGACCATGCGCCAATGTTTGGTATGATGCACATAGCACATCAAGTGATGCAAACCCCGATCATCGGAGTCATTCCACCTATGCACGTTCCGTGCTAGGCGATTCACTTGCCGCAACAAATCGAAGCGAGCAATCCGCGCACCGTACAGCAACTTCATCAGTACGCTAGCGGCATGCGGTGCAAGGTGTCCACGCACGGGCTCCTTCATGGCCAACTCAGGAGTCCCTCCCCGTTGGTCCGGCACTGTGGCAGAACCGTCGGTGGGCACAAGATTGTTACACCAATTGCACACGACTGACGGCCCCTCTTTGGCAGGCTTCCGTGAGACTGATTCTTTGTTTCTTCATGCAACTCAGGAGTGACAACCTTATTCAACTTTACATCGCCCGCCACCTCAAGATAGCGGTCGACACAGGAACGTAGGAACTGTTCCATGTCATAGGTCACCGTTGTTACGCGGTGTCCGTTCCCGAGAGTGACGTTTCCCTTGCTTTGATTGCAACCAAGGTACATGTCAAGTCCAGTCTCGGGCTCAATCTTCAAACGTGTACGCAACATGCTCCACCCTTGGGCAAGGTTCTTCTGCGTCCCTGCCATTTTGAAGTCGTCGACATACACAACCAGAACAAGCTGGAGCTTTTCGTGAATGTACACTGAAGGCCATTCTTCGCCGATGGGCTCAAAACCAACGGCACGCACCGACTCATCGCAGTGCTGCTCCCAAAATGTTCCCGCATCTGGGTGTCCGTACAGCGCCCTCCTCAACGGGACGACTGGTCTTCTGTACTTATCCCATTTGCATTCACCTGGCACGGCCTCCGGTGGCAATTCAATCCAACACGGCGTGCCTCTCAAGGTGGCCTGTATATACGCCTGAACAGCGTCGGCCAACTGCACATCCCAGCCATCATGACAACCCAGAAAATCCGCCCAACGCGAGGCTTCAAATGAAGCAGGGGAGTTCCCCAAATCTTGAAACATCGCAGCCTCAAAGCTTTGGTTCTTCACTTGGTTCCCCAGCAACACGCCTCTACCCTTGAACTTCCACTTAGGATCACCAACAGGCAACTGTGAGTGCTTTTCAACGCAAATGCCATGTGCGCGAGCCATGTGTATTTCCTCCCCCTTCGCTTTTGCTTCTCTGGCTACAGCGTCATATTCACGCACCGCGCCAAGATCGAAGACCCCCTGGTCGATTAATCCCGACCACTCTTTCTTCATTGATGCTAATGCAACAGGGTTGGTCAACATCTCTTTCCGGCCTACCGGCCTGGATACTAAAGCGTCGAAGAATCGTACAACTTTCACAGCTTTCTCTCTGTGCTGTATTCGCTCAGAAGTCACGCACGGCATCGATGGGTACTTCTTGGCTTCACAGTCTTCGCCTATCGCAGGCATTGCGAGTGGCACTTTTCCAGAAACTATCTCAGCAGACTCCTCCCATTCATACCAGGTGAGGTCCGTCGATTCGTCGACCGATGGATCCATCCCCGATGCTGTCTCAGCTTCGTCTTTATGACTCTCAATGACTGATGCAACCGCCTTCGTCCAGTTTGGAGTCGACTTTGATCGCTCCTCAGACTTGAACTTCCAGGCATAAATTACCACCAGACACTCAAATTCTTTCTCAAGCTGAACGTTTCGTCTCATGACGTCTTGGGACTGTTTGGAATCCATGAGAACAACCACCCCGACGACAGGATTAACAACAATCCTGACCCATTCAAGCTCAGCCAAGTGCTTCCCATCCATTGGGTTCTTGATCTTTGATATGTTCTTCCGCAATCCCCAATTGTACTGCCATTCTACTCCACCCCAGCGGTTCCGAAGCATCGCTCGAATTCTCTTACCACCGGGCATCTGTAATGTCCGTGCCTCTGCCGGCGCGGAAATATCAGACTCTTTACTCTTGGGATCTTCCTCTTTCCTTTTGCCACCGCCCTTCACCTCGGCCTTCTCTTCCTTGGTGTAATATTACTCATCATCTTCCATTCTTCAGGAGTGAACTCTGGAGGTCTCGATGTCTTCATTAGCCTGAATCCGTCCTTCCCGACAGGATACGGTCTCCCGGCCTTGTCGATCTTAACCTCCTTGCCATCGTCGTTGACGTACGTGATACCATCCCCAGGTAGCCCAACTGACACGTGTGGAAGGTCGGACTTCGCAACCTTTTCATCGCCCTTAGGGTGTCCATCTCCTTTCCCTTTTGAGGAGCTCGGTCTAGCATCTTCTTCTCCTGCATGATCCCCCCGATCTCCGGCGATTACTTCCGGGCCATCGTCGAGCAGTAGACCAGCGATCTGATCGACTTCATCGTCAAGCAGTCGCTTCTCGTCACTCTGCAACAATTCAGGCTCGTAGTCCTCATCCTCGATCAGGCGGTCACGTGCATCCAGACCGATTGCATCGATAGACATCTCTATTCCTTCCAAAGTCTCGTTGGCAACCTTGTACTTCTGTTGTATTGGGAATGTCAGAGGAGATTTCAGGATCATCCTCTCCGTCTGATGTGGCATTCTCAACCGAGGCGGAACCATTGCCTTCTTGATGTTCAGCTCTGCACCCGCAAATGCAGTAAGTGCCCAAGCACGATACTTGTTTGCCCAATGCATGCCAGTGCTCAACACATATCCAGCAAATATACCAGTTTCCCCTCTCGGCTCGAACTTCTCCCTCTTTCCCCCTCGTGCTTCACTCGGCTTGAAGTCCACTAGCGCACCAAAAGGTATCTTCTCGCCCTTGAACTCCTCGCCATGCAGCCTCATCCATGCACTCGATCCGTTCACCTCTTCGATGTTCATGAGATGACACAGAGTGGTGATGGCCTGCACCCAATAACACGTGGGTAGACCGGCATGTACTAGACAAGCCGAAGTCTGGTCAATGATGAATTGATTTGTTCTTTCAGCAAGGGAATTGTTCTGCGGCCGTCCAGGCAGCGATAGGTCGTGGTTCAGCTTCAGCTCCACGCACGCATTGATCAGTTCCGGGCCGTCATCTGAATATACCTGCTTGATTTTCCTCCTCCCGCAGAAGTGCTTGATAGCCCTGACGACTGAGTCAGTGTCTCTTCTCGCGGTGGGATAAGCCATGATAATTCCGGTATATATGTCCCGGATGATGAGCGCATACCTGCCTTCCACTTCATGATCTCCTGATGCCGTCACAAAGTCGAACGTCACCAGGTCACCGAACGTCTTCACTTCTCTTTTGAATGCTCCCGTTCGTGATCTGAAGTGTCTCATCTTTGCCTTGACGCATGATTCGCAGAAGGGATTTCGGTATCTGTGTGTAAGCAAATGAGCTATGGAGTTGGCGTCCTTCTTGAGGACTCCCACTTTCCTCTTTATTGATGATCCTTCGTACACGTCTACTTCGATTCCGGCATCTGGATCATCTTCGTCAGCCTCTTCCTCGTGAGCTTCGGCATCACCATGTCGATGCGGGACTGACCCAACATCTACAGGTATTTCCTCAGCCACGGGAGGCGGACGTACCGGACCGGCTCCTCCGGGTGGCCCGAAGTCGAATGCCCCGTCGTGGTGTTCGCCCTCGGCCTCTGCGGACTCACCGACAGCGGCGGGTGTGACGTCGTTCTCATCGTCACCTCCCTGATCTGCCTCGTCGTTCGTTACCATCGCCAATACTTCCGAAAAGTGCTCCTTGAGGTCGTCTATCGTAGGGCGATGCCTGTTACTCCGAAGTTTACCATCACTCACTAGGTACGGGATGTCGTCCTTGACCTGCAAGTGCACGAATCCCTGCTTTGGCGTAACCATGAAAGGTAGTTTACCAGGCATCCAGTGAAATGCATAACCCATCTTCATGCATCTCCTCCCCACTGACAATACCGTGGGTGTCTCATCCAATACATGCGGCTCGACAGTCTCGTCCAACTCGTCCACGACTATCTTGGCCACATCAGATGTGGAAGTGGAACCATTCGCGGTCTGGAACACGATCTCGTCGTCATCTTTCACGATGTCGACACCCAGGCTCTTCGCCTTGGCTCTTCCGATGAGATCATGACCACATCCGGTGTCCATCAACCATTTCACCCGTTTGCTGATGCACGTTGACATGGCGAAAACGTTCTTCGGCATACCATGCTGCTTCTTCCAGTCGACAGCCGATTCCTTGATCTCGTCCTTGTTCCGATCATACTCGAACATTATGCTGCTCTCCTTGGTCACCGGGAAGTAGTGCTTCTTATATACATCATCCACCACTTCTCTCAGTATCTTCGCACGTATCAATGATCGTTGGACTTGATAGGCTGATAATTCACGATGATCACTGCTTTTGAACTTCTTCTCGTCGACGTACACGTACTGATAAGGCTCATTCTCATTGTCCTCATAACCGTACCATTCCCCTTTTCGTTCCCATTGCCTTCTCTCGTCTTCGAGGTAGGTGATCTCCCCATTCTCGTCGACGTCGAGCACTTCCTTGAACCACACCATTTTCTCGGGGATCTCGGACTCGCCAGACCATCTCGATGATTCGCTCATCGCGTCGTCATCGTGCTCGTGGTAGACAGTCTCGGCTTCGTCCGGTTCGACCTGATCAACGTCCTTCTTGAAGCTTACCTTCCCTGCAGGAGCCGATTGCTTCAGGACTATCGCGGGCATTGCGATGGCCCTCCTCGCAATGGCAGGCGCTGCGGCTTTGGCGGCAGCCTTCGACTTGGCTTGCGCCTTGTCATTTGACGTTGCTGGAGCTGAATTGTTCTTGATGAGCTCATGCCTATACTTGCAAGCGCTTCCCTTATCGCACTTCCCCTTCTGAAACGCGAAGCATGCTCCATCATCTCTCTTTGGTGACGATGATCTGGACTTGGATTTGCCCTTTCCTTTCCCCTTGGACATGCTCTCCAACTTGTGCTCCGTCTTCTTGCTGTGGGAAAAAGTGCATTCATTCCCTTTCACGCACCCCTTCGCCGATTTGAAGTGGTACCAGCAGGGTTATCCTTGCTTCCGCCCGGACTCTTGCCTCTGTCGCTGGCACCGTCGGACTTGCCGTTCTTGCCAGCGTGGCCCTTTGCCTTAGCTTTTGGGAGCACAGGAGCGGCATCAGGCCCACCGGGTTTCCCCTTTCTGCCCTTGCCACCCTGGTTCTCCTGTTTGCCAGTTGCTGGAGCCGCATCCTTCCCGCCTGACTTCATCATCGACTTGACCGATTTCTCCTTCATGTCGAGCATCAGGTCTTCCCGATCTGCCTTGATCTGATAGTCGATCAACGCCAATAAGAATTCATACGTCTTCTGAGGATGCTTGTCCGGTAGTCTATGGTAGGCATTGAGGCCGAACTCCATCTTCTTGCTCCCTTTGATCTTCCTGTAAAGGATGTCTCTGAGAGCCAGCTTACTGGGTCTGTCCTCGCTCCTCATCTTCAGCAGCAAATCATACCATTTGTTCCTGAACATGACCAAGTTCTTGTCGCCAGGAAAGTCAAGGTTGAATAGATGCTCGATGTGGTAGACAAGATCCGTTCTATCGGAAGTTCTGAATGATTGCATAACTAATGCCACCAACTCTCGTCCCTTCACGATCACCCCTTGTTGATGTCGTAGTTCAGAGTGTCGTGTAGCATCGAGGTATACGTCCTTGGCTTCGTCAGGTGCTTGTTTCAGCATGTTCTGCATGCCCATGGCCATCTTAATATCTATCGTAGCAAATCTGTCGCCACCTGAATCGCTAAGCAAATCCAGGTCTGGGTTCAACCCAAGAGCCTGCTCCAGCCATTTCGTCCATGCGTCGGTATCTGGATCTGCACATGCGCTCAGAACATTCATCAGCAGTTGCATCTTCCAGGTGTCAAGTTGATGGATCTTTGGCCAGGCCGGAATAGATACTCTCTCGGCCTCTTTCCTCGAGATTCTCGGTCGATCATTCTTGATCTCTCGGTTATCTCTCGATCTCCTTCGTCTCCTCCGTGTCCGATCGTCTTCTTCCTCTTCTTCTTCCTCGTCTTCCTCATCTCCTTCGTCGTCGTCATCCTCATCCTCATCATCGGGTGGATCATCCGGAGGTCCTCCTCCGCCACCAGCGAGGCTCAACTGACGTCGACCCGCTCCCTGCCCATTCCCATTGGGCGGGAATCCACCGTAATCCAATGGGGGCGTAGTACCGTTGTTTCCCCCCCCATCACCACCACCAGTCGTAGTAGTGGATTGTGGGACATGCCCAACAACCCCTTGCATCTGGGATAGGTGTACATCGATCATTGGATCACCGAAAGACGGAAAGAGGATCGAACCTGGCATCAGCGACGAATTAGGGATTTGATTTGAAGACGATGACGGGACTGACCCAGCCACCTTCTTGTCTATCCTATTTGAATTAGCCTGGGTTCCTCCCTCAGCGCGTTTCACTACTGCTCGTTCACGATGTCCATCTTTGCTGCTGGAGGCTTCCTGTGTCTCCAGCTTCTTGTGCGCACGTAGTTCCTCGTTGTCAGCATCGAGTTGGCGTACAAAACTCTCTTCTTGCTTGAGCGTCGCCTCTCTTTCCTTCAGTTGTCTCTGAAGCTCATGCATCTCCTCGAGGTACTCATCGTACATTCCCTTAGCTGTCAATCTCCAGTACTCAGCCTCCTTCGACTTCTCGTCCATCGTGCACCGTTCCTCTTGTTTCTCTTCTTTGACCTGGGCTAACTCCAAGATCGCATCCTGACGATGACCACCTTCGACAGCAATCATCTGGTCCTTCATCGACACGTCGGACTCATACTGTTTGACGATCTCTTCTTTTTCGCGAAGCAAGCAATCTGCTCTCTTCGATTCCTGTTCCGCAAATACTGTAACGTCATTCAGCCTCGCCATCAGCTGTTCCCTGGAGTCCTCCAAAGAGTACGTCTCGGGGCGCTTGACGAGTGCATGCTCCAACTGTGATTTCAGACTTTGGACCATCTCCTCCTCGTTGAACTTCTCGATAGATGTAGAAGATTCTATGCCTCTGATCTGTTGCTGATAAACTGATATCTGTTGTGAAGCCTCACGGTGTATCTGATTTGCACGTATAGCTGATTCCTGCGCGGCCGACTTCTCGCTTGCCATGTAGGATTTCATCAATGCAATCTCCCGCTTCTGCTCCATGATAGTTCCTTCAGCTTGCCTCATCTGTTGCATTATAATATTCGACTCCATGTCTTTCTTCTCCCCGTACTGAAATGCGTTCATTTCCACCTTGCGCATCTGTTGGGCTTCTTCCTCAAACTTGCGCCATGCCTCAGCCATGTGGTGTTGGTGGTGACTCACTAGATGTCCCGACTGCTTGCTGGCAATCTCGCATCGTCTTTCCAGCTCCTGGATCCGGATGGTGCTTCCATAGTCTTCTTGGTTAAGATTCGCCATTGCTGCCGACATTTCATCAAGTGTCTTCTGATATTCCCCGATCTCCACCTCCATCTTATTCTTCTCTTTGATCACGGCGCGAAAATCTGCACTGGTGGGTGATTTTGACCTCCCACCCTTCGATGTCGATCTCACGCCCTTCTGCGACGTCCGTGGTGTCGCAGGCGAAGATGATGATCTTCTCGGTGGGGATTCTCTTTTCTTCGACTCCTGATGAACATCGATCTGCTTCCATGATCTTGTGGGAGTAGATATGTCGCTGAATAGCGCGGAACCTCCGCTCCCAGGTTCATCCTGTGAATCTGCAATCATATCCATCACCGCAGGAAGAGCCATCAATCCATTGGATCCCTCTGAGCTGCTGTTCCCAAAAGTTGCAGTACTTGGGCTCGCCGAAGACGCCATTGTACTGTGTAGGTTATCGTTCCTTTATTGTCCCTGTACCCGCAATAAACCAGCTGTCTCCCAGTCCAGTGTAGAGCTTGTAGTTACGGCTGATAACCTGTCAAGAGACGGCAAGGTGACGTCCCGTGGGACGCTGATGCACCGAACCCTCAAGCTGTAATACCAACCACGTAGAAAGGTGTATACGGACGATGCCGTTATAGCCGAACCCGTGTAAACGTTGTAAGGGAGAAGGAATGATAGTTACAACAGTGGTCCTGACCAATGCAGCGCAAGCAGTTGTTTTTCGCTCTTAATGCCGATCACGTAGGTATGCAGTCACACATCAGATCTTGAACCTCAATTGTGTCTTGAGCCAAATGGCGATCAATGGAACTTGGTAAGCAACACCAACAAGGACCTCAGAACAGCTACCCAATTTCGGCACGGGGCCTAGAGGGTTTTAACAGTGTTCATGAAGGCCTTTGATGAGAGTCCTTGCCACCAAAGGTCGGGAGGCATAACCGGCACCTTTGTGTACGGAAAAGTTGGTTTTCCATCGATCGAACCAGTAGCTGCCTACACGGTTCCCTTCTTGGGTCAAAAGAAGATGTGACCATCTTGAGGGTTTCCGGGTCGGTCAACATTTCCGGCTCCAGCAATCCGATTTGCATACACGCATTTTTCAATTTTCTGGAATCACTGAAAGCTTTGGTATAAATGTCGGCAGCCATACGGTCCGTGACCTCCTAGGCCAGATACATGCTGTCCCGCTCGAACATGTCATGCATCCGTGTGACAGCAACACCATGGCTTCGTTCCAGATGCCTCATAGTAGGGTTCTTACCTGATCGAACAACACTGATCATAGCCTTGTTGTCATCGAAGAACACAAACTTCGGCTCCTTACCCAAAATACGCTCCATCAACCTGAGCGCAGGCATGGCCATCTGCACATCCCATCCGTCAAGGCATCCTAAAAAGTCAGCCCACCTGGAAGCTTTGAAAGTTGCAGGAGAATTCCCCAGATCTTGAAACAATGCCGCGTCCGACGTCTGTTTCTTAATCTGGTTCCCACGACCTTTGTATTTTCTGCGTGGGTCTTCTTCCGAAAGTTGGGAATGTTTCTCAACTATTATACCATGCGCTCTGGCCATGCGCACGTCCTCGTTCTTCTGTTTTGCCTCGCGAGCGACATCATAGTACTCGCGGATTACAGATAGATCGAAGACTCCTTGGTCAATTAGACCTTGGTCAATTAGACCTTTCCATTCCTTTTTCATGGAGTCCATCGCCTTGGTGTTGGTAAGCATCTCGGCCCTTCCCACAGGTCGTGATACCATTGCATTGATGATTCTTGCCACCTTGACGATCTTCTCACGATGATCTTCTTCGACCGGAACACAAGGCATCTTGGGATAGTCGCCCTCAGGGCAATCCAAATCTCGCGCTGCCAGGTCCTCCCACTCATAAGTTTATGACAGTTCATCTGTACACTCGGATACACTACCTCCCGTCATGGTGCTTTCTGAACAAGTGTCATCCATGTTCTCCGGTAGTTCCCCATCATGGATGTGTGGGATGCATCTGCGGTGCATCGCACGGAGACATGCAAAATGCATGATGCTGGATTGCACGGTGTACTGTTTGGGGCCCGCACGCGGCGAGCACGCAGGCGGTGTTTCAACATCTGGAGCGTGCGCTCAAGCGCACCAAACATGTGAACAGAAACCGTGTAATGCCTTTGCGGTGCATTGGGGCGACATGCGGTCAACCCTGAGAGAATGCTGCCATGCATGCAACTGCGGTGCAGCATGGCAGAGCTGAGGCTCGTGCGAGAGCGAAGGAAACAATGCAGCGAAATGCACGAGGCTGGCAGGTTCACACTGGTGCACGAAAGAGGGATGCATAAAGATGGATTTGCGCCAATAATCACAATGCATGCTGCTGCCTGGCGATGCAAGCACTGCCACCTTAGCACGCAGATGCACAGGCAACAAAAATATTGTAAAGGAGGGCCCGACCTGCAAAGCACGCAAGGGACATAAGTGTACCCGGTCTCGGGCCATCTCATGCGGGTGGGCTGGTGCGCAATGCGTCCTGCTCGGATGCGTCGCTGGATGCGGAATCATTGAGCAAGTCTGGGATGGCGCCCATGCCGTGGATGTACCACCTTAAGTCTGCATGTACCCACCACTCGGTAGCCTGCATAAAAGCACGCTCACCGGCCGTGAGGAAAGGCCAGAGACCTTCGGCGGCCGCAGGCGTCAAAAAGTAACAATGCCACGGAGGTGGGGGGCGTGTCATCCGGCACGCTGTTGTGCATGCACCACGCGACGGCTCGCAATGCATGCAGATTGTGCTCGTCCAGGCACATGCAAACAAAGTCATGCACAAAGTGATTGCAAAATGCAATCGATGCAGTAGCAGGTTCCATGGCTAGTGCGGAAAAAAGGGATAGAACCCTCAAGACATGACCCTTAAGAAGCTTGAAACAGAAAACGGCAACGCGTCCGAAGATTCAATCAAGATTAAAACATAGGGGAAAAGGAAAACCCCAAACGAATGGCCAGCAGCTTGCTGTCGACACCACCTTGGTGTCGCCCTTGTCTGGCCAGGGAGTGCCCAACCGGCGCGGCGGACAGTACGCAGGAACAAGTCGGAGGAGTAAGCCAAGGCAAGGCCAATTTTTGTGTGTGTGTGTGGTTTTTTTTTGCGCGCCTTTTTCCGCAGCATCACAGCAGCTACGAGGTGAAACACAACGAGCAGCGGGCGCAAGCTCAACCGGGCAGGCGGCTCGGCGCAGGCCCACTCTCCCACCTGGCGTCGGCGAGCAGATCGCTCATCGGCGGCTCGGCGCCATCAACGCACGTCTCCCCGAACAGCGGGAGCTGCAGCAGGCTGGCGGCGAGCGCGCGCTGCGCTCCACCGCCGCACGTACGCCTGCACAGCAGCTCCGCGCAGCAGTTCGGGGACACGGCGCGACTTGGCGCGCGCGAGCAGGCGCACGAAGGGCCACCGGCCACCGACCTCGAGGCCGAGGACAAGCAGGCGGCAGCGCCGGCTCCGGAGGAGCTCAGGGTAAGTGCGGTGGCGCTTGCGGCGTCGAATCTGGCGCAGGGCTAGAACGGGTTCACGGTCAGCCCCCGGCCGCGGAGCGCCGTCAGCTCGGACAGGGCTGACAAGGGTGGTGTCCACAGCGACCTGCACACCGCCCCAGATGGGCAGGGCATTGGCCACAACCTCCAGGCGGCGGTCATCCAGCACCGGCACATCGAGGTTGAGGTCGCGCAGGAGCACGTTCTCGGCCACACGGGCGCCAGCCTCGCGGCAGATCCTGGCAGCTGTGCGCTCCAGGGGCACACTGCGGGGCCCTAACACGCCAGCGCGCGCGCACGCCGCACGGTGGTCCCCCAAGGCATCCAGCGCGCCCCGACAGGGGCACACCCGCTCGCTGAAGGGAAGCGGCACGCGCAGGCGGCGCAAGGCCGCAAAGCGAAAGTGGGGTTCGGGATGTTGAACTCGGGGGCAGTGGGGAGGACAGTGAAGAAGCACCCGGCATGGTCGCCTGCTTGGGAAAGGAGCAGCGCGCGAGAGGCAGGATCAAAATCAGCAAGCAGACCAGCCTCGTCAGCGGCGTCAAGCACCATTCCGGCAGCACGCTGCCATCCACGGGTGTAATCGCCAAAGTCTCTACCCTGGCTGCGCGGGTCAAGGCGCAGCAGCTCGTCCCACGCGGGGTGCTGGAAGCCATCAGCCCGCAGCGCCTCAGCGGCCTCCGCCGCGGCACGCACGCTAGGCGCGCGCTGTCCGCCCGCGGCGAGCGAAAGAGCCAAGTTGCCGGCGACGACCGGGCGCCGCTCTTGAATATGCGACACGGCGTGCAAAGGCCGGAGGCCAGCACACCGGCCACGCAAAGCAAAGTGCGGGAAGCCAAGGGCCTGCGCACCAGCAGCGCGGAACGAGGCGACTCAGCACTTGGGTCCGGGCGAACAGAAGGGGTAGCGGTGTAGGCACCTGAGCGCGCACAGGCCAAGGGCCAGCGCACTGCAGCACGAGAAAAGTGCAAAGGCCAAGTAAGAAGGAAAACGAGGCCCCGAACGTCTGGCGGCACGCACAGGCCAAAAGCCAGCGCGCCGCGGGCGGGCCCCAGTGCACCAAGGGGCACGGCCAGCGCACTACACTACACGTGAGCTAAGGGCTGAGGGCCGGGCAGTGCAAAAACCAGCTCAGGATAGCTGCGCGCGCAGCCGGGCCTGACAAGCCAGCGCAGCAAGGCGCAAAGGCTCAACTTGCGCTGCTTTGGCTAAAAAAGCCCGGCGCCTTGCGACGCGCTAGCTTCGGAAGCCAGGGTGAGCGAAGCCCCCCCAGCACTTGGAAAGGCGACAGCTGCCCCGGGCCCTGCGGCTGGAAGGAGCCTGGGCTTTGGGCAGAGGCTGGCGCGGCCTGGGCCGAGTGTGGGTGGCCAGCGCCCCAAGGGGCCTGGGCAGCAAACGGGGACACGGCAGCTGGGGCAGAGGCCGCGACTGTGGGGCCAGGAACGCAGGAAGTTGCACAGGCCTGGCGGTGAGGCGCGAAGGGCGACAGCAGCTGAGGCCCAAGGTGTCGTGCACGGCACGGCGGGTGCCGGGCCAGCAGCCAGGCAGGCCGCCGGAGGCGCTTCGGCCGCCGGGGTGAGGACCGCACGGGGTGGCGCAGCTGCAGGCCCGTTTGCCGCAGGCGCGGGGGGCGCCACGTGGCCGCGCTTGTTCCTGGCCCGCCACTTCCTGCCTCCTCGGCGCTGGTGGGTAGGTCGCGGGGACCGCGCAGGCGAGGCAGCCCTCTCGGCCCGGCGCGGCGGAGGGGGAGTGGGAGGCCTGGAGGACCGTGCGGGAGCCGGGGAAAGGGAGCCCGAAGAAACGCTCCCGCTCCCGTAGCTGCGGCTACGGCTGCTCCGAGGCGACCGGCGAGGGGACAAAACCGGGGCCACGGGCTGGATGGTCCCCCCCACCTTTACCCAGAATGCCGCAGGCAGCAGCAACTTCCCCCCCTCTTCAGCTCCTTCCACGCAGCGACCGTTGAAGGACAGCAGGACACGTTGCATGCACGACCCGCTATCAACCTACCGCACCCGGCAACAGGTCCTACGGCCGTGGCAAAGGGGAAACAAAAACCCCACGCGAAAACGCTTGCAGGAACCAGACCAAACCCCAAACAAGGGAAAAAACGGGGGGGCCCAGAACCAACGAACAACAACGTGCCCCCAGGCCACGGCTTGAGCACTTGAGCCAAATGGCTGCTTGAGCTGGCACAGTGGTGAAGCTGCGGCTGGCAAAAGGGCCTGACTGGGAATGCAGCATGGCTTGGCCAGCCGGATCCAAGCCTCCAAGCAAGACTGCCTGGCAGTGGTTTTTGTATACCGGCGGCTCCCGGCTGCGTGGCTCACCAGCCGGGCAAGCGGGATGCGCCCGCCAGCGGCACGTGGGCAAGATCAGCCAGCAAGGTGCCGAGGGGAGGCAGGGTGCCACCCCCGGCATTGCAAAGCTCCGGCCCGGCAGCCTGCCTGAAAAGGGACGAAGCAAAGGCTGTCATGGCTGCACGGGTCAGCTGGGCCGACAACCTGGCAACAAGAGCGCCGACAACACTGGGGCGCAGCCGAGCTGGCGCTTCAAGTGCCCGGGCGCGGGCCAAGGACCGGATGAAGGAGGCGGCCTCATCACTCCACCGCCCGCCAACCTCGACTGCAAGCACGACCAACCGGCATTTGTGCGCCCGCACGAGCTCTGGGTAGGCCCGCTCTTTGCGACGGCGCGCCACGGCGAGGGCAGCACCAGCAACTCGACCCCCGCGCCGAACGGGCTGGCCCTGGCCTGGCAGCGTGTCCTGAACTTTTGTGGCGTGTGCCGCGTGACCGCATCGCTTGGCATCGCGCCACCATGGAGCATGAAGAGAATTTGGACGCACTGCACAACACTATCGGCGCTCGGGCCAAGCTGAAGGGCTTGGACGGGGAGGCGGACGGCGAAGTACCCGCATCGTGGCTTTCTGCATGATCGTCAACACCTTGACCGCATGCATGAGCCACGTCCAGACCCTGCATGCTTTTTTAGATCTCAGCAGTTTCGCAAGCATTGCATTTTTAGGCATCAATGCAAACTCTGCTCGCCCCGACGACCACTGCCGAGTATGCGCAAGACCATGATTCAGCCGTGTTGTCTGCCCTTTCCACCTTGCTTGGCACCGGCGACCTGCCGCGACATGCCCGTGACGTTGCCCAGTTGCCCCTGTCCCTTGGCGGCCTTGGCCTCGCCTCTGCTGCTCGCAATTCCGTGCCGGCTTTTTGGGCTTCCTGGGCTGACTGCTTGGCTGTTTTGAGTCGCCGCTTGCCTCGTGTTGCGCAAGAGTTTCTTGACCACCTCGACAGCCCCGACCCACAGCCAGCTTGCTTTGCGGCGGCTGCCGCAGCACGTGCAGCACTCGGCCATTCCGACTGGGCTCCCCTGGTGTGGCGGGAGTTGTCTGCTGGTGAGAGCGCGCCCGTGGTGCAGGAGGAGGGGCCTTCCACCTTCCTTCGTGGCTGGTAGGGCCAAGCTGCAGCCGCCGAGGCCCGTCGGCATCGTGAGACCTTGCTGGCAGGCGCCGATCCTGCTGCCCAAGCGCTCTTGCAGTGCCAGTCTCATCAGTTTTGTCCTCTCTTCCGTGTTCTCCTCCTGCGCCGCCCCCTTGCCTTTTGCTGAGCGCACCTGCCGGTGCCGTCGCCTTCTGGACCCCTTGGGCGACCATCGTGCAGCCTGCGCCCAGTCAGGTGTGCTCCGCGGGCGCGGGTGTCCGCTGGAGCGTGCGGCCGCGCGCGTTTGCAGAGAAGCTGGAGCCAGACACACGCCTTGCGGACTTGAACCTTCAAGTTCACCGGGTCGACGATGGGCGGCTGGAGGTCGTGGTCAATGGCCTCCCACTGTGGGGGGGCCGGCTGGAGCTGCACATGGACACCGAAATGTACGGACCTGCAACGCGGCATCCGGTTGTACATGCAGCCTGCGGGCTCGGTGCTTGGGTCCAGGCCGCCGGGGCACCGCAGTTGCGCCAAGAGCATGACGCACCGCACTTGCATGCATGATGTTCAGTCATCTAGCCAGGTCCCCGGTGACCATGGCTTGAACTCACAACGCATGCGTTGTGCTGGCAGGTCAGCGGCCGGGCCAAGCTATTTTTAGCAAAAGCAGGCCCAATGGCCGTTTTATCAACGCGAGGCCCAATGGCCGTTTTATCAAGGCAGAAGCAACCGGATGGTGGCCCATTTCAATTCGCTATTATCCCGCACGATCAATTTATCAGCGGCCGGGCCAAGCTATTCTCAGCAAAAGCAGGCCCAATGGCCGCAAGGCCCAATGGCCGTTTTATTAAGGCAGAAGCAACCGGATGGCCAGACCTCCAGATTTCAGCGACAAATTGCATTTTCGCGATTATCCCGCACGATCAATTCATCAGCGGCCGGGCCAAGCTATTCTCAGCAAAAGCAAGCCCAATAGCCGTTTTAACAGCGCGAGGCCCAATGGCCGTTTTATCAAGGCAGAAGCAACCGGATGGCCAGACCTCCAGATTTCAGCGACAAATTGCATTTTCGCTATTATCCCGCACGATCAGTTTAGTTTATCAGCGGCTGGGCCCAGCTATTCTCAGCAAAAGCAGGCCCAATGGCCGTTTTATCAACACGAGGCCCAATTGCCGTTTTATCAAGAGCAGCGACCGGATAGCCAGACACCAGATTTGAGCTGCGCGTTGCAAGTTCCATATTATCCCGCGCAATCAGTTTATCAGCGGCCGGGCCAAGCCATCTTCAGCCGGAGCAAGCCCAATGGCCGTTTTATCAAGGCCGGCGCAGCTGTAAGCTGGCGAAAAGCAGCCCGATAGCCGTTTTACCTTGACAGCCAGAAAGTAGCCATGTTTATCAAAAACGTCCATTGGGAGGACTCCGACGCTCTGGAAATGTAAAGGTTTAGGGTAATTCGGTTTGAGGCAAGCCCGTCACTTGCCGCGCTGCATTCAGCAGCTCCATGCGCGCGCCCGCCTCAACGGCGGGTGACTGCGCGTCGCCTCGCCCCGCTTGACCGCGGGTCTGCTCGGCTCCCTCCGCCAGCAAAGCTGTGCGTCGTAGATCTCTTAGATTTAGGCTGCAGATAGCCGATTTCATATGGTCCTGTGTAAGGAGTTAGCTCGGCCTAGCCGCTGGTAAACTCCGCACACAGCACCACAGATTTGGCAATTTCGCCGCTTCCGGCTATTGCGGCCCAATGCAAACAAAAAAGGCCACTGAGGCTGGCCGGTGCCCAGCACAGCGGTCAATGACTCGCCGCGCATGCCCTTACAGGTCAGCACGGATGCAACTGCGGTGCATTGTGTGGAATCGAGGCCCGCACGCGGCGAGTCATCGACAGCTATTGCTGGGTACCTCAAGCACTCAGCATGCGTGGTGAGTCGCCATGGTCACCGGGGACTGGGTTGTTGTTTTTTTTTCGCGCGCCTTTTCTCCATCGCCTTGGTTCGTCCCCCCGAAAAACCCTGCTGAAGGGGAGCCGCCGGCCGTCGCATCGAGGTCATCGCCAACGGGCTCCCTTTGTGGAATGGGGCCCAGCTCGCGGTTGACACGACCATTATGTCCCCGCTCACCGCCGCTGGGGAGGCCCGTTCTTGGCGCGACCCGGCCCGACCCGTCGCCGGCGTGCCCATCTTGCAATACAGGCTCATCGCGGCTTGCCGACTGCATACTTCATACAAAGCAGGCAGAAAAATGCAATGCGGCACATCTGTGTGCCAGGCTCCGGATCTTCATCCGGCCCGCCTAGCAAGTCCGGTGTGAAGCGATTCGCGCTCGGACGCAATACGGGATGCAGTGTCATCATGCATATCAGGCACGGCACCAAAGCCGGGCACCCACAAAAAAAAAACTGAATGCGCCCACCATTCGGTGGCCTGAAACGCGATCCGGTCGTCGACTGTCATGCAAGGCCACATGG